>JAVJIF010000251.1:612500-1010003 GCA_038442645.1 Agave tequilana | reverse complement strand
AAACATTTCGGAAAATACCGAAATCGTCCGAAATTCAAGAAACTCGAACGACCCAAAAATTTTATCAAAAATCAAGAATAATATTTTAAGACTCACGGTGAAATTCGTTTGAAGAAAAATTTATAGTTTTAAAACTAAAAAATCCCGGAATCAGTTATCTACCGACTCCGTTGGAATTTTCATAAATTCATAAAATTCTCAGAAAAAGTATTTAGATAGAAAATATGATCTAAAAATAAAGTCTAAAGGACCTTCTAGAAATTCCTACTGTTTGTGAATTAAAAATCCGAGAATCGATCAGCGGCACTGGTCCACAACGGTTTTGAAAATATTTAATTAATTCAGGGAAAATTCCCGAAAATCATAGAAAATATATAATATTGGAAAATGATTTTTAAAACTGAAATCGGTCAAACTACAGGAAGTAAATCGAAAAATACGATCGAAAAACGAATACGCACTAAGTACGTATTCCGGGAACGGGGTTATTACACTACTAGTCCTAAGAAAACTTCAGATTTCCTTAACATTTGTGGATGAGGTCAATCCTGATCGCCTCAATTTTTGCGAGGTCTACAGACATCCTTTACTGGATACTATGTGCCGAGGAAACTTACCTGGTCCAACTAAAACTCGCACTTCTTAAGCTTCGCATATAGTTATATTTTTCTCTTAATGTTTGAATTATTGTCCTCAAGTGCTCTTCATGCTCCTCCTTATCCTTGAGTAAACTAGTATGTCATCAATGAACATTACTACAAATTTATCAAGATATGGCTGAAATATCCTATTCATCATGTCCATAAATGTCGTCGGAGCATTTGTTAGTCCGAAGGGCATTACAAGGAATTCAAAATGTCTGTATCTGGTCAAAAAGCAGTCTTTGGATGTTACAATCTTAATTTTTAACTGGTGATACCCCGATCTTAGATCAGTCTTTGAGAGCACGCTGGCACGCTGAAATTAGTCAAAAAAAACATCAATCCTAGGCGTGGATACTGGCTCTTGATGGTGATTTTGTACAACTATCTATAATCAATGCATAACATCATACTTTCATCCTTTTTTTAACAAATAGCATTGGGTCTCCCCAGGGTGACGCACTGGTTTGAATAAAACCTTTATCCAGCAGTTCTTGCAGTTGTCCTTTAATTCCTTTATTTCTGCTGGAGCCATCTTATAATGTGCTTTAGAGATAGAACTTGATCCTGGGAGCAGATCAATAGAGAATTCGATCTCTCTGTCTGGGGGTAAACCTGATAACTCTTCTGAGAATACATCAGGATACTCTTTCACTACTGATATGTTTTCTAACTTTAATTCAGTTTCATTCTTATCCATCACAGTGGCTAGGAACCCTTGGCAGCCTCTTCTTAACAGTTTTGTGGTCTTGAAGGCCGATATGATTTGCACTTTTTTCTTATTCTATACCCCTTCAAATGTGAATTCGGAGTTCCTTTCATCTTGAAAGTTACTCTATTTATGATAACAGTCTACATGTGCAGGTGGTTGGATAACCAATCCATCCCTAAAATGGCGTCATACTCCATGCCTCCCTGTCCTGTTAGATTGGCCCACGTTTTCACTCCTCCTATCATAATTTCACATTTCTTATAGCACTTATTAGCAGTCATCTCCGCACCTAAAGGATTGATATAATTAGTTGAAATCTAAGGTCCTAGTTCTTGTTAATTTACAAAAGAATGTGTGACACCAGTGTCAAATAATACTCGGGCAGTATGCCCCATGATATAGGTAATACCTTCTACCACAACATTTAATGCTCGAGTTTCCTGTATGGTCGCCTGATGGATTGTGTGAAACTGAACTGGAAAGGGCAGCACCAAGGGTTCGCCTTTAGTTCCAATCCCAAAATTCAGGTATCCATGCAGAGTTGGACACTCCTTCCTCATGTGACTAGTATTGCCACATATGTTTGCCCTGAATGCAACTGCCCACATGGGTTTCTGTTACACCTGGGGCACCATGGATTTCTTGTCCAATTTGAGCGAGGAGGGGTGCAAATGAGGCCTATGCAAAATCCTCCTCTATTCCCAGCCCAACATGATATCTTGGAGCAAGCGTCCAATGTTATCCCGCATTCTTATTAAATCTAATGTTTGATCCTCTGGAGCTCTGTGTCTCCAGGTGCCGAAAAGTTTAGATGGAGGAGTTTCCCTATTCAGGGCTTCTTGATCTTCTAATATGTCTCGTTGACTTTTAATACTTTCTCCACAGCTTGAGCATAGACTTAGAGTTGGAACGGAATCAATTTGCTTCTAATCTTAGGCCTTGAACCCCAACGAACCTCTTTGTTCTATTTGCTTCTTCGCGGACCAGCCCTATAGCATATCTTGACAATTGCGTGAACTTGATGTCATACTGGCTTACTGACATTCGACCCTACTTTAATTCTTGAAATTCCATGGCAAGCTTATCTTTTTGCTACCCCGGGATATATTTTCATTAAATTTCTTAACTAGGAAGTTCCATGCAAGCTCTTCCCTCAAAGACTTAGCCCCGCTCTTGACCATTTCCCACAATGTTCCGCTTCCCTTTAAAACATAAAGGTAGTAAAAGTCACTCTTTGACCCTCAGTGCACTCCATGACATTAGTATCTTCTCAATTTGTCAAAGCCACTCTTCGGCATGCATCGGGCGGCCTCCCTTTAAATGCTGGCGGATGCAACTTCTGGAATTGCTCTAGAGCCTTATGCAGTTTGGTCCTTGCTGCAAACTATGTCAACCACTCGGACATCTTGTCAGAAATCCTCTGATTTACACTGAGTTGTTCTGCACAATATCTGGATTGGTAGTGGATGAATGATCCCAACCATGCTGTGTGGCGGGACATAGGTTTCAGGGTCAGTTTCAAGGGGGTGAAAAAATTAAGTCCATCTATTCCTAAAGAATAGCCAATCTATTAATAACAACATTCATAATATAGACTCAATCAGATATATATACAACTACTACTTCCACTTGTTCAAAAGGTGTTACAATGACAAGATTTACAGATGTGCACATCTTTACAAAAAATACAATTATCATGAATAAGCGTAATTTCACAGACACTTTCTTACAAAATATATATAAAACCTTCCCACCCCTAAAAAGCTCAGAAAAATATGTGAGCCTAAACATTTCTCCCCGAAATACTGTATATAAATTCTCGTTTAAGGATTCTCATTAGAGCTAGTAGAGCTTTCCTTCCTTTCGTCATCCTCTGCTTTCCTTTCTTCCGATTCTATTTCCTCAAGGTCTTCCTCCTCGGGATCTTCTTCCTCGGGATCATCTTCTTCTTCTATCAGGATATCATCTTCACACTTCCAATAATCATGATCGCCATACAAATCCTAATTTTTGCCTAGCTAGAATTTCACCAAACCCCTCCAAAAAGTATCCTCCCTTGAGAGTGTATCATCTCCGAGAGCGGCATCAAGATCCTCGGTCTTGGGTAGGTCCCCAATGGTACTCTCAACATCATCTGCCATTCTTATATTTTCTTCTTCCTTTATACTAGCATCATCATCATCCATGTCCGACGAGTTATGAACAATTATGCTTGGATCAGTCTCATCTGACGCAAACTCCCAATCTACAGTATCAGCCTTCCAGCTCGACCCATCTGATCCTAAGCTACCTGAGGAAAATCCCGACATCGCATAATCTCCCATCTGCAGGAGTAAGGAGTTTCATCAGGTTCATAGGACACATATAAATCTCAAGATAATAAACTATGGTGCACTAGGCCTGTAAATAATAAAATAGCGTAGTAAGTGTTGTAATTTGCCTACATGCAGTCATTCTTACGATCTGAAGTGACTTTGACTTGTATGATATTTTAGTCGTCCTCTCATTCCAGTGTCCCATACCATTGGTATTTCATGCAAACGGGCCCGCACCCTTTGCATGAGACTTCAGAATTGAAGTATGTGGTACTCCGATCCGGATATAAGAGACTGTTTCAATATCCCGCATTTCAGAGTTTGCCACATTCATAAGAATTTACTACCCCCCTTAACTACCTACATCAACCCTACCATCATAATTAAACAAACATTAGCACTTCATCCATAACTCATTACACGAATTTAACCTAGCCCCCTTTCAACCATGCTCTAATGCCAACTGTAACAGTCCCAGATATAAGTATATCTATCAACCATTTAATTATCCAAGAAAATATGCACATAAGTGATCATTCAAAATTTCGGCAGCATTTCTCTTAGAAATTCTTCACTCATATACACATAACAAGTATAATGCAAGGCCTTCAAGGCTCACATCAACCATGTCGGCATATACATGACATATATATATGATCCAAATATCCCCCACACACATATAACTTAAACTTTCAGCAAGCAATAGAATTATGTAAAAACGTGATATCATCTCCATATAACATATCCAATAACTAGCATGATAATTCCAGAAGACCCATTAAAACGGCTTACAATCTTTCTTCTTATGCACAAGAGAGGCAAAATACACTTCATGAGTTTTTCTCTTAGCTTTCACACCCCTACAATGCATTACATAATTACATAGTCTTCCCCTTACATATATACAAGATACTTCCAAAATAGATATGCATATAATAAAAGCAACAACGACACAAAAAGGAGAGTAAGGAAAGTGCGGGAAAGTTAGGATGCCGCTAATCTATTCTCTCTAACCCGATTATCCCTTTGCATTACGCTAGCCCCTTAACTTTGTCCTGTCCTGAAATAATAAGGCTAAAAGAAAGGGGTGAGCTTAATAGCTCAGTGAGTAAACCATCATTTTAGAAAATTAAGCAATGACATATGCATATATGTGCATAAGTGTAAGTGTAGAATGAGTCCCATAAGTGTATTCCATGAAAAAGTCATACCTACTTATGTTTACATGTTTCATGTTGGTGTTTACCTTTGTTTGCCATGAATAGCTTGTCTGATTCTCTCCACATAACTGCATAACATATTTAATTATAAACATACACACATATATAATATATATAATTTCTTATCTCCATTCCTTTGATTACACCCATACAACATGATTACTAAGGATATCACACACTATATGTATACGTACAAGTAAAACATTACATTACTTATGATACCAGCTATATATAAGTACCGAAATCACATGCTTAAATACCATAATAATTAATATAGCTCCACATTGCCACCTACCGGCTCCCACCGGCCCCTTCCTTCAAATAAAATAGAAACTTTTTACACCGTCTTCCCCCTCCCACCGGCCCCTTCCTTCAAATATAAATAAATATTTTTACACCGTATTCCCCCTCTTACCGGTTCCACCGGCCCCTTCCTTCAAAATATAAATAAATAACTTTGAATACAAACAAATAGTAGGTCATACTATATAGCATTCGTCATTAAGACGATAGTCACTCCCTAAAATTTTCAAATATAGTAGCAAAACAAGCATATTAGTACACATATCAATTCCACAAAGATTAGGCATAACGCAACTACTCATAAATATACATATATACCTGCACGCACAACACCATACAACACCATGCCATATGAACCAAGAATATGTCGCTTGCACCATCAAGCTCGATTTGTTTCTAGTGAGTTTATATTTTTATCTTTCCTTAATAATTTCACTTCTTAAGGATGTGGGGAATGTATTACTTAGGGTTAATCATAGGATCACCTTATAATTTCTAAACTCTAGAATATCCTACACTACATAGCCTTACCTAAGATTGGAGCGCCCAATATATGAAACTATATCTCCACATAACATAAATCTTAAACATATTTCTATTATTTCCTCTTCACCAAATAATTTTACGTAAAAAAACAGCGACATCAACACATAATAGTTTGTTTTATGATTAATAAAAAATTTCATAGACCCACTTACATACTCTACTTAATTTCAAGAAGTCTAGGTTTACTCACCTCCTTCAATGTTGGATTTTTGTTGGATTTCTCCTTATATGAGTCCCAAATAACACCTTGATTAAAAGAAGAGTAAGTGGGTAAATTTCTTGTGCTAATAAAATCAATAACATTAAACAAAACACTGAAAAATCAGATTTTTATGCCATAAAATTCTATCGGATTATACTTGATCAAGAGTGACAGTGACCCCTAAAAGTTGAGATTTTGAGTTGATTTCTCCACCCAAAACCTAGATTTAGTTTGCAACAATCTCCTCCTTCCTCCCACTCCCTCTCTCTAGAACGTCACCAGCCGCGCCTGGGGAGGCTGGGCGCGACTGGTCTTGGGGGTGGCCGTGCCTAGCAGCCCCCCAATTTTATTTTTTTTTTAGAGGGGAGAAGAAAGGAGAGAAGGAAAAAGGAAGAAATGGAGAAGAAGAAAAGAGAGAGGTCTTGATTTCTAAAGGAAGGAGAAGGGTGGTTCCTACTGTTTTTAGTCATGGCTTCATCTCATCTCTTTGGGGAAGAAGAGAGGACGGATTTCTCTCTTCCTAAATTAGTAATTTCTCATTCACTATTTACAAGTTTGTCATTGAGCAGAAATGCTAAGTGTCTCACACCTTGATCAAGAGCATCTTGGCCCTTAATCCACCATCTCCATGCACACCTACTTTCCCACTAACTAAAGTTGAATTTTTATATTATAGTTTGTATTTTAAATTTTCTTTTTCTTCTTTATTTAATTGGTAATGATATAATACACCATTAATCTAAACTTTTCATTATTCCTAAGAATACCAAAAATTAAATAAGAAAAAAATAGAAGTTTATAAATACAACAAGTTAAAATTATATATTCAAGATATGCAACTATGACAATGGTACTAGTGACTAATTAATCACACCTTACCCTGAGAGTTTCATATATATATATATATATATATATATATATATATATATATATATTATATATATATATATTATATATATATATATATATATATATATATATATAGGGGTTACTGTACCTCAGCCGAGGCTGAGAGAGTTTCTCAGCCCGCAGTGACGTGGCTGAATATATGTCATAGATCGGTCGCAGAGTGTAGGCGCAAAAAAAAAATCCCACTTAAACATTCGCGAATCAAAATGACAAAAATACCCCATAAATCCCGCCTAAACATTCGTGAATCAAAATGACAAAAATACCCCATTTTTACTTCTAAACTGTCATAATACTCATCCACAAACAAAAATTACCTAAAATAATTTTCAGTTGAATATATCTACAGTTATAAAATTCGTAATTCTACTACATCGAAAATATAATAGAAAAAAATGGATGAACATAATGTGAAATAAACAGAACCATGCCTTCTGTAACAGAATTCTCACCGTTTTTACAAATTCCGCGATCATAGTCGCAGTCATAATATAATAAAACTTTCAATTATTGCGACCATGGTCGCAGACTTAATACAAAATAACTTTCAATTTTAAATGACGGCTGCGACACTAGTCGCAGTCATAGTATAATAAAAACTTTTTTATATCACGCATGACCATAGTCGCATTCCTTATAACATAAAAAATAACAGACGAAAACATGTTATCGTACAGCACTGCGACCCCCTTCAGCACTGCGACCAAAGTCGCAATCTTTTTTCGCATGCCTTATGTAAAAGATTTTTTTATAATTTTACAAGGTAGTTTAGCCATGCGACCCTGAGATCAGTTCACGTATATCACATCTTATAAAAATACTATATTGATTACACTGAATTTAATGAAGTAATTAATAATCTATTACCGTGATTCAACAACATTTAATCATGATAAAGAAAGATGTGCACCATACGTAATCTAAAGATATAGGCAAAAACATTCTATAACAAGTTTATTTGTACTTCACGTAGTAAACCTCTGGAAAAAAAAGGAACTCTTCGGATTCTCCAGCCATAACTCTTCAATTAAATATTTAATTTAATTTTTACCACTTCTAACCATACTCAACCGTCACCTATAACAATTATTATTACCTTCATGTTCTTTCACATTATTGACCTTTATATAGTGCTTATAACTAATATATTATCTCATATCTAAAAACTATGTTTTTGCTCCTTTTCAATTTGATTTCAAAAACTTCCAGAAAAATAATTCATTCTTGAATCATGTCTTCCCCTTCTTCTTCCTCTAAACACTCAGAATTCAACTTCAATCAATCCCCCACCTGTCCTCTTTCTTCAGGGTATTCTAGTGAATCTGATACCAGTCTGGACTTCACTCCTTTTGACTATCTCACTACATCATATAATATTTTAACTGATCCTCCTATTCATGATGATGATAAAGTTTTCATGTGGGTTAGTGAGGAGGACATTATTCCTCTACCACTTGACGGAGGCATGCTTGATGAAAGCATGTCCTCTGATGCTATAGGCTCGCTTTCTCGCAACGGATCGGACGAAGAGCTTGATAGAGACGATCCATTCTGCGAGTTTATCGATGAACCAAAAAAACCTCAAAAACAGGAAGATGATGAGGAAATAGTGATGAACAGGAAGACCAGAAGAATGAAGAAGACGAATCTGCTTATGATGGTGATGATGACGAGGATTAGGATTTTCTGATCTTCTGATATTCAACGTTATTTTGTCTTCTCTTAATAGCTTTTAATGCTCTTTTTTGTAAGGTCTCTTTCTCACCATATTATGTTATAAATAAAATTACTTCTATCTGTAAAATAATCTTTCACATTTTTAAAAAATACATATAAAGTATACTATATAGGTGTTAATTCTGCATCTTATCTGAGATAATGGTCGCAGTACTCATATTATAATTACATATGAAACTGCGACCACGGTCGCTGTCCAGTCATAAACGGTTTGATCGTTTTGCATTCAATAAAGTTATAAACAGCTACCATGGTCGCAGTCCAAAAATAAATTATATGAACAGATAATACTGCGAACATCATCGCAATCCTCTCAAATCAGTATATTTCACTGTATATTTCACTATATATCACAAATTAGAAAATTGCGATTGTTGTTCTTAAACACTGCGACCATAGTCGCAGTCCTACTTCGCATGCAATAAGTTACAGTGAAGATCAAACATATAAAACCATACGTAAACTGCGACTATAGTATCAGTCCTTAGACACCGTTATTACATATAACTTAGCAAAAAAACTCACCCAAAAAAAAATGTTGTCCTGAGTACTGCGACCATAGTCGCAGTACCACGACTTGCTCTCGTTAAGCACTGCGATCATAGTCGCAGTCCTTGTCCGAATTCAATATGTAAAAAATAATAATTGCGCGAAAAAAAGTAAACTGCGACTATATTAAAAAATCATTAAATTTCAAATCAGATAATAAAAATAATAAAGAAGTATTCAAATTAGTTTCGTGATTTGATAAAAAAATGTTTGCAGTTTGGCCGCAGTTATAAAAGATAATTGTGACAAAATTGAGTAACGTCAGAAAATATAAAAATATAATAAACTATACAGATCTACTGTCTTTTACAGTATGGCTATTTAGTAATTTTAACTATTTCGATAGGCGGGTCGTCCTTTCTAGTGTGGCTAATAATGTGCCACGTCACCGCCGGCTGAGAGGGTCTCTCAGCCGTCGGCTGATATACATTTTTCTCTATATATATATGTATATGTATATTATACATATATATGTATGTATATACATATATATGTATGTATATTATACACACACACACCACACACAACACACACACACACACACATATTATGTATGTATGTATGTATGTATGTATGTATGTATGTATATCACACACACACACACATATATGTATGTATGTATGTGTATGTATGTATGTATATTATATATATAATATACATACATATATATAATATACATACATACATACATACATCAATATATATATATATATATAATATATATATATATAATTATATATATATATAATATATATTATATATATGTATGTATATTATATATATAATATACATACATACACACACACACACACACACACACACACATATATATATATATGGCTTACTGTACCTCAGCCTGCGGGCTGAGAGAGTTTCTCAGCCTGCGGGACGTGGCTGAATATAGGCCACACATCGGTCGCAGAGTGTGGGCGCCAAAAAAAATCAAAAAAATCCCGCCTAAACAATCGTGAATCAAAATGACAAAAATACCCCTTTTAAATGACGACTGCGACTTCTAGCATTCAAAAGTAAAAAAACATTCCATGGTCGCAGACTTAATACAGAATAAAGAATACAAGACAAAAAATGCTATCGTATAGCAATGCGACCTCCTTCGGTACTGCGACCAAATTCGCAATCTTCTTTCTCATGCCTTATGTAAAAGAAGTAATTGATATTATATCTACCGTGATACAACACCAGTCTAGAAAAAAAGAGATGCACTAATGTTAATCTCGAGAAAGGAAAGATGTGCACCATACGTACTCTAAAGATATAGCCAAACAATTCTATAAAAAGTTAATTTGTACTTCGGACTCTCCGCAATAAATCTTCAATTAAATATAATTTTTTTTTTTACCACTTCTTAACATACTCAATCATCACCTCTAACAATTATTATTACTATTCATGTTCTTTCACAATATTCACCTTTATATAATGCTTGTTACTAATATATTAATATCATACCTAAAAAACTATATTTTTGCTCTTCCTTTTCAATTTGATTTCAAAAACTTCCAAAAAAAAATTCATTCTTGAATCATGTCTTCCCCCTCTTCTTCCTCTGAACACTTAGATTTCAACTTCAATCGTTCCCCCACACCGGTCCTTTGTCTTCAGGATATTCTAGTGAATCTGATACCAGTCTGGACTTCACTCCTTTTGACTATCTCACTACATCAAATAATGTATTAACTGATCCTCCTATTCATGATGATAATGAAGTTTTCATGTGGGTTAGTGAAGAAGACATTATTCCTCTGCCACTTGACGGGAAACATGCTTGATGAAAGCATGTCCTCTGATGCTGTAGGCTCGCTTCCTAGCAACGAGTCAGACGAAGAGCTTGATAGAGACGATCCATTCTGAGAGTTCATCGGTGAAACAAAAAAACCTCAAAAACAACAAGATGATGAGGAAATAAGTGATGAAGAGGAAGAGCAGAAGAATGATACGATGAATCTCTTATGATGGTGATAATGACGAGGATTAGGATTTCCTGATCTTCTGATATTCAAATTATTTTTGTCTTCTTTTAAAAGCTTTTAATTCTATTTTTTTTGTAAGGTCTCTTTCTCACTATATTAACTTATAAGCTCTTTTAATTACATATCCAAACTGTGACTGCTGCTCTTTAAACACTGCGACCATAGTCGCAATCCTACTACGGATGCAATTTATGGTCGCAGTTAATCATTTATCAGTTCCCAATGCGACTTGGTCGCAATAATGTACTGTTTTGGAGTTCAAAGTAATTTAAAGTTATAGTGTATTAACTTTTAAACTGTTTTGGATAACTGAACAGTCACCTAGGAAGTATACAATTTTGGGGAAAAGATAGAAAATATATTTGAGAGATATTCACGTGGTCCGAGAGCTTAAACCTTTTGGAATTCCGGGATTAAAAATATATAAAGGGTCATGAGCAAAGGATTAAAAACATACCATCGTCTTCACCGGAAAGAAGCCAATACATTCAAACAATGTCTTTACCATCACCACCGTCTTCACGGAAGAAGCCAATCATCAAATGATAATTTTATGTTTAGTTCTGAAACAATGTCTCGCTACGGGTCAGAATCTGAGCTTGATACAGACGACCCTTTCTGGGAGTTCATTGATGAACCAAAACACAAACATGAAGAGGAAGAAAGCGACGATGAGACTGTACCTGAAGAGGAGGAAGAGACAGAAGACGAAAGCGATACAAAAGACGAAAGCATGACTCTTGACGACGAATCTGATTACGATGGTGATGATGACGATTAGAAGTTAAAAATTGTATTTTGTTTTTCTTTTAAATATAAATAAATCTGTTTTCTAAGTTAATTGTGTTAATAAATTTTTTTACTACTATGTATTGGTTGAAATACTGCGACCATGGACGCAGACTTAATAAATACACTGCGATTGGTCGCAGTTGCTGGACTTTAGTCTTAATCAACAACAACACTGCTGCCTTGGTCGCAGTTTCTGACCGTAGTCTTAATAAAATAAACTGCGACCTTGATCGCAGTTGTTGATGTTTAGTCTTAATAAAATACACAGCGACCTTGGTCGCAGTTGCTGGTCTTTACTCTTACAATATAGCAGTACATCACTGCGACCTTGGTCGCAGTTGGTGGTCTTATAAATAATCAACAACAACACTGCGACCTTGGTCGCAGTTGATGGCCGCAGTCTTAAAAAAATAATCTGCAATCTTGGTCGCAGTTGCTGGTCTTTAGTCTTAATCAACAACAACACTGCGACGAGGTGACACGTCACCGCAGCAGTTGCTTAGTCGCAGTTTTTGGTCGCAAATGTCGCCCCTGGTCGCAGTTCTTTCTGTTTGCACTGATAGTCTTATGCGACCTTGGTCGCAGTGTCGTCTCTGGTCCAAGTTGTTTTGTTTGCAATGCATGACTGCGACCAAAGGTCGTAGTTTATTAAAAAACAAATATACTTTATTTATGTCCACGCATTTATCTCCAGGCATGTGAAAATGATACAAAAAAACGATCTCTTATACATATAAGATTGACTGTTACAATATAGCAGTACAAAGAAGATTAAACATCAAAAGAGCCCTTATTGAATAAGAGCAGTGGTGTTATTGAGGTCCCCGTGTATTAAAAAACTGTGGACGTCGAGGACCATGACTTCTTCCCTTGTGGACGAACATCGATCAAGTTCACCGGCCAAAATATACTCCCAGAGGCCCAGCGAACCTGAAAAAGGACAATCAAGCTCTGGGTCATCTTCGTGCATAGGGTCATCTTCATCCATGGAGGCAGGCCCCTGTTAGAGACTCTGAAGAAGGCGGAAATTCTCAGAGCAATTGCTCTCAAATGAAAACAGTCTAATTATGGGCTGTTAAAGGGAGAGTGTGAGCCCTATTTATAGCCAGCCCATAATAACCATAATTAATGGTTCATTAATCAGAACCGTCGGCCTTAATGGTCTCAATGAAGAGCCGCTGCGTGGACAACAGCTTCGGGAAACAACGAATGGTGCAGGTTCGTCCAACGTAGACTTGACGTTAAAAAGATCTCATAAAATCTTTATGACAGGTCGCGTCTCACGGAGTGACTCCAAGTCGCATCAGACAACAGACAACTTTTCATTTTTCATTTAGATTCAAAAAAATGACTTAATCCAAAACAACACTTAATAAAAAAACAAACACGGCGACCTTGGTCGCAGTTGCTGGCGGCAGTCTTAAACCAAAACAGCAGTGTCGACCTTGGTCGCTATGCATGTTAATCTAAAGGAAAACACTTACTTAACGTACTGCGACCAAAGTCGCAGTCCATGTAATGCAACCTTAAATTGCAGTTGCTGGCCATCTTTATCAACAACAACACTGCGACCTTGGTCGCATTTAACCATGTACACTGCGACCAAAGTCTTTGACTAAGGTCGCAGTTTAAATGTACAATGCGACCAAAGACTCTGACTACATTATATATAAAAAAAATAAACTATAAAGTAGAATTTTATCGCAGGCTGAAAACATTGATCTGAAAAGATTTTATATTTTCAAAAAAAAATTTATCCCAGGCTGAAAAGGAGAAACTAGATCTTTCAAAAAAGAGGTAAAGAAATACGGCGAAAAAGTAATTTATATCCTATAAAGAGCGGCAAAATAAAAGGGGGGAAAAAAATAATAAACAATAAGGAAAAGTTATCATAAGGGGTATTTGGTAATTTAACTTCTCCCTAAAAGCGGGCCGCAAGTCAGTGAGGTGACAAATCGAGCCACGTCACCGCAGGCTGAGAGAGTACTCTCAGCCCGCGGGCTGATATACATTTTTCTCATATATATATATATTATATATATAATATATATATATATATATATATATATATATATTATATATATATATATATATATATAAAGGCATATTTAATTAATCATAAGAACTCATTAATTACTTATAAGTTACCGGGTGTTACATCTGCCCACTTCCTTAAATTCAAACAATCTTATAGTAAAATAGTTACCACTTTGACTCACGACTTACAATCACTTAGGGGTTGTTTGGATTCAAGGAATTGAGTGGAAGTGAGGAAGTGGGAAGTGTCTTTTTCATTTCCGCTGTTCATCCAAACACCGAAAAAGGAAAATGGAAAAAGTTCTTTTCCTTCTCTCTTTTCTCCTTTACACAACGTTTTCCTCACTTCCAGAGTGCTACAGTTAATTTTGTGGTCATGTAAATCTCATTTGTAATAAGTTGTAGCACAAAACAGTTAATTTTTTGCTCATGTAAATCTCACTTGCATTCTAATTACAGTCTAATTTTTATTTTTCTTAATTAATTTTTAATTTAATATTATTTTGTGGTCAACTTTGTAGTCAACTTTTCCACTTTCACTTCCACATTACATCCAAACACCGGAAAAGACATAACATTTTCCAAACCACACTTCTCAACAACATCCAAACACCAGAAAACTTACTAATTAATTCTCAAGTTTCAAAGGAAACTATTACCACTTCTTCACTTCCTTACTTCCTCACTTCCACCCTTAACCAAACAATAAAAACCAAACAGAATGCATTACCGTCAGGAAAAGTGCTCTTTCTTATGGTTGTAATTTCTCTCAGCTCTGTAACAACGTGACGAAGTTGTTAGACTTGTTATAATTACGATGGGGGAGCATGCCCATTCATTGATTGTGAGAAAATCCACAAAATCTCCAACATGTCATGATCCCATGTCCCATAACTCCACCCCCCCTCGTTACCTTCAGCTCATCATCATTGGCGCCACCCTACACCCTATCGGTCATCCCCCCCTTGTCGTCAAATCCTAGCCGACCAAGTACATACAAGGAAGGACATGGATTTTATGTCTTAGTCCTCTCCCAAGGATGAGTTCAAACAAATAATAAAAAAAATAATAATATATATATAAATAATATCAGTGATAATTAGAAATTCTTTTTTTATTTTTATCAGGACAATTTTTTTAAAATAATTTAATTTTAAAAAATAATTTTGAGGCAAGACTCCCTCAAAAATATTAGTAAAATTAACTTCTGTCACGTCACGTAAGCGCCACGTCAGTCCAATAGTCGACTCCAGCGCCAGCGTGACGTGTCTTTGTGTTTTAAAAATTTCGGGATTGATAATCTCAAAAAAAAATTATTTTTTGCCTTTTCGATAAACTTCAGAGTTGGCAACCCAGAGTTCAAACACCGATATAAAAAACAAGCTTGTGATTGTTTTCAAGCTTGCGATTTTTTTTTTTTTTTGTCTAAGGGAACTCCGACCTTGCCAAGGTTGGAGCTCTCCAAACATTTAATATTTTTATTTTTTATTTTTTGTCCAAGGGAATTTTGGCATGATATTTTTTTTTTCTAAGGGAACTCCGGTCTTAGCAAGGCCGGAGTTCTCACAACTTTGTAAATTTTTTTGAAGGGAGCTCTGATCTTGGCAATTGTTTGGTATTTTAACTCCGGAGTTGCCAACCCCTAGTTTGCTGAAAAGTCAAAAAAATAATATTTTTTCTACAGAGTAGTCAATCTCCAGGGTTTTTCAAAACAGCTACGCACGCTACGCTGGCGATGGAGTTGATCGTTGGACTAACGTGGCACTTACATGATGTGTCAGAGGTCGGTTTTGTTAATTTTTTTAGAGAGATTTTTTTAAAATTATTTTTAAAAAAAGTTTAATTCAAAAATTATCTTTTTATATTTTTTTTTAAAAAAAGTCATAAGTAACTGTCTGTCTATACACACACTTTCTTCTAATCTCATAAGATTTGAATAAGTGATAATTGGAAAGCAAAATCAACTGCCTCTCCTCAGGCCACTTCAGGGGACATTATTTTCTGCAGTTATGTTTCTATTTTCTCAAACCAAACTGAAAAAGAGAAAGAAAAGACGAAAAAACAAAAAGAGAGAAGCTCAAAACCTCAATCTCCTGTGATTTGTACCTACAGTGATCCCTCAGTCAATGCTCACACACTGACAAGAGAGACAAGAGAGATTGATTTGGAGCAGAACCCAGCAAGAACGGACGAGCAGCGGGGAGCCCAAGGGAATTGTCGAGGAGAAAGGAGGTCAAGAATCTTACACGTACACGGTACACTGCAGCGCGGTACAGTGTAATCACCGACGCATGCCGTTGCGAATGCCAACGCCAAAGTTTGCTCCTTTCTTTCCTTCTTCTTTCCCAATGCCATACTTTATTTATTCGATGATTAACTAGTAATTTTTGGGGGAACTAATGGGTTTTAATTTGTTTGTCGATCATATGATTCTAGCATTAATTAGAGACATTCATTCTTGTGATTGATGGCAGCAGTCGGCGCCGCTGTCAAAAGCTACATTTAATTATTGGTTGCTTTATTCATCGAAGGGACAGTGAAACTGCATCATTCCGCGCTGCAAAAGATGCAGAAAGCAAAAGGGGGAGAAAAGGCTGTGTGTGTGCATGATGCAGCTGCTAAAGTTGTGTAAAATAAGTTTCCTCTTAAAACTTGTGTAAAATAAGAGACCTTTATATAATATGCTGACATTATGGATGCAAGAGTCGGATATGATATCAATTGTGTATGAGAATAAGCAATATTAGGGAAAAAGAAAAATACTGATAGAGATAGATTGGGATACCATGAGTAAGTAATATTATAAATTTGCAAATTACTATCACGAACTTTGGGCACTTGCAAGAAAACAGTCTCATAACTGTTGACAAGGAGAAGAAAAAGGGACTTTACCTTTCCTTCGACAACACACAAATTAAAAAAAATAAAATGAAAAGAGAGAGATATAGAAGAAGAAGCGATAAAGAGGGAAGAGAGAGACTAAGCGCGCACGCGCGCAAACACACACAGAGACAGAGAACGGGGGCGGGGGAAGAGCAAGGGGAGGCGAGATCAAGCTTTAGGGAGGGGAGAGCGACGACAAGAGCAAGGCGGGCGCGAGGTTTTCGAGGAGGAGGCTGAGTGTAACGGTTCTAAATTTTAAATCACTGATTAACTTTAAGCAGATCTATAATCTTCTTGATCATCTCAAAAATTTATAAAATTTTGACAACATCTCTTCTATAAACGGGGATCTTGCTCTATAGTGAACATAACATTTTCGGTGAACTTCGACCTACTTATAAATTTCAATTCTTCAATCTCAACAGTCTATTTTACTACTAACACAAGCATATTTATACACACACACAACACCTTCTATTCCATGAATTGGAGTCAAACTCATACTTTCCATGTTCATGTTCAGAGTCCATAACTTACACTAATACACGACTTATGCATGTTGAGTTTCAAAAGTTTTATATAAACATATAAAAGAAATATCACAAAAGAAAATTTTAACTTTATACGAGTAAGTCTCATTTCCTTTTGAGAAGCCACTTTCGAACTTTATGCGGGGTCTTTGCCTTTGATTAATTCTGAAAGCGGTTAACATAACGAGGTGAGCTCCACAGCTCAGAGAGTAAAACACTTAAACCCGAACAGTAATTAACACACCAACAACAACAACACACACACGCACGCACTTATGTCCTAAAAGGATTTGAGTTTGAATATTTTCAACTCAAATATAACCTCTGACAATCAAATATAAGATCCACTCCATTGAAGTTGATTTATATAATTTCAAGTATCTATAAACCAAAAATCAAGTGTTTTGAATACTTTTTACCCATCCATCAAGCGGCGCAAAATAGACAACCGAAAGTAGTAAGTTGGTTAGACATACAAATTTTCTATCCGGTCATTTGATTATAATCTAAACATTTAAAAATCCCTACAAACCAATTTTTGTTAGGTTTCAAATGTTCTACACCGTTAAACTAACTAACTCACTATTTAGGCCGTTTGTTTTTCCCTACTTGATGCATGGGTAAAAAGTATTCAAAACACTTGATTTTTGGTTATAGATACTTGAAATACTATAAATTAACTTCAATGGAGTGGATCTTGTATTCGAATGTCGGATGTTGGCATTTGAGTGGGAAGGATTTAGCCTCAAATCCTTTTGGAATAACACAAGTCTCTCTCTCCCCCCCCTCCACACACACAAATACACACACACACACACATATATACGCGCGCGCGCACAAATACATATGCATACACACATGTATGTACATGTGTGTGTGTATGTTTGTACACGTGTGCGCGCGCGTGCACATATACATATGTGTGTGTATGTATATGTATATGCATATATACATATATGTGTGTGTGTCTATAGAGAAAGAGAGAGGGATGTACCTTAGCCGTCACCTGAGAGAGACCCACTCAGTTGTCACTTCAAAATGGTCGCAAACTTATTGCAACGTGGTCGCAGTCCTAAAAAATCATATATTTTCAGTGTAATTAGGACTGCGACCATGGTAGCGGTCCTCAGAAAAAACTGCGACCAAAGTTACAGTCTTCAGAAAAAGACTGCGACCTTGGTCGTAGTCCTTAAAAAAGACTGCGATCAAGGCAGCAGTTCTCATAAAAATATTGCGACTTAATTACAGTCCTCATATAAAACTCGAGCATAGTACCAGCACCCAAATTGTGGTTAAAATTCAGCCACGTTGATTCCTATATACACACACACCACACACACACACAACACACACACACATATGAAAAAAGTGCTCCTAATAGATCTTCTTAGATTATAATTTAAGGAAGAGGCCTAAAATATCACCATGGAGCATCTCTAAAGATGATCCACTCCATTCATTTTGATTTACATATCCTAAAATGATTATGTATAAAAAATCATGCACTTTTGATACTTTTTACTCATGTATCAAATGGTTACAAAATGAACGATTTTTCAACAATAGAACAAATGACACTGTTTGATCGATGGGTAAAAAAAGCTCAAACTACATGATTTTTTATATATAAAAAGTTTAGGACGTGAAAATCATGATAAATGGAGTAGATCATTTATATGAATGGTACGTGATAAGTTTTACGCCTCCTCCTTAGATTGTAATGTAAAGAGACCTACTAGGAGCACTTGACCATATATGTGTGTGTGTGTGTATAGTAGTCTTCGTGTGAGAAACTTTCTCACACGAAGACCGTGAGAAACTTTTCACAAGAAAACTATATAGGAGCTTTTATATGGATGATTCGAACCGTTCATCTTGATCTGTATACTTTATTTAGACTATCAATTAAAAATCACGCGAGTCCGAGCTTTTTTTACCCATACAACAAGTGGTTACAAAATATATATTATATTCACCGTAGAATAAAGATGCCACTTAATGCATCGGAAAAAAAACGTTGGAATCGCGTGATTTTTTTATTGGTAGTCTAATTAGAGTATGTAGATCATGATGAACGGTTCGGATCATCCATAAAATCTCTCTTATATGGTTTTCTCACGAAGCTTGTTATGAGAAAGTTTCTCATTTGAAAATTTTCCTATATATAATATATATATATAATATATATATATATATATATATATATATATATATATAGGAGAGAAAACCATATAAGAGAGATTTTATGGATGATCCGAACTGTTCATCATGATCTACATACTCTAATTAGATTACCAATAAAAAATCACGCGATTCCAACTTTTTACCGATGCATCAAGTGACATCTTTATTCTACGGTGAATATAACGTATGTTTTGTAACTACTTGTTGTATGAGTAAAAAGGCTCGGACTCACATGATTTTTAATTGATAGTCTAAATAAAGTATATAAATTAAGATGAACGGTTCAGATCACCCACATTGAAGCTCCTATATAGTTTTCTCACGGCATTCGTGTGAGAAAGTTTCTCACACGAAGACCTCTCTCTCTCTCTCTCTCTCTCTCTCTCCTATATATATATATATATATATATATATATATATATATATATATATATATATATAAACGTACACGACTGTCAAAGATCAAGTAAAAGAATCAAATACTACAATACATGCCACAAACAATTCCGAGAGATTTACACACATGCACATGAATTTCATGATTTAACCCGTTTGTTTAAAATTATGATAATTTGGCACCGTTTTCGCACCCACCGGTTACATCCGGTTCTTTCCTCCGGTAATATATAAATGTCATGTAATAAATAACATGCAACGTCCTTAATTAATATGAATGATCAACACCAACTTATAATAATGACAACATGCAATATTCTCGGGTTACTACATGAATGAATATCACAAACCTGTAATAACTATTACCATTCAACATTCGTTAATGTAAAGGAGTATCATCGAGTTGCATATTTATTATAATTCGCATGTAACACGCAAGAGGTAGTAGCCAATTCTCACTAACGTCTCATTCACAATGACACGCTTGCTTACAACCATCAAACTCATGAATCTCACAGAGTGGGCAACCATCTACATAATATATATTTAGGAGACTAGTTGTAGCGCCCCAACCCGAGGGTACGGGGGATGCCACTGCGACGTATATACGCAGGTCGAAAATACCCTCGCGTATATACGCTAAGCATTTGTACAGTCAAGAATCAGAGGCGGAAGCACAGTGGTAATGTTCATTCCAACACAAAAGTACAAGTACATGGTTATCACAGAGAGTAATATAATATTACTGAAATATTACATTACCAGAAATACAAAGGTACAATACATGAAGAGATATACATAACAAAATCTGAGAAATGCTCACGAGCAGCAAGAGAGGCCTCGGGAGCCAAACAGGAGAAAAGCTGGGAGGAAGGACTACGGCGATGTCCGAGCTTCTGCTGCACTCTGATCACCACAAGAGGATCCGATGTGCGCTCTGATCAGTTACAGTCAAGCCACCATGATCCAGGCTCTGGAACTGGACATAAGAATCCAGGGTTGTTAGCAACCCCAGCGAGTACAAAGAATAAAGCCAGATGGCGTGCATAACAGGCACACGTGTACATGATCAAGTGATGTGGTCCAGGCACGCAGGTACAGAAAATGACAAGTAATATAAGGAAAATGACAGTAAATCCGAGATCAAGTAAATGCATGTATATCAGTAAATCTGAATTAGGAAACATACATGAAAAGCGGGTATAGAGAGCATAGGTACACATAATCATGCGACAAAATATGGCAATATGTGAAAAATACACTAAATACGCGATAAATAAGTATGGACAATTCTAGTTGTATAAGTTCGGATTATTATGATTCATGGGGTGATACGTCAAGGGGATAATCCAAATAAGGAAACCCTTATCTATATACCACATATCCAATGTCACCATCATCTGAATTTATACAACTTGAGTTGCCCTCAAGGTAACAGAACTAGAGTGTGTCTGGAGTAACCATGGTATCACAGAGGTCATGTGTTATAAAATAGGGTGTCAACTCGTAGCATAATACTGTAACTGGAGAATATAAAGGTGTTGCATTTTAATTGATCTAATAATAATAATTAGTACCGTTTGATATTTTAATCGCCTCCCTACCAGCGCCTCACATCACCGATAGTCCATACTAGAGTTCGCACTCTGTAGAACTTACACGGGTCTAATATGTGAGTACCAGGACCGAACAAAGGAGAGACCAAATATCACACATTCCTAATATTATTACTGTTTCTTATGTTTTATGTTATTCTCGTCCCTTTCCCACCGGCGTCCCACAACACCGATAGTTCACGCTGGAGCCCGCACTTCTAGTAGAACTCATCCGAATTCCGATACGAGGGTACCATTATTCGAATAGGGGAGAAACCAAATAACACATGGTCCAAGAGTTATCATTATACAGGTATGTGTGTGTGTGTGTGTTAATGGCACTGAGGATGTTATCACACTAACACCAGGCGGTACAAGCAGGAGGAGAAAGTAGCCCTTCAGATTCAAGAGGTGGCCCCCATAGATTCAAGAGGTGGCCCCCACCACGTGTGTGGTGTGGCACTTTGCTCCATGTGGCACTTTGCTCTGAGGGTTGATACAGGAGGTAGCCCCACAGATTCAAGAGGTGGCCCCCACAGATTCAAGAGGTGGCCCCCACCACGTGTGTGGTGTGGCACTTTGCTCTGTGAGGCACTTTGCTCTGTGTGGGGAATGGATTCTAGAGGTGGCCCCCACGGATTCAAGAGGTGGCCCCCACCACGTGTGTGATGTGGCACTTTGCTCCGTGTGGCACTTAGTTCCATTCAGGAACCGCCGGACGCTAGCACAATTGTGGGATACATCCTCGTCATCCCGACACCAGGCATGCTTTGCCGGACGCCGGAATGACTGTGCTATTAACATGGGTATGAGTACAGGAGATACATGAGTACAGTAGTACAGGAATACAATAGTACAGGAGATACATGAGTCAGGAGTTACAGGAATATCAGATGTCTGGTAATAATATAATAATCATGCATATGCCAGGTAATACAGGAGTCAGGTGTCAGGTGCCAGGTATCAGGTGTTATATATCATGTGGCAAATATAGCATGTCAAATACCGGTGTCATATATCAAGTATCAAATATAGCATGGCAAGTACCGTTGTCCGGTATCATGTGTCACATATAGCATGGCAAGTACTGGTGTCAGGTATCATATGTCAAATATAGCATGGTAAGTACTGGTGTCATATATCAGGGTCAGGTATAGCATGACAAGTATTGGTATCGGGTATCACATATCACATATAGCATGGCAAGTATCAGTATCAAATATAGCATGGTAAAGGTTGGTAAACACCTAGTGCCAGTGTAAATACCGAGTACCGGCGTCATAAATCATATATCAAGTGTAACATGTCTAGGGTCGGTGTCAGATGTCACGTGTCAAGTATAACATGTCCTGGGTTGGGTAAATACCGAGTGCAACATCATATCTTAACTCGCATAGCATGATATCATGTATTAAATTTACGATAACAAGTGCTAAGCATGCTAACATATCCATATATCAATTCTAGGCTTAAAATACAAGAGTATTTATTTTTAGGTGTATTAAAAATACTCGCATAATGACAAAATAGATGCATGTTAAAAATAACTGTACTCGCCTGAAACCGAGGTAAAATACCAGTTTAAAGTCCAGAAATCGGCGAACCGTACGAGCAAGTCACTAGCCCAAAGTTATATATTAAAATATATATTTATAAATATTTATATGAATATTAGAGAGGGAATGAGAGAGGAGAGAGAGAGGAGGGAGAAAGTTGTAGAAAAGAGAGAGAGAGATAAAAAGAAAGAGAGGGAAAATATGGTATGGTTTGAAATGAATTAGGATTTAAAGGGGAGGGGGTAGTGGGTGTAAATATAGGAAGTAGTTTTAGGGAATGGTGGGGGTTATTTTAGGAAAGAGAGAATATGGTGTTTATTTAGGGATGAAATGAAAAGACAAGGGAAAGAAAGAAAAGAACAAAGAAAGAAAGAAAGGAAACGAAAGAAGGAGGGGAGGGGGTGGCGGCGGCGGCCGGCCCTCCGCCGGCGGCCTTGCGGCGGCGGCGGCGGCGGCGGCGCCGCCGGGGACTGACTGCGCGCGCACGGCTTGGGGGGAAGGAGGGGTGGAAGGAGGAGTTGGTTATTGTTGTTGTTGTTGTTGTGTTTGGTGGAGGTGGTGATGGTGGTGGTGGTTGTTGTGGTGGTGGTGATGATTGGTGGTGTTGGGGGTTAGAGGAGGAGGAGGAGATGGTAATAGAGTGGTTAGAGTGGTGGAATTAGTGGTGGTGATGGGGAATTTGGAGGAGATGAAGGTGGAGATGAGATGGGTTATGGTGAAATTGAAGGTGGTGGTGGAGTTTTTTGAGGTTGATGGAGGTGTGGAAGGGTGGTTGGGTGATGGGGGATGCGGCGGCGCGGCTAGGGCAGCGCCGGAGGTGGCGGTGGTGATGGTGGAGGCGGCGTGCGTGAGTTGGTTTGGGAGGTTGAAGGTTGAAGATGAAGTGGGATTTGAAAAGTTTGAAAAGAGAAGGAAGGAAATGAGGGGATTTTAATGGAGATGGTGTAAATTGAGATGATGAATGAGGATGGAGGGGAGAAATGGGTTGCTCAGTCCATGATGGCTGCTCCCTGCTACGGCTACTGCGCTGGCTGCGTTGGCGTGGGAGAAAAGGTGAAGTGGAGGAGAAGTAAAGAAAGGAAGAAAAAGAAGGAAAATGAAAAGAAAATAGAAAAATTAAAAAGAAATGAAAAGAAATAGAAAAAATTATAAATAAATATTTTATTAAATAATAAAATTAATAGAATATTCTGGGAGTAATAAATAGAGGAGTTGGGAGGGAAAAGTAAGAAAAAGAAAGAACGGCAAATTATATTATTATTTTAATAAGGTGAAAATTCGACTGTTTCAGAATCGTTTCGAAAAAATTCTCAAAAATAGAAAATATTATTCTAAGATGTTTGGTGAAATCGGATTTGAAAAATATAATTCAAAATAAAAATCCTGGAATTTTCCGGCGATACTGGCGGACACCAGAATTGGTCAAATTTTGATAAATTTTGAAAAATCCCAAAAAATGTTTTTAGCTAGAAAATGATATTCTAAGATGTACTCTGAAAGCGTTTTTTGAAAATTCAATCCCATTGAAAACTAAAAATCTAGGAATCAGTCAGCGATGCCGACTGACACCGGTTTTAGAGATTTTGCAGAAAAATTTTGAAAAATTTCGGAAAATCATGAAAAATCTAAAATATTAGAAAACAGTCTCTGAAACTGAAATCGGTCAAATCGGACTATCAGAAAGTCAAATAGGCTACTGACTGGTATCGGGTTCCGGTCCGGGTCAGGGCTTACTCTAGATCTGAGAATCCAGATCCGATACTCAATAATATGAGAAATCACAACTTAAAAACTAATATTAGAAGAAAATTACAAATCATGATCGAAAAAGTTGGGACACGTATCTGGTACGTATCCCGAGAATGGGGGGCTACACTAGTTCTTTCTTAATTTATCGTTGTTAATGATAATCGAATTTCAAACATGTAGTTTCAATCATCCAAATATGGTTCTAGGGTATAAAGTTTTGCTCACTTTTTGTTGTGATCCCGTGAGTATTTGATTTAAGCTACTGGCACTAAAATTTTCTAACCAAACACATAATCACTATAGTAACATTGTTACGAAAATGATATGCTATGATGTCAATTATTACTCTCAGGTCGACGTATGCGTAACTTGACAATATGATCAGTATTTGAAAAAAAAATTATTATAAAGCAAACTAGTAATACCTAAATAAAAAATGTAACGCCCCGATTCCAAGGATACGGGGACGTCACTGCAACGTATATACGTAGGTCAAAAGAAGCCCCCACGTATATACGCTAAGCATAAAAGTACAACAAGAATTCAGAGTACACACGAAGCGTGGTATTCTTAATATGCCAACATGAAAGGTACATATACAAAGCTATCACAGGATATGATAAACCATACATATTACACATATGTCTTTTATCACAACCAAGTCCAAAAGTGAAATATACAAATATGTATACAAAAAGCTCACGAGTAGAAAGAAGATCCCGTGAGTCAAAGGAGTCTGGCACGAGGAACTGGAGCTAGGATGCCTACTCGCTAAGGAAAGCTCGATCTACGGTGGACAACTCCACTTCGATCCAGCTTCGGAATCTGAATATGCAAATCCAAGGAATCAAGACATATAACAATAAGTGAACTACAGCCAAGTGGCTAAGAGACATGAATAGGGGTTAGAACACAAGTATGGTATATAAGAACGGTATAACATAATCATAAAACAGGAAAACACTAGTAAAGCTGATTACAAGCAAAAGTGATTGTATACGCTTAAGTCACGGTCCCATGAGACTAGTACATCGAAGGAATAATCCAAACAAGGAAACCCTCATGTATATACCTTTGTCTCATGCCACCGAATATCCAAGCGTATAGAATCAGAGTTGCAATTCATACGATAGTCAAAACAGGAATACATAACAATAATAATCATAGGTCCATAACACGTGTAATATGAGTCATAACCGGAACTAAGACAGGAGTCATAACAGGTACACATAACGGAAACTATAACAGGAAACATAACTAAGACATAACCGGAATCATCACTGGAATCAAGATTGGAAATATAACAGGCATATAATTATTATTATTACTCGTCTGACCATATATCTAGGTATGTGTCTCGGTATCGATCCCAACCCACATACATCCATATATAAGAAAGTCGAGGGTCGTTACCGGAAGTAGATGGAGAACTGATATCGCTTCTCATAGTGGTTTCCATACACCTGGAACCAGCTTTGGAGGCCAAAGTCCCCCGAGTCAGTAAACAGAGTCACTACCGCCAGCATATATATATCTGTGTATATATATATACTTATCCCATCACTATAAGCAAGGTATCATTCCGGCATCCATCACTTCCTCCCATTCCCCGTTTAAGTTGTAGCTTATTGAGATTATTAGATTACGGAATAAATAGTAATAACAGGTATAGCCCTACAGATTCAAGAGGTGGCCCCCACAGATTCAAGAGGTGCCCCCACCATTGGACGGTGTGGCACTTTGTTCCATGTGGCACTTTGCTCTGAGGGGATGGATTCTAGAGGTGGCCCCCACCATTGGACGGTGTGGCACTTAGTTCCATATAAGATAACAAGGCAAGATCCCGTAAACGTAATAATCATAAGGTCAAATACATCATGCTGGGTTTTAAAAGATAGCATGACCAAGTGGTGATATATAACAAGCAATCAATCATGATAAGAGACTAATGATAAGCAGGGCAAGTCATGGCCTAACAAGAGGTCTAGTAAGTCAGGTGATATACATGTGTTAAAAGGAACATAAAACTAACAAGTCTAAAGAATTGACAAGTGGTTGAGATCCATCAAGTAATAAGTCATGGGGTATCAATTATGAAGCATAAACATGTACAATGTATCACATACATAGAGGTTTAGGTCCAAAATCAGAAAAGAAAACAACTAAGTTAACCAGTCAGAATTAGTCGACTAGGTGGGAGGATTAGTCGACTAATAGGGGTCTTCAGTCGACTACTAGTCCGCAGGAGTCGACTACAAGTGGTTTCCAGAGAGTTGGAAGTCGACTAGGGTTGGAAGGGTAGTCGACTAGAGTGAACTATAAGTCGACTAACGGGTACGCAAGTCGACTAAATCTGTGATACATAAATTTGGGATTTATTTCAGGGACATGTTAGTCGACTAGGATCAAGGGTAGTCGACTAAAGGTATCTAGTCGACTAATAATATAGACTAAGTCGACTAGAGCCGAGAGTTGTGTTTTTGATTCAGGGGAAGGTTAGTCGACTAGATGGTAATGGGTAGTCGACTAGGGGTCTATAGTCGACTAGAAAATTAGTCTAAGTCGACTAAAACTGTGTTTTCAGAAAAGAGTTTCGTTTCAGATAAATGGGTTAGTCGACTAGCTCCTAGGTCAAGTCGACTAAAGGAGTCTGAAAACAGATTTCAGAACTGAATTTAAGGGTTGTTCTTGATGGTTAAAAATGTGATTTTTATGACATGTAAACACAAGATATGGTGATACAAGTATACTAGGAAAGGAACAAGTCTTGGTGAGTAAAAATACTCACGAGGAATGGATATGTGAAGCTTCGGGAACTTGAAATGGATGTGGTCGACGATACGATCTATGGCGATATCTCCGACGAAGAAGACGACGATCCCAATCCAAAGTTGTTGAATGGAGATGGAGAAGACCTTGGTGGTGCTTGGAAACTAGAGGTTGAAGTTGAGATGGAGGAGGGATTTTGGAGAAGGGGATTTCTTTGTGGAAGGGAAGAAAAGAAAAGAAAATGTAAAGGAATGGATTTATATAGATTTGATTTTTGTAAAGGGAATGCAAATAAAGGAATTGAGAGGGGTTTTGTGTAAAAGAGGGGAGTGAGGTGTCTCCCTTGGCCAATGGTGGCGGCCATGGAAGAGAGAGAAAAGAGGCATTAATGGGGATATTTGGAGGAGAAGATATTTTGGTGAGATATTTTGGGAATTTTGGTGGAATTTGGAAAATGGAAATTAGGAAGAAAAGTTGGATTGGCTTGTGAATAAATAGAAATGGAAAATGGAAAAGAAATGAAATGAGAAGATATTTTCTTGGTCTCCAAAAATGAAAATATCGGAAACACAGTTTCCCGAGATAAAGTCGAGCATGCGGGAAAACAATTCGGAAAATACCGAAATCGTCCCGAAATTGAGTATCTCTGAACGACTCGCAATTGATACCAAAAATCAATAATATATATGAAAACCAATAGTGAAATCCTTTTAAGAAACACTTTATAGTTTTAAATCTAAAAATCTCGGAACCAATAAAATAACCGACTCCGTTGGAATTTTCATAAATTCGTAAAATCTTCAGAAAAGGATTTAGGTAGGAAATATTACTCTAAGAAGAATCGTCTAAAGACTCTTCGAGAAATTCCAAGTGGTTTGTGAATTAAAAATCCGGGAAGCGGTCAGCGACACTGGCCGACACCGATTTTGAAGAAATTCCTTTAATTCTAGAAAATTCCAGAAATTCATATAAAATCTAATATATTGGAAAATAATATTTAAAATTGAAATCGGTCAAATACGGAAAGTAAATCGAAAAATACGGTCGAAAAACTGAATACGAAATGAAGTACGTATTCCGGAACGGGGTATTACAATCTACTCACCTTACAAAAAATTGCGTCCTCGCAATTTCGCTAAGGGGTAAATTGAACACAAGGAGACATGGTTGGAATCAAAATTCCGAAAAATCAAAACAAGGGTAAGATGAATACAGGAATGACTAGGATGAACAATGATAGAATGATAAAGGAAACATATTTAGAATGATAACCAATTCAAATACAAGATCCAGGGTAGTGGTTACCATGATATCCCTAAGGCTCCTGCTCTGGATACTGGTCCTCCCACTCTGCTTCATCGTCCGAGGCCTCCACTGCCATGAGGTGAACTTGGCCTCTACCTTGATCTGCTCTAGGCCTCAATCCCCTCTGCTGATGATCATACCGTTGGGGTGGAAGTGGAACTCTTACGGGTTCAGGGTTCCTCCTTAGTGGCGGAGCTGGAAGTGCTGGGGCTGGGTGTGCTGGAGCTGGAAGAGCTGGTCTGATTGGAGTTACGGGCATAAACTTTCTGTGTGGGCAATCCCTTAACATATGACTCTCTGACCCACAAGCCAAACATAATCTCTTGGCCCTTCGACAATCTCTCTTATAATGCCCGGGTCTGTGGCAATAATTGCATATAATCGGAGAAGAAGGAGATTGGAATGGTCCCCTTATCATCGGGCCTTGGGTTACCCTAACTTCATCATCCTCATCCATTAACTGAAAAGGCTTTTCTTGGCCTGGTTCTCTTGCTTCCTCTGCAACACCCGCTCCACCTCTCGAGCGACGGTGAGAACCTCAGAATAGGTCTTCATCTGTTGAGACATCAAGAAGGCCTGTAAGTCCAACTGCAGGCCCTGCTGAAACCTGCTTGCTCTCTTCTCTTCGTCCGTTACCATATATGGCGCGAAGCGGCTCAATCTGAGAAACTCCGCGGCATACTCGTCCACGGACTTGTTCCCTTGCTGGAGTCTGATGAATTGCTCCTCCATATCCTTCTGCGCCGTAGCAGGGAAGAAGCGGCTGTAAAAACTCTTGGAGAAGGCGTCCCAAGTAACGGGCTTCTCCAGTCTAGCCTCCTCTGCGAGCCACCAAGTTCTCGCAACATCCTTTAACTGAATCTTAGCTACTTCAACTTGGTTCTCCTTCGGGACACGGGCTGCTTCAGTAGGTCTGTAGTGTCCGTCAACCATTGCTCAGCCTCCAATGGTTTCTCGCCTCCCGTGAAGATGGCCGGTTGTAGCCGTCGGAAGTCGGACACGTTCCCCGGCCTCTGCTCTTTCGGGGCTGCCAACTCCTGCCTAAGGAGCTCGGTCTGCTGTTGCTGATTTTCCATCTGCTGTTGTTGGTTTCCCAGCATGGTCTGAATGACCTTCAGGATATCAGCATTCTCTCCTCCTACGGGCATTCGGTACTGATCCAGAGTTGCTGCGACCCGATCTCCTCTCCATACTAGGATGGCTAAAGATAACTGGAAGGAGTTGGAAAAATGGAAGGAGTTTAGAATTGAGGAATGGAATCAAGGATAACTAGACAAATTAGGAAGGACTAGATAACTTTGTACATTGTAGTTGGCATAGGCAAATTACAGGAATTTGCTACTTGATTGTACTTTCGGTGTGAGAGCCTAAGCTCTGATACCAACCTGTAACGCCCGATTCCAAGGATACGGGGACGTCACTGCAACGTATATACGTAGGTCAAAAGAAGCCCCCACGTATATACGCTAAGCATAAAAGTACAACAAGAATTCAGAGTACACACGAAGCGTGGTATTCTTAATATGCCAACATGAAAGGTACATATACAAAGCTATCACAGGATATGATAAACCATACATATTACACATATGTCTTTTATCACAACCAGTCCAAAAGTGAAATATACAAATATGTATACAAAAAGCTCACGAGTAGAAAGAAGATCCCGTGAGTCAAAGGAGTCTGGCACGAGGAACTGGAGCTAGGATGCCTACTCGCTAAGGAAAGCTCGATCTACGGTGGACAACTCCACTTCGATCCAGCTTCGGAATCTGAATATGCAATCCAAGGAATCAAGACATATAACAATAAGTGAACTACAGCCAAGTGGCTAAGAGACATGAATAGGGGTTAGAACACAAGTATGGTATATAAGAACGGGTATAACATAATCATAAAACAGGAAAACACTAGTAAAGCTGATTACAAGCAAAAGTGATTGTATACGCTTAAGTCACGGTCCCATGAGACTAGTACATCGAAGGAATAATCCAAACAAGGAAACCCTCATGTATATACCTTGTGTCCTCATGCCACCGAATATCCAAGCGTATAGAATCAGAGTTGCAATTCATACGATAGTCAAAACAGGAATACATAACAATAATAATCATAGGTCCATAACACGTGTAATATGAGTCATAACCGGAACTAAGACAGGAGTCATAACAGGTACACATAACGGAAACTATAACAGGAAACATAACTAAGACATAACCGGAATCATCACTGGAATCAAGATTGGAAATATAACAGGCATATATATTATTATTACTCGTCTGACCATATATCTAGGTATGTGTCTCGGTATCGATCCCAACCCACATACATCCATATATAAGAAAGTCGAGGGTCGTTACCGGAAGTAGATGGAGAACTGATATCGCTTCTCATAGTGGTTTCCATACACCTGGAACCAGCTTTGGAGGCCCAAAGTCCCCCGAGTCAGTAAACAGAGTCACTACCGCCAGCATATATATATCTGTATATATATATACTTATCCCATCACTATAAGCAAGGTATCATTCGGCATCCATCACTTCCTCCCATTCCCCGTTTAAGTTGTAGCTTATTGAGATTATTAGATTACGGGATAAATAGTAATAACAGGTATAGCCCTACAGATTCAAGAGGTGGCCCCCACAGATTCAAGAGGTGGCCCCCACCATTGGACGGTGTGGCACTTTGTTCCATGTGGCCTTTGCTCTGAGGGGATGGATTCTAGAGGTGGCCCCCACAATTGGACGGTGTGGCACTTAGTTCCATATAAGATAACAAGGCAAGATCCCGTAAACGTAATAATCATAAGGTCAAATACATCATGCTGGGTTTTAAAAGATAGCATGACCAAGTGGTGATATATAACAAGCAATCAATCATGATAAGAGACTAATGATAAGCAGGGCAAGTCATGGCCTACAAGAGGGTCTCGTAAGTAGTAGGTGATATACATGTGTTAAAAGGAACATAAAACTAACAAGTCTAAAGAATTGACAAGTGGTTGAGATCCATCAAGTAATAAGTCATGGGTATCAATTATGAAGATAAACATGTACAATGTATCACATACATAGAGTTAAGTTCCAAATCGAAAATAAAAGAAAACAACTAAGTTAACCAGTCAGAATTAGTCGACTAGGTGGGAGGATTAGTCGACTAATAGGGGTCTTCAGTCGACTACTAGTCCGCAGGAGTCGACTACAAGTGGTTTCCAGAGAGTTGGAAGTCGACTAGGGTTGGAAGGGTAGTCGACTAGAGTGAACTATAAGTCGACTAACGGGTACGCAAGTCGACTAAATCTGTGATACATAAATTTGGGATTTATTTCAGGGACATGTTAGTCGACTAGGATCAAGGGTAGTCGACTAAAGGTATCTAGTCGACTAATAATATAGACTAAGTCGACTAGAGCCGAGAGTTGGTGTTTTGATTCAGGGGAAGGTTAGTCGACTAGATGGTAATGGGTAGTCGACTAGGGTCTATAGTCGACTAGAAAATTAGTCTAAGTCGACTAAAACTGTGTTTTCAGAAAAGAGTTTCGTTTCAGATAAATGGGTTAGTCGACTAGCTCCTAGGTCAAGTCGACTAATAGGAGTCTGAAAACAGATTTCAGAACTGAATTTAAGGGTTGTTCTTGATGGTTAAAAATGTGATTTTTATGACATGTAAACACAAGATATGGTGATACAAGTATACTAGGAAAGGAACAAGTCTTGGTGAGTAAAAATACTCACGAGGAATGGATATGTGAAGCTTCGGGAACTTGAAATGGATGTGGTCGACGATACGATCTATGGCGATATCTCCGACGAAGAAGACGACGATCCCAATCCAAAGTTGTTGAATGGAGATGGAGAAGACCTTGGTGGTGCCTTGGAAACTAGAGGTTGAAGTTGAGATGGAGGAGGGATTTGGAGAAGGGGATTTCTTTGTGGAAGGGAAGAAAAGAAAAGAAATGTAAAGGAATGGATTTATATAGATTTTGATTTTTGTAAAGGGAATGCAAATAAAGGAATTGAGAGGGGTTTTTGTGTAAAAGAGGGGGAGTGAGGTGTCTCCCTTGGCCAATGGTGGCCGGCCATGGAAGAGAGAGAGAAAAGAGAGGCATTAATGGGGATATTTGGAGGAGAAGATATTTTGGTGAGATATTTTGGGAATTTGGTGGAATTTTGGAAAATGGAAATTAGGAAGAAAAGTTGGATTTGGCTTGTGAATAAATAGAAATGGAAAATGGAAAAGAATGAAAGAGAAGATATTTTCTTGGTCTCCAAAAATGAAAATATCGGAAACACAGTTTCCCGAGATAAAGTCGAGCATGCGGGAAAACAATTCGGAAAATACCGAAATCGTCCCGAAATTGAGTATCTCTGAACGACTCGCAATTGATACCAAAAATCAATAATATTATATGAAAACCAATAGTGAAATCCTTTTAAGAAACACTTTATAGTTTAAATCTAAAAATCTCGGAACCAATAAAATACCGACTCCGTTGGAATTTTCATAAATTCGTAAAATCTTCAGAAAAAGGATTTAGGTAGGAAATATTACTCTAAGAAGAATCGTCTAAAGACTCTTCGAGAAATTCCAAGTGGTTTGTGAATTAAAAATCCGGGAAGCGGTCAGCGACACTGGCCGACACCGGTTTTGAAGAAATTCCTTTTAATTCTAGAAAATTCCAGAAATTCATATAAAATCTAATATATTGGAAAATAATATTTAAAATTGAAATCGGTCAAATACGGAAAGTAAATCGAAAAATACGGTCGAAAAATGAATACGAAATGAAGTACGTATCCGGGAACGGGGTATTACAATCTACTCACCTTACAAAAAATTGCGTCCTCGCAATTTCGCTAAGGGGTAAATTGAACACAAGGAGACATGGTTGGAATCAAAATTCCGAAAAATCAAAACAAGGGTAAGATGAATACAGGAATGACTAGGATGAACAATGATAGATGATAAAGGAAACATATTTAGAATGATAACCAATTCAAATACAAGATCCAGGGTAGTGGTTACCATGATATCCTAAGGCTCCTGCTCTGGATACTGGTCCTCCCACTCTGCTTCATCGTCCGAGGCCTCCACTGCCATGAGGTGAACTTGGCCTCTACCTTGATCTGCTCTAGGCCTCAATCCCCTCTGCTGATGATCATACCGTTGGGGTGGAAGTGGAACTCTTACGGGTTCAGGGTTCCTCCTTAGTGGCGGAGCTGGAAGTGCTGGGGCTGGGTGTGCTGGAGCTGGAAGAGCTGGTCTGATTGGAGTTACGGGCATAAACTTTCTGTGTGGACAATCCCTTAACATATGACTCTCTGACCCACAAGCCAAACATAATCTCTTGGCCCTTCGACAATCTCTCTTATAATGCCCGGGTCTGTGGCAATAATTGCATATAATCTGAGAAGAAGGAGATTGGAATGGTCCCCTTATCATCGGCCTTGGGTTACCCTAACTTCATCATCCTCATCCATTAACTGAAAGGCCTTTCTGGCCTGGTTCTCTTGCTTCCTCTGCAACACCCGCTCCACCTCTCGAGCGACGGTGAGACCTCAGAATAGGTCTTCATCTGTTGAGACATCAAGAAGGCCTGTAAGTCCAACTGCAGGCCCTGCTGAAACCTGCTTGCTCTCTTCTCTTCGTCCGTTACCATATATGGCGCGAAGCGGCTCAATCTGAGAAACTCCGCGCATACTCGTCCACGGACTTGTTCCCTTGCTGGAGTCTGATGAATTGCTCCTCCATATCCTTCTGCGCCGTAGCAGGGAAGAAGAGGCGGCTGTAAAAACTCTTGGAGAAGGCGTCCCAAGTAACGGGCTTCTCCAGTCTAGCCTCCTCTGCGAGCCACCAAGTTCTCGCAACATCCTTTAACTGAATCTTAGCTACTTCAACTTGGTTCTCCTTCGGGACACGGGCTGCATTCAGTAGGTCTGTAGTGTCCGTCAACCATTGCTCAGCCTCCAATGGTTTCTCGCCTCCCGTGAAGATGGCCGGTTGTAGCCGTCGGAAGTCGGACACTTTCCCCGGCCTCTGCTCTTTCGGGGCTGCCAACTCCTGCCTAAGGAGCTCGGTCTGCTGTTGCTGATTTTCCATCTGCTGTTGTTGGTTTCCCAGCATGGTCTGAATGACCTTCAGGATATCAGCATTCTCTCCTCCTACGGGTCCATTCGGTACTGATCCAGAGTTGCTGCGACCCGATCTCCTCTCCATACTAGGATGGCTAAAGATAACTGGAAGGAGTTGGAAAAATGGAAGGAGTTTAGAATATGAGGAATGGAATCAAGGATAACTATAGACAAATCAGAAGGACTAGATAACTTTGTACATTGTAGTTGGCATAGGCAAATTACAGGAATTTGCTACTTGATTGTACTTTCGGTGTGAGAGCCTAAGCTCTGATACCAACCTGTAACGCCCCGATTCCACGGATACGGGGACGTCACTGCAACGTATATACGTAGGTCAAAAGAAGCCCCCACGTATATACGCTAAGCATAAAAGTACAACAAGAAATCAGAGTACACACGAAGCGTGGTATTCTTAATATGCCAACATGAAAGGTACATATACAAAGCTATCACAGGATATGATAAACCATACATATTACACATATGTCTTTATCACAACCAAGTCCAAAAGTGGAAATATACAAATATGTATACAAAAGCTCACGAGTAGAAAGAAGATCCCGTGAGTCAAAGGAGTCTGGCACGAGGAACTGGAGCTAGGATGCCTACTCGCTAAGGAAAGCTCGATCTACGGTGGACAACTCCACTTCGATCCAGCTTCGGAATCTGAATATGCAATCCAAGGAATCAAGACATATAACAATAAGTGAACTACAGCCAAGTGGCTAAGAGACATGAATAGGGGTTAGAACACAAGTATGGTATATAAGAACGGGTATAACATAATCATAAAACAGGAAAACACTAGTAAAGCTGATTACAAGCAAAGTGATTGTATACGCTTAAGTCACGGTCCCATGAGACTAGTACATCGAAGGATAATCCAAACAAGGAAACCCTCATGTATATACCTTTGTCTCATGCCACCGAATATCCAAGCGTATAGAATCAGAGTTGCAATTCATACGATAGTCAAACAGGAATACATAACAATAATAATCATAGGTCCATAACACGTGTAATATGAGTCATAACGGAACTAAGACAGGAGTCATAACAGGTACACATAACGAAACTATAACAGGAAACATAACTAAGACATAACCGGAATCATCACTGGAATCAAGATTGGAAATATAACAGGCATATAATTATTATTATTACTCGTCTGACCATATATCTAGGTATGTGTCTCGGTATCGATCCCAACCCACATACATCCATATATAGAAAGTCGCGGGTCGTTACCGGAAGTAGATGGAGAACTGATATCGCTTCTCATAGTGGTTTCCATACACCTGGAACCAGCTTTGGAGGCCCAAAGTCCCCGAGTCAGTAAACAGAGTCACTACCGCCAGCATATATATATATGTGTATATATATATACTTATCCCATCACTATAAGCAAGGTATCATTCCGGCATCCATCACTTCCTCCCATTCCCCGTTTAAGTTGTAGCTTATTGAGATTATTAGATTACGGGAATAAATAGTAATAACAGGTATAGCCCTACAGATTCAAGAGGTGGCCCCCACAGATTCAAGAGGTGGCCCCCACCATTGGACGGTGTGGCACTTTGTTTCCATGTGGCACTTTGCTCTGAGGGGATGGATTCTAGAGGTGGCCCCCACCATTGGACGGTGTGGCACTTAGTTCCATATAAGATAACAAGGCAAGATCCCGTAAACGTAATAATCATAAGGTCAAATACATCATGCTGGGTTTTAAAAGATAGCATGACCAAGTGGTGATATATAACAAGCAATCAATCATGATAAGAGACTAATGATAAGCAGGGCAAGTCATGGCCTAACAAGAGGGTCTAGTAAGTCAGGTGATATACATGTGTTAAAAGAACATAAAACTAACAAGTCTAAAGAATTGACAAGTGGTTGAGATCCATCAAGTAATAAGTCATGAGGTATCAATTATGAAGCATAAACATGTACAATGTATCACATACATAGAGGTTAAGGTCCAAAATCAGAAAAGAAAACAACTAAGTTAACCAGTCAGAATTAGTCGACTAGGTGGGAGGATTAGTCGACTAATAGGGGTCTTCAGTCGACTACTAGTCCGCAGGAGTCGACTACAAGTGGTTTCCAGAGAGTTGGAAGTCGACTAGGGTTGGAAGAGTAGTCGACTAGAGTGAACTATAAGTCGACTAACGGGTACGCAAGTCAACTAAATCTGTGATACATAAATTTGGGATTTATTTCAGGGACATGTTAGTCGACTAGGATCAAGGGTAGTCGACTAAAGGTATCTAGTCGACTAATAATATAGACTAAGTCGACTAGAGCCGAGAGTTGGTGTTTTTGATTCAGGGGAAGGTTAGTCGACTAGATGGTAATGGGTAGTCGACTAGGGGTCTATAGTCGACTAGAAAATTAGTCTAAGTCGACTAAAACTGTGTTTTCAGAAAAGAGTTTCGTTTCAGATAAATGGGTTAGTCGACTAGTCCTAGGTCAAGTCGACTAATAGGAGTCTGAAAACAGATTCAGAACTGAATTTAAGGGTTGTTCTTGATGGTTAAAAATGTGATTTTTATGACATGTAAACACAAGATATGGTGATACAAGTATCCTAGGAAAGGAACAAGTCTTGGTGAGTAAAAATACTCACGAGGAATGGATATGTGAAGCTTCGGGAACTTGAAATGGATGTGGTCGACGATACGATCTATGGCGATATCTCCGACGAAGAGACGACGATCCCAATCCAAAGTTGTTGAATGGAGATGGAGAAGACCTTGGTGGTGCCTTGGAAACTAGAGGTTGAAGTTGAGATGGAGGAGGGATTTTGGAGAAGGGGATTTCTTTGTGGAAGGGAAGAAAAGAAAAGAAAATGTAAAGGAATGGATTTATATAGATTTTGATTTTTGTAAAGGGAATGCAAATAAAGGAATTGAGAGGGGTTTTTGTGTAAAAGAGGGGGAGTGAGGTGTCTCCCTTGGCCAAGGTGGCGGCCATGAAGAGAGAGAAAAGAGAGGCATTAATGGGGATATTTGGAGGAGAAGATATTTTGGTGAGATATTTTGGGAATTTTGGTGGAATTGGAAAATGGAAATTAGGAAGAAAAGTGGATTTGGCTTGTGAATAAATAGAAATGGAAAATGGAAAGAAATGAAATGAGAAGATATTTTCTTGGTCTCCAAAATGAAAATATCGGAAACACAGTTTCCCGAGATAAAGTCGAGCATGCGGGAAAACAATTCGGAAAATACCGAAATCGTCCCGAAATTGAGTATCTCTGAACGACTCGCAATTGATACCAAAATCAATAATATTATATGAAAACAATAGTGAAATCCTTTTTAAGAAAACACTTTATAGTTTTAAATCTAAAAATCCCGGAACCAATAAAATACCGACTCCGTTGGAATTTTCATAAATTCGTAAAATCTTCAGAAAAAGGATTTAGGTAGGAAATATTACTCTAAGAAGAATCGTCTAAAGACTCTTCGAGAAATTCAAGTGGTTTGTGAATTAAAAATCCGGGAAGCGGTCAGCGACACTGGCCGACCGGTTTTGAAGAAATTCCTTTAATTCTAGAAAATTCCAGAAATTCATATAAAATCTAATATATTGGAAATAATATTTAAAATGAAATCGGTCAAATACGGAAAGTAAATCGAAAAATACGGTCGAAAAACTGAATACGAAATGAAGTACGTATTCGGGAACGGGGTATTACATGGTGCTATAGGCTGGTGTACATGACTGGTTGACTTATCTTTTTCAGATTCATCAAGTTTAGGAGGAGTGCGATTAGATGAGGTGGATGCTGAAGTGTGATGTGTGCTGACTAGGATTAGGTGTGTTGACACTTAGTTATCAACTTTCTTTCCCGACCTCATGTATGAACAACATTACATTGATTCAGTGATGGATCCTCAACAAATGAGCTTGTTGTGAATTCCTAGGATTCATAATTGGTTGACTGGGCAAGGTACCCTTTTGCCTCTCATATTGTTGTTGGCTAACTGGCTCACTTGACCCTCTAGCCTCTGTATTCTTTGCATGAGGGAATCTTAGTTCTTCATGTACCTTTCCATGTTTCTCTCAAAATCAGTCACTCTCCTTTCAAGTTGAGGATTCTGGAAGGAAGATGGTAGAGCTTGGTTGGGAAAATTTTGTTGATAATTTGAAAAATTGTTGGGAGAATTGTGAGGGTATTGAAAAGTTGGGTTGATGATTGGAAGAATTATTGGAATGATGAAAGTGGCTAGCATGGTTTGACCATGGGTGGTTATTATTTTGTTAGCTCCATGAGAAATTTGGGTGATTTCTCCAGCCAGGATTGTACGTTGGAGCGTAAGGATCATTGTTCGGCTTGAGAAGGCCGCATTTATTGGTTCAGGAAAGTGTTGGTGAGCTTGAAATACAGGACACTCCTCAAACACATGATTCATGGCCTGACAGTAAGTACAACCCGGAGTTGAAAATTAGTTTGGGCTGACTTGATTGACTGGACTTGTTTCCTTAGTTTCTAAAGCTTCCAGTTTCTCGCTAGGTTAGCTAACTTAGCCTCGTTAGCTATGGATGATTCAATCGAATGGAGACCTTCTTTTGAAGAGACAGAGTTTGGATTTCTAGAGCTTTCACTAGTAGGTTCCCATTGGATGATTTTTTCAGCTAGATTCTCATATAAATCCCATCCTTCATATTCATCCTTCTGCAAGAATCCCCTTGGCACATGCTTTCTAAGAGGGTCTTGGTCGAATAGTCTAAACCGTCATAAAGAATTTGGTATTGTCGCCATTTCTCTATTCCATGATGAGGACATTGGACAAGGAGGTCTTTGAAGCGTTCAAAGTACCTCCAAAACGGTTCACTAGGTTCTTATTTGAACTGCATGATGTTTTTTCTAACGAGGGCGGTCTTGTGGGATTGGATAGAATTTCTTCAAGAAGACCATGATGAAACCATCCTAGGATGTGATAGAGCCAGCCGCTAAGCTGCAGAGCCATTTCTTGGCTAAGTCCTTAAGAGCAAATGGGACAAATTTCAACCTAATAGCATCATCTACAAGGGTGGGATTTTCATCATTAAGCATACTTCCTCAAATCTCTTATGAAGAAATAAGCATCTTCGGACTCTAAGCCATGGAACTTAGGGAGTGTATTGATAAACTGTGACTTAAGCTCAAAGTTGTGTTCACTAACCGATGGAAGTTGGATGCAGGATGGAAGTGATGTTCTAATAGGATAGAACCTATCCTGCAAAGATGTCGGTCGATCCATAACCGAATCTGGTCTTGTTTCGAACTTGGGTGGTGATGTGTTTCTAGTTAACCTTGATGAATTAGGGTCTCTTGACCACACTTGAATGCACAAATACAATCACAAACAAGTTCATCAATAATCAAGAGAGAAAACAACCAAGCCTAATCTAAGGTAACCTTGACCTAGACAACTCCTAACTGGTTGATTATCCACAGAGGTATAATGTAGACTTTGACCACAAGCTAATCAGCCAGGTCAGGGCAGATTGGTGGGAGGTTATACGTCAAAGACATTCCTTAATTAAGTAAACACCAACCTTCAGGCTTTCGACCCTTAATCCCTTCCTAGACACTGATTTGGCAGGGGTCAAATTCCAACACCTTCCTCTTAGGATAATCTCCTAATGAGTTCGAGATGTCCCTAAGGCCAATGTCTATCAGATTTTACTTAGGTTTAGGTTGTGCGTGCTTGGAGATAGTTTGTGGGTTAAGGAAGGATAATGACTTCCCCACCTATCTTGACTTGGGTTTTGCCCTTAGAATTGATTTGTGCAAAGTGTGCAAGATATAGAAAAGTAGCATTCAAAAGCAAAATCACCCAAGATATTTCCTAAACTATATGTTATGCATACATACCTTGTCTCTAGCTATCTTCAACAGTAATTGTAAAATAAACGTAATTAGACAAATGCCTAGAATGCAAGTCTAAACGTTTTTTAAGCAATTAACAATCAATCAAATTACTGTTGGATTAAAACAGGGATGGTGGATAGCAGATATAGCAAAAATATAACGTACAAAAACTTAATTTTTTGCGAGCAATATGTCCTGCAAAAAGAGTTTTAGTAGTCCAATGAAATTTTCAACTACGCAATTTCTTGAAATTCTGTTTCCTACTTTCGAGAGTAGGGGCACGGAATTAGCAAGTCTTCTCTTGCAAAGCTTGAATGCTAGATCTGAATCTTCAAGTCCCTGAAACAACACACCAAACTGTTAAAAAATAAATACACCGTTCCCTCCCCGGCAACGGCGCAAAAATTTGATTGCCAAAATGAAAGAACAATCAAAGAGTTAAGAAATTACCGTGTAGCTTGTGGCTAATAGGTCGTGTCCACGAGGAGGATGCGATGAAAGCTTTTCAATGTTTTGTTTAGTAACAAAGAATTGTGCACGTTTCTTAGTTGAAAAGAAGAATGGAGAGAAGGAAAATGAATAAAGAGAAATTGCAACTTGGAGAAGGCTTTGCAGAAGGTGATTTAAAAAAAACTTTGAAAATTGTTTGGTTGTCTTAAATATGAGAAGGAGAAGATCTGAGCTCACTAATTTTTGACTCAACTATGTACTTATCTCAAGAAAATTTGGGGTGCATCACTTTTATTATAAACCAAAAACCTTTAGTTCCTTTTAATGTCCAAGCAAAACAAATAAGATCGTTTCATTTAAATCTTAAGCCCTTTCATTATAAATCATTAAGAAGTGAATATTAAAACATCAAGCGCGAAGAAGCAAGTATAGAATAAAAACAGTTCAAAGAGATTTGTGCTTTTAAAAGTCCAAGTTTATAAAGAAATCCTCATGTGCTTTTAAGAACGAAGTTTTACTAAGGTACTTTATGATTCAAAAAGTGTTGCTTTTATGAAAATCAGTCAAGAGAGAGGTGATAGAAGAGGTCCATTAGTGAGCCCAGAAAATGAATTAGCTACTCATTATGAAATGAAAACAAACAAGAGAATGACAAGCAAACGAGAACATACCGAATTCGAGTCGAGTTGATCAAGCAAGTAGAAGCTCCTTTGATTGTCACTTTAAAGACGAATTACACACTCAATTCCACTCTTCTCTCTGGTGTTTGTACTGAACTACAAATTATAAAATAAAAATACAACTTCTATACTATCTAACAAAGAGCCTAAATCCTTAAAGAATAAACAAAAATTCTAATCCTAGTCTTCGCTCATTTTTCAGTATAAAACCCAAGCTTTATAGGCAAAAAACCCAGAGGGCAGAAAGTGAGGAGATAAGGGGAGCAAACGCTCCCCTTATCTCCACCAACAAGCCGCGGATCCACAGCTTGGGCCGCGGATCCGCGGCCTGGATGTGGCCAATTGGCCACATCCAGGTGGAGTGGTGGTTGCGTGGATATGACCTCCCTTTTGTCTTACTGGATTCACTGTTGCAACTCCCAGATTTGACGAAATGGTCTTTGATTTGTTGGCTTCAACTGCTTGATCAGAAAGATTCATTTCAATCGGTTTTCAACCTCTCTGATATGCCAAGATTTGCCCTGATTCCTTAATTTCGAATTTATTCTGAATTAAATCAGAATTTGATAGGCTTTGGGCTTGTTTCTCCTTTTTTTCTTTTAGCAATTGGGCCTACATTTAACAAAGAAGAAGAAGACTTATTAATAAGATTTATTAGCTAAAAAATATGGTAAGGTGACAATGTATATGCAATATATGTGACTAATCAGGGGGTATCCACGTTGTGCACGTTCCCAGTCGATCGGGGCGGTCGAACGGTCCCTGTTGCGTTCGACCGGGCGGTCGCCCGTAATCAAGTTAGCCTCAGTTTGTCACGGTCGACCGGTCAGTCGATAGGTGGGCTAACGTCAAATTTTGAATCTGCCGATCGACCGGCCAGTCGACCGCCAGTCTGCCAGTTTGACAGAAACGGCTATTTTTAAAGAGTTGTTTTTAAAACATGTTTAAATTAAAATGTAGAAAGTTGTATTAGAGGGTCAATTTCTACCTCTTTCATGTTGGTAAAACTATTCTAAGTTTGCTCTTCCTAAAACTTATATAAAGGGGTCATTAGGGTTGAGGTTTTCACACCACAATTCGAAAGATTAAAAGTTTTGCTTTCTTGAGAAAAAGTTTTTGTTTCAGTTTTTGTACTTTTATTCTCTGAAATTCTCTTCATGTTTTGGTTTTAAAATCTCTCTTCTATTTTTAAATTCATTTACAAGACCTTGAGCTTCGATCTTATATATTATTCTCTAGGGTTTTGTAAAGCAGTATTTTTAAGTGAGAGTTTGTGCTCTTTTGATCACCCAATGCTTATTGTATTATTGTTACGCTACCTCTGGACTAGAGGAGTGTGTTGGAGAGTTGTGTACTCCATAGTGGCTATAATTTCTTTGGTGAAAAATTCTAGTGGATTAGAAATCCTTCACGGTGGTGAAGGCGAGGACCTAGAGTGGTGGCTCGAACCTCAAAACAAATCTCTTTATTTGCAATTGATTTATTGTCTTTATTATCTACTTTATATTCATTCATTCATTATCAATCTATACTCATTACAACAAGATTGCATTGAGCACCTCAAACTCTTATCTAGAGGAATCACGAGGAAAAAGTTCAGAACCCTTCACGGGGTATACGGCTTCTAATCTTACTTTGAGTGATCGTTTGATCATCTCATTTATTTTGCATTGATTATTGAATTGATTAGCCTTACACTTATTCACCTCCCTCTAGGTGTAATTTCACTTCATATACATAGATTGGGTATTTTCGTCCAAAAATTCATCTGACGTACGCAAGGGTCTAGGTTCGATGCATCTTCTAGAAGCTCCCTTGCTTGGCCTCCAAGAAATCCAAAATAGGTTTAATTGAGCTCTTATTACCCTTTGTGCTCCTTGTCTTGATTATCTGCAAGAGAGACTAAAACATGATTTAGACTGACATATTATTCATAAATCAGTAAGAAAATGCGATATATAATGCAAAGTTATAGATTAATCAGGAGTCACAATGAACTTCGAGCCCGGTGACCTCAAGAGTGATAGCTGCTCGAAGCCCGGCTAAGACAGCCTCGTACTGGCTTCGTTGTGGGATGTAGGGAAACCTAGGGTAAAGGACTATTTGATGACGATTGTTTTGGGGTGGTGAGGACAATTCCGTTGTATGTCGCCTCACTATTTGAAGTTGCGTTCATGTTCAGGGTCCATCTTTTGAGTTGGTCGGTGTGCTCTTTGGCTCCTGGGGTGAAGTCAGTGAAGTTAGCCAAGACCTGACCTTTGGTTGTTGTCCTTAGCTCGTATCTGAGTCTATAGGATCTCAACTGTAAAGCTCATTTTGATATCCTTCCAGTTGCTTTGATATTTTCTACGATGCTCCTTAGGAGATGCTCAATGAAAGCAGTGATCGGGAAGCTTTGGAAGTAGTGCTTGAGCTTCCTCAAGTTGATGAAGAGAGCATCAGCTTCTTTAGACTTTGGTATCTTGTCGGGGGTTGTTCATGGAATGGCTGACATAGTATACCAGACCCGATGCTTTCGTCCTCCCGAACCAGGGCTCTGCTGATTGTTGATTCTGAGACGGTGAGGTAGAAATACAGCGTCTCTCCCGAGGAAGGCTTCGATAATAGGGGTGGTGAGGCTAAGTACCTCTTTAGCTCTTGAAAGCTGTCTCGCAATCCTCATTCTAGCGAAATTCAACTTTATTTTTCTTCAAGACTTGAAAGAATGGCTTGCATTTATCTGATAAATCAATTGAGGGCTGCGAGATGCCCGTTCAGCATATGGACCTCCTTTAGATATGTTGGCGACCTCATGTTCAGAATTGCAGATATCTGATTAGGGTCGGCCTTGATACCACATTAGGTGATCAGATATTCTAAGAACTTCCTGGAAGCCACACCAAATGTGTACTTCTTAGGATTGAGCTTCACCTTGTACTGTCTTAGGAGATCAAGGCTTTGTCTAGATGTTGGAGATGATCAGTGCGCTGTATACTTTTTACGAACATATCATCGACGTACACTTCCATGGTGTTCCCGATCAGGTTCTTGAAGACTTTGTTTATTATCCGCTGGAAGGTATCCTTTGCATTCTTAAGTCCGAAGGGAATCACCTTGTAGCAGTATTCCCTAACAGTGGTGAAGACTGTTTTGTCTTCATTCGGTGGGTGCATCTTGATCTGATTATAGCTAGAATAGGCATCCATGAAGTTAAGGAGCTCGTGTCCTGCCGTAGCCTCTACTAGTTAATTGATACTTGAGAGGAGAAACTATCCTTCAGGCAAGCTTCATTGAGATTTATAAAGTCGATGTAGACTCTCCACTTCCTGTTCTTTTTCTTCATAAGGATAGGATTGGAGAGCCAGTTGGGGTAAAACATTTCTCGGATGAAGCAACTTATTGTAGGTGATCAGCTTCATCGCCGATGGCTTGAATCCTTTCTTTGTTCATTCTCCTAAGCCACTATTTTATTGGCTTAACATCTTCCTTAATGGAGAGCTTATGACAGATGACCTCGGGTCAATTCCCAGCATGTCAGTGGGAGACCATGCAATTACGTCTGTGTTTTTAGATAGGAATTATTTGAACAACATCTTTTCCTATGGGTGCAGACTTGAGCTGATTCGGAGGATTCGTTCAGGGTGATGTAGGTCTACCCTCAATAACTCTAGCTCCTCCTCGGTCCTGTTGTCGTGGTTTCCTGACTCGGTAGGTGAGTCAGGGTCTGGGCTTTTGCCGTACTTTATTGCTATTGATTAACAATCCCCTTCTACTTCTTATCCCTAGGAGAATCTTCATTTGTGCCTGCTTGGGAGGCCTTTTGCGCTAAACCCGATCTCTTCTAGGATATTGCAGCAACTGTTCTAGCCATCGCCTAGTTACTCCTTATATTGGCCATTTGGATGGTATAGGGTAATTCATCAACTGATGATGGGTGGACGGGACCACTTTATCATGTGCATGGCCTCCCGAGAATAGTGTTTAGGGGACTTGATGTTTAGGATGCAGAACTCCATGATTATATTGAATGGATCAGTGCGGAAGGGGAACTCAACCGTGCCGGGGGAGCGGGCCTCGTTCCCGTCGAATCTGTAAAGAAGTGACAGGGTCTAGGGGATGATCAAATTTGGTCCAGCTCGGGAATATCCTCCATTCGATCTAGTGTGTGGCCATAAAGGATGTTAACGCTACTCTCCTCGTCCACAAAGATTTTTGACACTTTACAGCATCTAATTTGTATCGTCACAACTAAGGCATCATTATACGAGAAGCGTACAAGATATGAGTTTTCTTTTGAGAAAAAGACTGGCCTACTATGAGGTGTAGGAGGCGAGTCACTATCATTAGATAGTCATCCCTTTAGGCTTCGTTGACATAGATAGTTCTCTCCTTGGTGGTGGTGCCTTCTTTCGGGGAGTTTCCAAAAATGGCATTTACCTCCCGATATTGAACACCTAGATGCTCGTTTATAGTCTCGAGCTGCCACTGCACTCTAACCTCTAAGGGCAGTTCAGGATTGAGAATGAACTCTCGAAGGTATCCTTCGTTGATCAAGTCGTGAAGGTGCCGTCTGATGGTTCAGCGGTCCACTGTGAGGTGGCCCTTCCCTTTGTGAAAGGTGTAGTAGTCTCTAGATCCAAGCCCTCTTGGGTTAGGTGGGTGGGGTCTAGCCGGATGCCTAACCCAAGGCTGGTCTTTGACGGCGTTGAAGATGTGATCGATCTGTACTCAGAAGGGGTGAGATATTGGATGGCGAGAGATCCAAGTAAGGATTCAAAATCTCTTAATAAAAGCACAAAATGCAATGGATAAATTCCTAAAGAATCAATCCACGCACCAAAATAATGAGAGAAGATCATTAAATCAAAATCACAGTAAGCGCAAACACACAGACTTACGTAGAAACACGAAGTGAGAAAAATCACAGAGAGAGAGGAGAATTTCACTATAACAATGGTGATTATAGGTGAGCTTCTCTTGTGTGGTAGGGTTTCTAGATTCCGATTGTGATCCCTTTCTTTGTTGGGAGATCCATTATTTATACAGGTTGTGTCAAACAGATAAGGCTAGAGAGTCCTGCTCAGTTTAAATACTTAAAATCTTTATCTTGATGGTTATTCAGCTGAATATCTCGATTTGAATCGAGATAGGGGAGAGTCCAACTCTATCTGATAGTCTACGCCTTGCTGTAGATATGGACGAATTGCGCCCGACGGGTAAATGTCCCGTTTGAATGAGGATTGGGCTTTAAAGGTGGAGATCTCCTATAACTGGATTGACCTCTTCTTCTAATTATCCCACCAACTTGGAATTTAAACTTGATGAAGATTCCGGATTAGGTACTTTGGAGGTGGTCACGTGTCACGCATTCCTTGAGGCTTGATAGACATGTGCAAGAGGGTCAAAAGTGACCACTACAATGTACAGCTAGAATGTAAATCTAATTACCATGTATAATGAAATATCAATAAAGATCAATAATAAGGATAAACCAATGTAAATTTGCACAATTAGCATATTATTATCTCCACAAATAAAGTGCAAATTAATCATACTTTTAATAAAACTATTTCTACAAAAAATTGAAAATTTACCAAACACAAGATGCTTATTTCAAATCATAAAGTTTTTTTCAAAATTTTGGAAATCTTAGACTTCTTTCTCAATATAACCATTTTTGAAGGAAAACCTTTCATCTTCCTTTTGAAAATGTAAAATTATTTTTGAAATTTACAAAGTCCATAACTAAAACTCATCGATATATCTTTAGACAATATTAAGATAAGGTCTAGGTTATCACACTTGCCTTTGAGGTTGAACTCTAGTCATGACTTCTTTTTTTTAACCATCAAAGATTACTCCTTCGATAGTCTTTGATAGCTTTCTTGCTTGATTGGGTTGACAGAATTCATCCTTTTCAATACATCCAACAGTCTACCTATCTGATTATCATCTTTTCTTGAATACAAAAGATTAGTATCTTTGAAAGAAACATGTATATATTCTTCAACTAACTATAACATAAAACAATTATAACCTTAGAAGTTGAATATCTAAAGAAAAATACTATCATTCGATTTTGAATCATATCCCAAAATATGAAAATACAAAATGTTTGAAAATTTATGATAGTAAAACTTATAGGAGTTAAGAAAATTAGTTCGATCAACAATTTTAATTCAAAAAAATTTTGCCAAATCATATCAGTTTAATAACATGTGTGCCATTTCTTGTATTGTCCAATTACACCATTATGTTTTAGTGTTCTTGGTACGGAGAAAGTGTGACCAATGCCATGCTCATCATAAACATTTTGAAATTTTATTTTTAAATTCACAACAATGATCACTTCTAATCTTTATAATAGAGTGATCAAATTCTCTTCAAATCTATTTGCAAAAAATTGAAAATAATCAAATGTATTTTTTTTTGTTTTCTTAAAAAAAAAACTTAAATAAATCAATAGAAATCATTGGTAATTGCTAAAACAAAGTTTTTGCAATCAAAACTATTTTTATTTATAGGATCAAACATATAGAAAAGATTTAGAGTTAATTATCACCTTCATGTGGTAAATTAAGCTGTTGACTTGATTATTTCTCTTACAATTTTTGCAAGTTAAGTCTTTTGAGAACTTTGCTTGAGTAGCATTTGAAGGACTTGGGGCACCATCTCAAAAGACAAGCCTTCTAAGTGGAGTTGTCCAAATCCTTATATACCCAAGATCATCCCCATTTCTAGCCGATATGGGACTATTTGTTTGACCCAAATCCCAACAGCCTTCTTAGTCGGCCTCTTGAGCTTCCAAATAAGTTCTGAGTTTGCATGCCTTATCCTGTTGTCCTAAATCTATGTCTCTTGATCAAAAGTACCTGAATACTCAGCAATTTCATTAGTTGGATCAATTGGTTTGATAGTGTAAATATTTCTATTCACTAACAAAATTATCCTTTAAACTTGTAACATGTGAAACACCTTCTAGGGCAATAGATGGAGATTTATCATTATTAAGAATACCAATGATCTTACCAACTCTATAGATTTCAAAGGTGACTGTCTTACCTTATATCCTTGATAGCAATTAAACGTGAATTTTTCTTTATGCCAATGAGCAATCGCTATCAAGGTACCATCTTTCTCTACGTCTTGAGAGAATTCACCCCTGCAAAAGAAGTTGGCGTATTTTTTGGTACCCAATTTTCTTGGGTCCTTGAAGGTTAGAATTATGAACCCAAACATTTTCGTTTATAACACTTATTTTATCGTAACAAAACTTTGCCAAATGACCTTTTCAGTCACAATGTATATATTTGTATATTTTTGTACACATGTGTGCAAGATGTATATATTGTGTAGTGCGTGTAGTATTTTTTGGAATTTGTCGCTTCTAAAACATAGATTCCAATCTATTTTTATCAAAAGCACATTTGCTAAAAGTTGAGCTTAAATTATTTTTTTCTTCATTTCATTTATTCTTTTTATCAATAGAAATCTTGATGACATGTGTTCATCTCAGCATCAAAATCCTTTTTATATTTACTTTGTAAGATATGCATGCTTTCCCTATCTTTTAAACAATTTCTAGTTTTAATGTAAAAATAGAATTATCCTTTTTCAGTTTTAAGTGTTTAAATCTAAGAGATTCATATCTTTTCATAATTTCTCGAAAATCTAAAGCCACTTCTTCAAATATAATTTCTAAAACATCTAAAAATGTTTCAGATTGTACCTTTGGTGTATTGTCTCCTTGTGTCATAAAGCACAATGAGCGATGTCCACTTCTTAATTTGTTTCACTTTCAGAGTCATCTCATGTAGCCCTCGTAGCTTTCTTCTTCAAAGGCTTCTTTGAAGTAGAAGCTTTGTTATTAATCTTAGGAAATCTGCAATTAGATATTTGGGCTTTTTGTAACTGTAGCACTAATCTTACTCTTTCTTCTTTCCTTACCAACAGGTCTGGTTGGCGAATTGTCCTTTCTTGTAAAACATATGTCATACTTTTCTCTCTATGATAGACATTATCACTTCTTCAGTTGCCTCTTCTTCATCATCAGAGCTATCGGCGAAATTTCGGATGCTACATTCTTCTTCCCTCTTGTTCTTTTTGTATTTTAATCTCCATTTCATGGGTTTTAGATTTTCCATGAATGTTGTAACGTCCATCTCCATTGAATCATTTAACACTTTCAAGGTGATAGCTTTGACCTTCCATAATTTGGAAAATGACCAGATTATTTTTCTCACCTTGTTATCATTAGAGATAAGTTCACCTAAAAAAATCAAGCCATTAGAAATTTTACTAATTTATTAATAGATTCATTTTCATGCATTTTAAAAGCAAATCTATTTTAGCTCTTTTTACTTGTAAGGTTCCCCATAAGTGATAATCAATGTATTCCAAATTTCATAAGCAGATTCAAAATTGATTATTTTAGATAAATCATCATCATTTAAAGATTGCATGATGGCATAAGTTGCCTCAGCATTGGCTTCAAATGCCTTTTCTATATTTTATGGCCAAGATTCAGTTTAATATTCAGACTCTTTATATTCTTTTTCAATGGCGAGAGAAATATCTCTTCCGAGAGATTAAGAAAAACTCTCATCTTAGTCTTCCAAATTGTGAAGTTATGACCAACAAACCTAGGTGGGGACTTAACATTGAAGTAGTTTCCATAATATGCCATAAGTATGCGTAGTGACAAATAAAATGATTAGCAAAAGGATAACTCTTGGGTGGTTAAACTTTAAAAATATGAGCATTATCTCTCATACCAATTGAAAATTACCTAGAGGGGATGAATAGGTGATGCTAATCAATTAATGTGAAACTAAAAATTTACTTGCAATAGACAGACTAAATAATAAAGATGAATAATTAATAAACAAACTTAATAACAATAAGTATGCAAACTATCAAATTTAAAGCAGAGTAAAGAATTGAGAGATAGATTCAGAAAATGCAAATGTCAAAAACACAAGAATTTGTTATCGAGGTTCGATCCACTGATCTACGTTCTCATCTCCAACTCTTGTGGAGATGTCAGCGCTATAACTGGTTTGTGAAATCGAAATGTACTTACAACCTAATCCCTCAAGATCAATGACTCAGAGCCGCAACTCTTACAGCAATATCCCTCTTGGATCACTCTTGGAGCCTCAACTCCTTATAATGATGTGATCCCGCGAGATCGACTTTCTCATAACCTTCTTCACTTGAGGTTAACAACATATCAACAAAGAATGATTTGTGATCACACTCTGATCGCAGAGAAACAACTCTCAATAACAAACCCAATACCTATAGTTGGAGATCTAGAGGCTCAAGCTTATGTTGGTGAGAGACCAAAAAAAATTGGAAGAAAAAAGCCCCAAAGCTTTTGTGGAGAAACATGAGAAATTTGAAAGTGGTATAGCTCCGAAAAACTTATTAAAATCTTGAAAAACTATTGTTATAAAACTCTACAAAATGATCTTAATGTATAGCAAAAATCTAATTAGGAATAATTTAAATGTTTACTAAAATTATGCAGAAAAATCAATAAGCTGTCGAAAGCTAGTGCAGGTTGTCGACAGTTCAACGGTCACTAACAGCTAAATTTTTAAAATCAAAAAATCCAAAACAGAAAGTTTTTACCCTCACTGTCAAAAGCATTATCGAAAGCTTATACTAAACTATTAAAGGCTTGAGAGGGCTGTAAAAAATCTAAGTCACTCTAAGACATACCAAACTTTCTGTAAACCGCTATCGAAAGCACTGTAGAAAGCTTGTACTAAGCTATTAAAAGTTCTAATTGGCTGTCGAAAATCTGAGCTACTAAAAACTTTCTGCAAAATGCTGTTGAAAGCAACATAAGAGCTGTCGAAAGTTCTTAAGCTTAAAACAGAAAAACATGCACACTGAGTATTTGTTTTCAACAATTCCTATAGGGGCTGTTTAAAACTCTTCAATAAAACTTGATTTTTAACACTTTGTATAAAATCAATTTTATCTAAATAAATCACACAAAAAAGTTTTTGGGATATAATTAAGCTCTAATATGTATGAATTAATTTCACAACATATTGCAAACATTAAAACTCATTTTTGAGATTTAATCAAGATTTAAATTTATTTATCATTCAAATCAAAATGCTTTGAAACTAGTTTTTGAGAAAATTGAAAATTCAATTGAAAAACACTTTAACCATCAAACGAAAAGCTGTGTGTGCGTATATCAAGCTTGAACTACTAAATCTACAAACTATAACTCTAACACAATTTCTAGACTTACAAACATATAAACTTTTTTATCTTGATACTTTGAAGTCTACGATGAGTCTTGAATTGATCCGACTTCCTTTAGATCCATTACTCAATAAGAGATACTTCAATTTGTAGTGGTTGAGCTTGAGCTTCACAATATGATCTTGAATTGAATTGTATCTTGATAATGTTGGCCCAATGTTACAATCATCGGTTTCTTATTTTGATGATAACAAAGCATATGTAATTATTTAGTACTAATCAAGTTCAAGTGTTTAAGTGTGCTTCAGATTTCAAAAAGATTCAAGATGTTTTCTTCCTCTAAAGGAAGGTGTTGAAGACTCAAGGGAATTCAAGTATGAGATTGAAGCTCTAAACACTAGACATTGCTATTGGAGAAGCGTTGTTATTGAAGAAGGCTGCCTGAAGTCACTTGTAGTCACTAAAAAAACTTATAAGAATATAGTAGATTAAAGGGTAGAATATAAATTTAAAGCTCAAGATGTCATACACACACAAAAATACACATTTTCTAAAATACAAAGTTTTTCCCGTATGGTGTTTTGCATGATGCATGTTTCAAATTTTTTTCAAAATTTTATATCTTATTTAGAACATATATTTCATTGCCCATACATAGCCATTTTATTTTTAAAACTAATACAAAATATTTACAAAAATAGTTTTTCAAAAATATTCAGAAATCTCTGTTCTGGCCTAGGTCAATTGACCGACCGGTCGACCGTAGCCTAGTACAGGCCAGAACGGTTCACCAAGCGATCGACCGCTCTTTTGGCATAGCATTGTGCACGTTGTGTACGTTAGTCGGTCAACCGACCAGTCAACCACTAACCCCTGCGGTCGACCGAGAGATCGACCGACTGGCACAACCTTGGTCTCGGTTGGGACCGATCGACCGAGCAGTCGACCGACCACTTTAAGAGTTTTTTTTTTGTATTAAGTCCGGTCGACCTATCGGTCGATCATGCCTAATGGCTAGCTCAATGATGAACGGCCGGTCGACCGGTCGATCGACCTTGCCCTGTCATCAGCCTATAACGGCTACTTTTCAAAAATCTACTTTTCTCCTCAAATTTTAAATGTACGTTTTTGACTTCAGTGGGTCAAATTATTCCCTTTATGACCAGATAAACTATACTAAAAGTGTTTTCCTATTGCCTATATAAAGGATCATTAGGATTAGATTTTAAAAAACAACAAAAATTCATTTTGAAAATCAAGTTTGCTTCAAGAGAAAAGTTCTTTAGAATTTTTCTAGTTTTCACATTCTTTCAATTCTAAAGCTTTTAAATTGGTTTTTCAGCTCTTAAATTCTCTCTCTACTGATATTTACTCTCACACACTCCTTGAGTTTCTATTTATATCTATTCTATAGGAAGTTATAAAGAAGAGAGTGTTTGTGGTCTCCAGATCACTAAAAGCTTTGTAAAATCTCAATTGGCTTTATTCTACCTCTTATGTAGAGAATTGAGTTGTGGAGTTGTGTACTCCAGATTATTATAATTTCTTATTGTTGTTGGCCCAAGGTTACAATCACCCAGTTTTAGAGTTTTAATGATTACAAAACATATATAGTTATTTGTACTAATCATATTTTAGTGTTTGAGTTTGTTTCAGGGTTCTAAGGATTCAAGATGTATTCTTCCTAAAGGAAGGTGGTGATTGACTCAAGTTGACTCAATACGGGATCAAGATTTCAAGTTATTCAACATTGCATATGGAGAAGCCCAAATTGAAGATCTTGTAGTCACCTAGAATCATTGTAAGAAGTAGTTTGTTAAAGAGTGGGATATGATAAGTTGTGCTCAAGAAAACACACACACACATATTCACTTTTCAAAATACAAGTTTTTTTTTTGGTTAAGTTGTTTTAGGTGCATGCTTGGTTAATTTACATGTCTCAAAATATTTCATATTTTTACATCTAATTTAAAACATGTATTTCATCCTTTATAGTATCCTACTTTAACTTCAAACCATTTAAAAAATTTTCCAAAATTTTTCAAAGTTCAAAAACATTTTCAAAAAAATTTTGTTTCAGGCCTTACGTTCGACCGGGCGGTCGACCGGACCTATTTCAGGCCAGATCGGTCGACTGTCCGGTTGATCGGGCCTTGTGGCCTTGGGCGTGCACGTCTGTGCACGTCTGCCATCGACCGGGCTAGTCGACTGACCTGTCGACCGACTGCAAGACCCTTAGTCTCAGATTTTGTCGGTCAACTGGCCCGGTCGACCGACAGTTCAAAAATTCCTTTTGTTTAGCCTGCGGTCGACTGGACCGGTCGATCGAAGCCAACGGCTCTTTTGCCATGTGGCTTACCGGTCGACCGGCCAGGTCGGCCGACAGCCATCAAAAGTGCCCAACGGCTCTTTCTTGAAATCTGTTTTGATTTTAATGTTTCCTACACCTATTTCTGAATTCCTAGTGGCTAAACTCTATCCTAATGACCTAGTATTCATTATGGATGATATGAATTCTCTCCCTACAAATAGAGGTCATTGGTTACATGTTTAACACAAGAAAAATTCCTATTGTTTCAAGTTTTTCAAAATAGAAGAAAGTTTACTTGCATTGCTTTTCAAAGTTCTTTCATTTGCTAAAGTTTTCAGTTGGTTTACAAGCTATTTTTACTTCTTTACAACTGAAAATTTTTCTCACTTCACTTCTTGAGCCAAAAATCATCTACACTCTATAAGAAGTCGTAAGAGAGAGTTTGTGGTCTTTTGATCACCAAGTGACTTGTATTTCCTTGTGTAGAGATCCCTCTTTTGTAGAGGTTGGATTGGTTTGAGTTGGGTACTCCGGTCTTGTGTAGACCAATTGTAATCCCCTTGGGTATAAAGGTTCTGGTGTGAAAATTCCCTTTGTGGATTTAGTGAAAATCCTTCCTAGTGGTGAAGGCGGGGACGTAGAGCAGTGGCTCAAACCTCGAAACAAAATACTTGCGTTAGCGATTGGTTTCCTTATTGCTTTTCATTGCTTTACATTCCTAACTTATGATATTGTTTGTTTGCTCTTCATCATTTCAATCATTTCATTGACTTGCATTTTTTGGTCTTTACTCATCTCAACAAGAAAGTAATTACGCGCCTCAACTCATAATCTAGAGGAATCAAAGAGGATAAGTTCTAGAGCCCTTCACGGGGAATTTGGCTTCAATTTCTTATTTTGAGTGACCGCTTGCATCATTTATACTTAGTTGTTTAAAAAGATCATTAGATTAGCATTAACACCTATTCACCCTCCCTCTAGGTGTTTTTCAATTGGTATCAGAGCTTTGGTCTCTAGGTTCTTGTCTTAACATCCTTAGAGAGATCCTATATTGCTAATCACTCTATTCATATTTCATCCTCATACACTTAGTAAAAATGACCGAAGGAATTAAGATCCCACCCAAGTTTGATGGCCTTAACTTTCCCATATGGAAGGTTAAGATGATTGTGTTTTTGTAATCCTTAGGAAGTCGGGTTGCAAAGGCGGTGACTAAACCATTTAGCGTACCATTTGGTGATGAGGACACTTGGTCCGACATTGAAAGAGTTTGATGCAAATGCTAGGGCACACTATGCCTTACTTCAAGCTCTTAATGACGACGATATTTCTAGAATCATTCATTGCAAATCCACTTATGAGATTTGGACTCACCTTCAAGTCACTCATGAGGGAACTTCACAAGTAAAGAGGGCCAAAATTGACCTTCTTCATTCCCAATATGAAAATTTTTCCATGCAAGAGAATAAAACCATAGATGATATGGTTACTAAGTTTACAAAGATTACTAATGGTCTTTCTTCTTTAGGTGACGGCATTGACAACGACCAAAAAGTGAGGAAGATCATCCATGCATTCCCTCCATCTTGGGAAGTCAAAGCCACCACATTGAAGGAGCTCAATGACAAGGAAGAAATGGAGCTCATCGGTCTCATTGGGAATCTCAAGACCCATGAGATGGTAAGAAAAGCAAGATAAGAGATGGCTCCTCCCAAGAAGAAAGCAATCGCCTTTAAGAGTTCTTCCACCTACTCTGACGAAGACGATGAGGAAAAGGATGATGAAGATCTTTCTATTCTTGTAAAGAACATTTGGAGAATGTACAACAAAGCAAAATTTTAAAATAGAAGGAGATGGTAAGGTAAAGAAGAGAAGAAAATCATTTGCTTCAATTGCCGGAAGCCGGGTCACATAGTTGCGGAGTGTCCGAAAAACAAAGACAGACCCTCCACCTCCAAGAAGCCATACAAGAAGAAATCTTTAAAGGCTACTTGGGATTCGGAGAGTGAATCCGATGAGGGAGTCGACACCGCCAACATGTGCTTCATGGCAAATGAAAGCACAAGCAAGGTAAACCCTGATACATCTATCGATGATTGTGAATTATCTATAGATGAATTAGGAGAAGCTTTTTAAGAACTATCTCATAACTATGATTTTCTCAAAAGAAATACTTGAAAATGAAAAAGAAAATGAACCACTCAACCACAAAGTTTTCATTCTCACAAAAGAAAAAGATGATTTATTTTCAACTCTTGTTTCTACACAAAAGGATTTTGATAACTATAAAACTTCTTGCGAAGGTAAATTTTCACTAGTTGATAAAGATGAGATTTCCATGCTAAAGAAGAAAATTGACTCATTAGGAGATGTTTTAAAGAAATATGAATTTGATAAAACTAGACTAGAGGTTATGTTTCCTAAGAAACATATCCAAAGAATCAATCACATGCTACACACTCTCATGTTCATAAATCACAATCATTACATCATGCTAAATACAATAAACATGTCCACACTTCACACACTCATCATGCATTCATGTATGGTAAAGTTTATGCATGCACATATTGTGGCCGAAAGAGTCATTTGGTTAAATTTGTTATGATAGGATAAATGCATCACATAATCATGTTTGGGTTTAGAATACTAACATTAAAGGACCCAAGAAAGTTTGGGCACCAAAGTCAACGGTTTTGTTAAATGATATAGGTACATTCCAAAGACCAACGACATAGGGAGCGGTGGTATCTTGATAGTGGATCAACAACTTTGCAACCCTATCAAGATACCATGAAGGTGCCACCGTCACCTTCAGAGATGACGCCAAAGGAAAAATCATTGGTATTGGTAATGTTAAACTTGGTACATCTCCTTTAATAGAAAATGTTATTTTAGTTGATGGCCTCAAACATAATCTCTTGAGTGTTAGTCAACTTTGTGATAAAGGTTTTAATGTTGTTTTTGAAGACCTAGCATGTAGTGTAATTGATAGACAATCCAATGCATATATATTTTTCGAATTTCGTGAAAACAATGTATACATTATTGATATGTCTAAAATGCTATGCAATGCTACTTGTTTGAATGCCTTTGATGATAACTCTTGGTTGTGGCATAGGAGATTAGGCCACATTTCTTTTGACCATCTATCTAGATTAAACAACAAGGAAATGGTGAAAGGTATTCCTTACTTAAAATTTGAAAAGGACCGCATTTGTGATGCGTGCCAACTTGGGAAACAAACCAAGCCCTCTTTCAAATCAATCAAGGATATCATGACATCACGACCTTCGGAGTTGATCCATATGGATTTATTTGGTCCTACAAAAACCAAAAGTCTATGTGGGAATCGTTTTGCTTTCATTTTAGTTGATGATTTCTCTCATTTTACTTGGGTTTTCTTTTTAGAACATAAAAATCAAGCCTTTTCACATTTTCAAGCCTTTAAGAAAAGAGTTGAAAAGGAAAAAGATTCTTCTATTTAAGAATAAGAAGTGATAGAGGTGGTGAATTCAATAACCAACCCTTTACCACTTTTTTGCGAAGAACATGGAATTAAGCATGAACTATCTTGTCCTAGAACTCCACAACAAAATGAAGTTGTTGAAAGGAAAAATCGTACATTTCAAGAGATGGCTAGGACAATGATAAATGAGTACGGTCTCCCTCAATACCTATGGGCCGAGGTCATAAACACTTCTTGCTACATATCAAATAGGGTTTTCTTATGCAAAAACACTTCTAAAACATCTTTTGAGATTTATTATTCAAGAAAACCAAATGTTTCATACTTTAAAGTTTTTGGTTGTAAATGTTTTGTTTTAAATACTAAAGATAATTTAGGTAAATTTGATGCAAAATCATATGATGCAATTTTTGTTGGTTACTCTAATACTAGTAAAGCATATAGAGTCTTCAATAAATCATCTTTGACTATTGAATAATCTATACATGTAAAGTTTGAGGAATCTAATGTGTTTGTTGAGAATGTTATAGAAATAGATTCCTTAAATGAAGACATGGAGAGGATTACTTTGAAGGACTCACCTACTCTTGAAGACAAGCCAAAGGTTGATGAGGAAAATGATGTTCAAGAAGTTGAAGTGGAGACAACACAACCACTTTCAAAAGATTAGAGATTCACTCCACATCATCCCAAGGATCTTATTATAGGTGAAGTATCAAAAGGGGTAACTACTCGTTCTAAACTTCATGATCTTTGTGGGCACTATGCATTTATTTCTCATTTTAAACCAAAGAACATCCTCGAAGTCGAGAACGACTCATATTGGTTGCTTGCCATGCAAGAGGAGCTCAATCAATTCGAGCGCAATCAAGTTTGGCATCTTGTTCCTAGGCCCCATGATAGACCAACAATTGGTACTAAATGGATTTAAAGGAACAAGTTGGATGAGTCGGGTAATGTAGTTAGGAAAAAAGCTAGGTTAGTGGCCCAAGGTTACACTCAAGTCGAAGGTATAGATTTTGAGGAAACTTTTGCACCCGTAGCACGGCTTGAAGCCATACGGATGACACTTGCATTTGCTTCATATAAAGACTTTAAACTTTTTCAAATGAATGTAAAAAGTGTTTTCTTAAATAGATTTATTGAAGAGGAAGTGCATGTTGAACAACTCCCCGGGTTTATTGATCCTACACATCCGGAATTTGTTTTCAAATTAGACAAAGCTCTTTATGGTTTAAAATAAGCCCTAGGGCTTGGTATGAAAAACTTTCTTCATTTCTTATTTCAAATAACTTTACTAAAGAAAAAATAGATACTACTTTGTTTACCAAACATGTTGAAAATAATATTCTTATAGTTTAAATATATGTTGATGATATCATATTTGGTTCTACTAATGAAAATCTTTGCAAAGCTTTTGAATCATGCATGAAGGAGGACTTTGAGATGTCTATGATGGACGAGCTTAACTACTTCCTTGGTCTCCAAATCAAACAAAGGAAGGATGGGATTTTCATCAATCAAGCCAAGTACACGAAGGAACTTATCAAGAAATTTGGGCTTGAAGGGCTAAGACAAGCAAAACTCCCATGGCTACCACCACAAAGCTTGACAAGGATAAACAAGGTATAAATGTAGAGATTAAACACTATCGTAGCATGATTGGTAGTTTGTTATATTTAACGGCTAGTAGGCCGGACATTATGTTTTGTGTATGTCTTTGTGCTCGATTTCAGTCGTGTCCTAAAGAGTCCCATTTGATTGGGGTAAAACGCATTATTAGATACCTTAAGGGCACAATTGAAATGGGTTTGTGGTATCCAAAGACTAGACAGTTTTCAATGACGAGTTTTTCGGATGCCGACTATGCGGGTTGTAGAGTGGATAGGAAGAGTACAAGTGGAACATGTCAATTTCTCGGTAATTGTTTTGTTTCATGGTCTTCAAAGAAATAAAATTTGGTAGCTCTCTCAACGGCCAAGGCGGAGTATGTTGCGGCGGGGGCTTGTTGTGCACAAGTCCTTTGGATGAAACATACTCTCCTTGACTATGATTTGCATTATGACCATATTAAAATATTTTGTGATAATACTAGTACTATTCATATGACTAAAAATGCAAATTAACATAGTAAGACTAAGAACATTGACATTCGATATCACTTTCTTCGAGATCATTATGAGAAAGGTAATATTGAAATTGATTATGTTTCTACCGATTTTCAACTTGCCGATATTCTTACAAAACCACTAGACTATAATAGATTTTCTTTTATTGTGGTGAATTAAATATTTGTGTATGGATTCATGAAAAAAAAAATTTCAAACAATGTTTATTTCTTTTACCCTTTTTGATGCATGACAAAAAGGGAGAGAAAAAGTTAGTTTTGAGTTTTGAGTTATATGTTTTGTGTTTTGAGTTATTGTTTGTTTACTTTTGAGTTATATGTTTTGAATTGTTATTTCTTTCTTATGCCAAGTTTTTATTTTTACTTTTTGTAAAGTTCATATTCTTGATATATAGCATGATTTGAGGGGGTGCTTTTCAAGCTCCTTTCTCCATTTTTTAAAAATAACTCATATGTTTTGTCATCATCAAAAAGGGTAGATTGTTGGCTCAAGGTTACAATCACTCGGTTTGGAGTTTTGATGATTACAGAACATATATAGTTATTTGTACTAATCATATTTTAGTCTTTAAGTTTGTTTCAGGGTTCTAAGGATTCAAGATGTATTTTTCCTAAAGGAAGGTGGTGATTGACTCAAGTTGACTCAATACGGGATCAAGATTTCAAGTTATTCAACATTGCATATGGAGAAGCCCAAAATTGAAGATCTTGTGGTCACCTAGAACCATTGCAAGAAGTAGTTTGTTAAAGAGTGGGATATGATAAGTTGTGCTCAAGAAAACACACACACACGTATTCCCTTTTCAAAATACAAGTTTTTTTTATTAAGTTGGTTTAGGTGCATGCTTGGTTAATATACATGTCTCAAAATATTTCATATTTTTACATCTAGTTTAAAACATGTATTTCATCCTTTATAGCATCCTACTTTAACTTCAAACAATTTAAAAATATTTCCAAAATTTTTCAAAGTTCAAAAATATTTTCAAAAAAATTCTGTTTCAGGTCTTACGGTCGACCGGGCGGTCGACCGGACCTATTTCAGGCCAGATTGGTCGACCGTCTGATCGACCGGGCATTGTGGCCTTAGGTGTGCACGTCTGTGCATGTCTGTCAGTCGACCGAGCCAGTTGACCGATAGACCTTGCGGTCGACCGACTGCAAGACCCTTAGCCTCGGGTTTTGTCGGTCGACCAGCCCGGTCGACTGACAGTTCAAAAATTCCTTTTGTTTAGCCTGCGGTCGATCGGACTGGTCAACCAAAGCCAACGGCTCTTTTGCCATGTGGCTTGCCGGTTGACCGACAGCCATCAAAAGTGCCCAACGGCACTTTTTTGAAATCTGTTTTGATTTTAATGCTTCCTACACCTATTTTTGAATTCCTAGTGGCTAAACTCTACCCTAATGACCTAGTATTCATTATGGATGATATGAATTCTCTCCCTATAAATAGAGGTCATTGGTTACATGTTTAACACAAGAAAAATTCTTATTGTTTCAAGTTTTTCAAAAGAAAAGAAAGTTTACTTGCATTGCTTTTCAAAGTTCTTTCATTTGCTAAAGTTTTCAGTTGGTTTACAAGCTATTTTTACTTCTTTACAACTGAAAATTTTTCTCACTTCACTTCTTGAGCCAAAAATCATCTCCACTCTATAAGAAGTTGTAAGAGAGAGTTTGTGCTCTTTTGATCACCAAGTGACTTGTATTTCCTTGTGTTGAGATCCCTCTTGTGTAGAGGTTGGATTGTTGGAGTTGGGTACTCGGTCTTTTGTAGACCAATTGTAATCCCCTTGGGTGTAAAGGTTCCGGTGTAAAAATTTTCTTTGTGGATTTAGTAGAAATTCTTCATAGTGGTGAAGACGGGGACGTAGAGCAGTGGCTCGAACCTCGAAACAAATTACTTGTGTTTGTGATTGGTTTCCTTATTGCTTTTCATTGCTTTACATTCCTAACTTGTGACATCGTTTGTTTGCTCTTCATCATTTCAATCATTTCATTGACTTGCATTTTTCGGTCTTTACTCATCTCAACATGAAAGCAATTATGCGCCTCAACTCATAATCTAGAGGAATCAAAGAGGAGAAGTTCTAGAGCCCTTCACGGGGAATTTGGCTTCAATTTCTTGTTTTGAGTGACCGCTTGCATCATTTATACTTAATTGTTCAAAAAGATCATTAGATTAGCATTAACACCTATTCACCCCTCCCCCCTCTAGGTGTTTTTCAATTATAAGGTCCCTTTATGGAAGATCCTATAGTGGATAGTGAAATCCTACATAGTGCTGAAGGCGGGGACGTATAGTGGTGGCCTAGCCTAAAAACAAATCTTTCATGTTTGTGATTGCTTATTTCTATCTTTATTGTTTCTATTTCATTTTCTTGCATCTTATTCATTCATATTTGTCGGTCTTTACTCGTCTCAAGAAGAAAGCAATTGAGTACCTCAACTTTTAATCTAGAGAAATCGCGAGGAGAAGTTCAGAGCCCTTCACGGGGAACTCGGTTTCAATTCTTGTTTGAGTGATCGGTTTGCATTATTCATCATAATTAGTTGTTACTTCTTCGCATTTGATTAGCATTACACCTATTCACCCCCTAGGTGTATTTCAATTGGTATCAGAGCTTTAATTTTTAGAGTTTGGCTTAACCACCTTAGAGAGATCCTATTTGCTAATCATTTCATTCATATTTTCATCCACAATAGTAAAAATGGCTAAAAGAATTAAGACCCCTCCTAAGTTTGATGGTCTTAACTTTCTCATATGGAAAGTTAAGATGACTGTGTTCTAGCAATCCCTATGAAGCTAGGTTGCAAAGACGGTGACCAAACATTTTACTGTACCCAGTGGTGATGAGAACGCAAGGTCCGATATTGTTACCAAAGAATTTGATGCAAATGAAAAAGCACACTATGCATTGCTTCAAGCCTTAAATGATGATGACATAACTAAGGTCATTTATTGCAAATTTGCCTATGAGATTTGGACACACTTTGTGGTCACAAACGAGGGGACATCACAAGTCAAGAGAGCTAAAATTGTCTCTTGCTTTCCCAATATGAGAATTTCACCATGCATGAAAATGATTCTATTGATGACATGGTTACAAAGTTTATAAAATCACTAATAATCTTACTTCTCTAGGTAATGCTATTGATAAGGACCAAACGGTGAGGAAGGTCATTCGTGCTCTACCACCATCATGGGAGGTTAAGGTTACAAAATTAAAAGAGCTAAATGACAAGGAAGAGATGGAACTCATAGGTCTTATCGATAACCTTAAGACTCATGAGAAGGCTAGAGAAGAAATGGCGCCCCAAAAGAAAAAGATGATTGCTTTCAAGTCTACTCCCTCCGATGATGATGAAGAAGAAGATGATGATGAAGAGCTTTCCCTCCTAATAAAAAATGTAGAGAGGATGTACAAAAAGGCTAAGTTCAACAATAGAAGACGATGGCAAGGAAAAGAAGACAAGAAAATTATTTACTTCAATTACCGAAAGCCGGACACATTGTTGCGGAATACCTGAAGAATAAAAGCAAGCCATCTATCTAAAAGAAGCCTTACAAGAAGAAAGCTCTCAAAGTAATATGGGATTCAGAAAGTGAATAAGAAGAAGAGATGGACACAGCAAATGTGTGTTTCATGGCTGATGATAATACACCTAAAGTAACATTCGGACCGTCCTTAGATAATTGTGAATTAACAATGGATGAATTGGGTGAAACTTTTGAAGAACTTTCTCATAACTATGATTTTTTTAAGAAGAAATATTTGAAAATGAAAAAATAAAACTCTTCAAAATCAAGTTGTTGTTCTTTTAAAAGAGAGAGAGAGAGAGAGATTTTGTCTTACACAAAAAGATTTTGATGCATACAAAGTTTCTTGTAAAGCAAAATTTCTTTTGATTGATGAAAATAAGATTTCTATTTTAAAAACTAAATTTAATGCTTTGAAAAATGTTTTAAAAAAATATGAGTTTGATAAGACTAGATTAGAGGCCATGTTTCCTAAGAGAGACACTTCAAAAAAATCATGTTCATGTTTCTCATGCTACACATGCTCAAACCAACACTCATCATGCTAAACATGTCACACTTAATAAGCATGCTCATATTTCACATACACATCATGCATTTATGTATGACAGAATTTATACTTGCACTTATTGTGATCAGAAGGGTCACTTAGCTAAGTTTTGTTATGATCACATTAATGTTTCAAATGATCATATCTAGATTAAAAGAACTAACACTATAAGACCCAAAAAAAATATGGGTACCAAAATCAACAACTTTTTTATCTGATATAGGTACACACCAAGACTCCAAGACGTAGAAAGTGGTGGTACCTTGACAGTGGTTGCTCAAAGCATATGACTTATGATATCAACAATTTTCCAACCCTATCAAGATATAATGAAGGTGGCACCGTCACCTTCAGAGATGATTCAAAAGGTAAAATCATTAATATAGGTAATATAAAAATTGGTCCATCTTCTTTAATAGAAAATGTTGTTTTGATTGAAGGTCTCAAGCATAATCGCTTGAGCATTAACCAACTTTGTGATAAAAGTTTTAAAGTTGTTTTTGATGATTTAACTTGTAATGTTTAAGAAACGGAAATAAATATTTGTGTTCTTTTCTGTTTTGCGAAAACAATGTTTATATAATTGATGTGTTAAATTTACATTGCAATGTTACTTATTTAAATACTTTTAATGAAGACTCTTGGTTATGAAGGTACACCTAGAGGGGGGGTGAATAGGTGTAGGGCTAATCTAATTAACTAAATGCGGAAATTAAAACTTAATTGCAACTACACTTAATGCAACCAACGAGTATAGCCGAATTCCCAGTGAAGGGCTCTGGACTAACTCCTCTTGATTCTTCTGAATAAAAGTTGAGGCGCTATATGAAGCTCTCGTGGTTAAAGCACAAGTGAGGCACACACAAACAAACCAAGCATATAATATGAATGAGCAATATGAAATGATGCAATGGCACAAAATAAAGAGAGAGAGTTAGAGTCAATGTATCAAACGCAAACAACGAGATTTGTTTCGAAGTTTGAGCGCCCAGCTCTACGTCCCCACCTTCACCCAAAAGGATTTCCAATCCACTAACTTGTCCACACAGGACTCCCACATAGGGAACCTCCACCGAGGATTTGGGGCAACTACAACCGGGAGTACACAACTCCTCTCTTAACCAATACAACCTCTCACAGAGGCAACACAAACACCACCTCACACAAGAGGGGTAGGCCCTTAGCCAAACAATCACAATCCACCTCTTCACTAAGAGGGATACACAACCAATCTCCACCTCTCACTAGAGGGAGCCAATCACCATTCCACAATCAACCTCTACACAAGAGGGATATCACAAATAAGAAGGGTTACAACTTGGTGATCTATCTCAACCACAAACCAATTTTCTCACAAATAAAAGATCCTATAGATAGGATAGGAGATATAGCTCAAGTGTGGAAAACAAAGAAAAACTCTAGGGTTAACTTTAGATAGAATAGAAAATAAAGATCAAACCAATTCCCAAAGATTTTTCTTTTCAAATGATTTTCTAACTCTTTTAAAAACAAATAAAGATGAATCCTTTTTGGCTCTAAAAACACTTTTGAAAACTTGTATAAAACACTTGTAGATAGGAGAATTTTTGGCTCTTAAAATCTTGGTGAAAAACACTTCTCAATGGCGTATAAATAGCCCCATGGAAAAACTAGCCGTTGGGGCTGTTTTCAGCCCTGGCGGCTGGCAGTCGACCGCCAACGGTCAAAAATTTGATCGTTGGAGCCTTCCGGTCGACCGCCCGGTCGACCGTGCCAATCCAGAGAGCAATTGCTCTCTAGCCGGTCGACCGCTCGGTCGACCGTGGCAAGCCTCACGGTCGACCGTCCGGTCGACCGCCCCCACCCGAGAGTGGGGTACTTGCAGTCGGTCGACCGTTCGGTCGACCGGCCCAAGTGGCTGGCCAGCGTGCACGTCTTGTTCACGTCGGTCGACCGGTCTGGTCGACCGACTCTGGGTCCGGTCGACCGGTCCGGTCGACCGCCAGAGCCTGGCAGGCAGTTTTTCAGGACTTGAAACTTGGGTTTTAATTTTAAAATAAAGTCCCATAAAGCTTCTAAAATTTCACAAAAATAAGTTCAGTATAATACTTTGATATACAAACATGTGTGAAAAATTTCAAAAAATATTTCAAACAATTTGAACTATTTTTGTGCCTTACAAATTTTGCCGAAAACAAAAACAATATTTTCTAAAACTTTGATTTTTCAAATGAAAATACGTTTTGTCCAAAACTCATCCAAATACAAAAACATGATATTAAACAACTTTAAGCATGTTGTATATGGATATACTCCAATATACATGAACAGATAAATATCAATGTTTTTGACAATAATTCCAAAAATAAGTTTTGTTAAAATATAAAACTTAAATATATGAATAGGTATGTCAAACTAAGTTTATTTAAGATATGAAACATACATGTATATAGAATGAGTCTAATATGCATAAAACCAAATAAACTTGTTTTGATATAATATCTATTCATGAAAACCAAGATCGGTTAAACCAAAACCGAAAACCAGAACATGAAACGTGTATGTGTTGTGAACTTGAGCATACCACAATATCTAATATTTACACATGGATCTAAAAACATAATCTAAACTATGTACCGAAGTCTACTTGACGAACTCCGTCTTCAAGCAGACTCGATCCAAACCGTGATCCACCGAGTTTGACTCCAACGAGTGCTATATATGATCTTTGACGCTCGGGCTCTTGAATCACCATGTGAGAAGCTCTAAAACACCTTTGTTGAATCTAATCACCTACTAATATCTTGGTTAAGGATCTGAAACTAAACATCACAAGATTATTAGTAAACATAACTTCATGAGTTAATCATCATTAAAACTAGAGTGGAAGGCCTCTGGGCCAACAATCTTCCCCTTTTTGATGATGACAAAACTCATGGAGTTATATATGCATGGATTAAAGTAAAGCTTCAAAGAAGCTCCCCCTTAACTCATGCATCACAATAAATAATAATATATGGCAATGAAGTACATGAATCTAAACAAACATGTATACAAATATAAGGAGATAAACATGCATAAACAAGCATGAAACACATCAAATTCTTTTCTCCTTTTTGCAAAATAAAACAATATACATAAATAAGAAATCTTTTCCAAAACATGCATATATACTAAAATACTTCTCTAAAACATACATATATACTAAAATACTTCTCCCCCTTTTGTCAATCATCAACAAAGGGGTTAAAGTAAACACAAAATGTTCTCCCTCACAAAGAGGTGACTCAAATTAATCAATAAAGAGATATATGCGATATACATCCATGAAGAGGAAGACGCTAAGTTAACTTTCCTACATACATGCATTACATGAAGAAAGGATGACAAGTCCTAATTCACATAACACATAATATGCAATGCATAAAAGGAGATGTGAAGCTCCCCCTACACACGTGTACCACATAAAGACGAGTTATCAAGCTCCTCAATATAAGATACACTCAACATGAATCTATATGTAGAAGAGATGTTAAGCTCTCCTTACATATAGGCAATATAAATCAAACATTTTTAATTTTCTTATTAAAACAAAAAATTTTGAGATATGTTAGTAAATCAAATTTTAAGATATAAATTGTAAATAAACATTACAAATTTTGAATTTTTCTTAAATTAAGATACCAATTGAAGGTAAACAAATAAACATCTTGATACCAATTGAAAGTATTTTTCATTTTGAACATATGATACCAAATTAAAATCAATATTCAGTTTTCAATTATTTTTCAGCATAAAGTATGAGAGTGGAAATCAAAGGTAAACAAAATACCAATTGAAAGATAAAATACGAATTTTCTCCCCCTTTATGAAATACCAAATAAAACGATGCATAAGCTTGTATTAGGACATCAATTGAAACATAATTAATTGAAATAAGATAGAAAAAAATCAAGCTTAGCATACCCAAAATTTGTGCTCAAAGATATAGAGATATAGTAAGCACAAATAAAACATATATATGAGTATACAAAAATAATGTCAATAGTGATACCAATTGAAAAGATCTAATGATACCAATTGAAACACAATAAGATCAAGTGTATAACTCATATTACCTTCCACCCATTTCATGCACAAGTTTAAAAAGATTTTCAATAATAAGCATACAAGGCATGGTCGCCCAACCAACCGCCCTTCAATGGGTAGGGGTTTCAAAAATAGGTTTGAAGCTAAAGTATGTTTGAAAACTCTACCATATGAAGAATGCGAACTAGTTATATGAAAAATTTGTAAACTAGTACGAAATACTTCAAGTAAGGAATAAAACAAAAATATATTTCATGAAAAACATGTAGATCACATGATCACCAAACACTCAAAATCTATATAGCACAAATTGTACTTATGAAAACAAAATCATGAGAAAACACTAAATAAGGTGAGTGTACAATTGTTATGTAAAGTACATTATCATGAAACTGGGCAATCAAGCTCAATAAGAAATTCCTTAAAACATGAAAATCATCAAAACGATTTAATCTTCAAGGTATATGTATGTTATGTTCAAACTAAAGTATACATACATATCCAAACATAACGAGTCCACAAATGTATATGCATGAAGGCAAATGGCTCAAGGATGTATATGTATAACTAATAGTTTGAACAAGATGGACATATACATGAAGTTAAAATATAAATATGAAAACATGTATAAAATGGGGAATACAAGTCAAATGTAAGAATCATCAAAACTAGACTATACTAGTACATCTAATGGGTACAAATGAGCGTTCAAGCACAAACATATAATGGTCTATTTGTGGCTCACTAGTTGTACAAGTATATATCCTAGTTTTAATAAAAACTAACATCCAATCATGTAATCAAAACATGAAGCATAGAAGTCAAAAACAAAACTCATAAATATCCATATGATCAATATGTATATGCACATGCATTAGATCTAGGACATACACATTAGTTAAAAATAAAGTGAGAACACTAAATATAAATCCATATAAAATATGGGTGTCTCAAATAACTAAACATGTATATCACTAATCTAATAAACATGGCATATGGCATACTAATCATAAAACATCAAGACATGCTAAAAAATGAATAATATGAAAGCATGTAAACAACACATGAGGTGTAAGAGATTGTTACCAAAAACCGAAAAGGGGCACATCTCCATGTCTCCAAAACAAGATGGTCCCCCCACCAAACTCCCCTTGAAAGTGATACATCCAAATAGTTTTCTTTAAGCTCGGAACGCACCCACCTCAAGGCACAATTACTCTTACGTCACGCGAGAGCCCACACCTACATCAAAAATAATAGGGGTGGTCTTTGGTACCCACACTCTTTTGGGTCCATGGGGGTTAGTTCCTTTCCTAACCCAAACAAATTTAGTTGCTAAATTTGAATCATGTACACGATCATAGCAAAACTTAGCAAGGTGGCCCTTACGTTCACAATGTGTACAAGTGTACACATGAGCATACAATGTGTGATGTGCATGAGCGTGCGAAGCATGTGCATGCTGTGTATGGTGTACATGTAAAGATGAAACTTGTTTCTTTCGAAACATAAATTCCAAACGTTAGTGGTTAATGGTACAATGGCTCAAAGTGGAGCCCAAACAATCCATATTCTTTTTTAACAAGTTTATATCATTTTCAATGTTAGAAGAAGTGGAGCAAGCAATAAGTGAGCTAGAATGTGAAGCTACACTAGCATGGCAAACATGAGAATCCAAATCATTTTGCAAAGAAATATTTTTCTTTAAAAAATCTTTTAATTCTTGTGAAATCAAATTTATTTTATTTTTCAAAGAATTATTTTTTTAATACAAAATCAAATTTTGAAGTTAAATCCTCATTTTTCTTCAAAATATATTCACAATCAACTTTATTTTTCAAAATTTTGTTTTCATTAAGTACAAGATCAAGTTGGGATTTAAGCGAGTCCCTTTCACTTGAAATCTCTTCCTTCTCTTGCAAAACATTCTCAAGTGTAGAAGATAAGTTTTTATTTTTCTTCTTTTAAACCAATATTATCCTTTTTCAAAAGTTTATATTTTTCAAGTAAATTTTCACACCTTTTAGCAAGTTCATTATTTATGGCTTGAGCCTCCATACACTTATTGCAATAGGAACTAGAATTAGCATCTAGTTTAGTTTCCGATTGTACCTCAAGGGAGTCATTCCCTTGGACCATGAAGCAATGTTCGTCGGACTTGTCTCTCCTAGATCTCCTCTGCTTATCGATAATCTTTGGTAGCTCGGGAGAAGTCAAAATGCTCCATACTGCAAAAGTCAAATCATAGTGAGAAAAGACATGTAAATATTCTTTATGAAGAGATGCACTAAGTGCCTTTAGGGCTATTGCATTGGCCTCTATATGCTTGCTATCCTAGGGTAGGATTCCTTGGTAATGGCAAGATAAACATGCTAGCCTAGGGTTTTTAAATGACAACTCATAAGAACCTTTCATATGTCTAGTCTAGAGATATCAAACTTGGGAGGAACATCCATGAGTGCAAACTATTGTGTGCAAATGCAAATGAATATTAGCAAAACCAAGATCACACTCCTAGGTGGTTAAACCAAATATCAGGAGCGTAGGCTCTGATACCAATTGAAGGTACACCTAGAGGGGGTGAATAGGTGTACGGCTAATCTAATGAACTAAATGCGGAAATTAAAACTTAATTGCAACTACACTTAATTCAACTAACGAGTGTAGCTGAATTCTCGGTGAAGGGCTCTGGGCTAACTCCTCTTGATTCCTCTGAATAAGAGTTAAGGCGCTATATGAAGCTCTCGTGGTTAAGCACAAGTGAGGCACACATAAACAAACCAAGCATATAATATGAATGAGCAATATGAAATGATGCAATGGCACAATATAAAGAGAGAGAGAGAGAGAGTTAGAGTCAATGGATCAAACGCAAACAACGAGATTTGTTTCGAGGTTCGAGCACTCAGCTCTACGTCCCCCCCTTCACCCAGAAGGATTTCCAATCCACTAACTTGTCCACACAGCACTCCCACATAGGGAACCTCCACCGAGGATTTGGGGCAACTACAACCGGGAGTACACAACTCCTCTCTCAACCAATACAACCTCTCACAGAGGCAACACAAACACTACCTCACACAAGAGGGGTAGGCCCTTAGCCAAACAACCACAATCCACCTCTTCACTAAGAGGGATACACAACCAATCTCCACCTCTCACTAGAGGGAGCCAATCCCCACTCCACAATCAACCTCTACACAAGAGGGATATCACAAATAAGAAGGGTTACAACTTGGTGGTCTATCTCAACCACAAACTAATTTTCCCACAAATAAAAGATCCTATAGATAGGATAGGAGATATAGCTCAAGTGTGAAAAACAAAGAGTTTGGAAATCAAAAACTCAAAGAAAAACTCTAGGGAAAACTTTAGATAGAATATAAAATAAAGATCAAACCAATTCCCAAAGATTTTTCTTTTCAAATGATTTTCCAACTCTTTTAAAACAAATAAAGATGAATCCTTTTTGGCTCTAAAAAACACTTTTGAAAACTTATATAAAATACTTGTAGATAGGAGAATTTTTTGCTCTTAAAATCTTGGTGAAAAACACTTCTCAATGGGGTATAAATAGCCCCATGGAAAAACTAGCCGTTAGGGCTATTTTTCAGCCCCGGCGGCTGGCGGTCGACCGGCCAGGTCGACCTCCAACGGTCAAAAATTTGACCGTTGGAGCCTTCCGGTCGACCGCCCGGTCAACCGTGCCAATCCAGAGAGCAATTGCTCTCTGGCCGGTCGACCGCTCGGTCGACCGTGGCAAGCCTCACGGTCGACCGGACGGTCGACCGCTCCCACCCGAGAGTGGGGTACTTGCAGTCGGTCGACCATTCAGTCGATCGGCCCAAGTGGCTGGCCAGCGTGCACGTTTTGTGCACGTCGGTCGACCGGTCCGGTCGACTGACTCTGGGTCCAGTCGACCGGTCCGGTCGACCGCCAGAGCCTGGCAGGCAGACTTCTAAAATTCCACAAAAATAAGTTCAGTATAATACTTTGATATACAAACATATGTGAAAATTTTCAACACATATTTCAAACAATTTGAACCATTTTTGTGACTTACAAATTTTGCCGAAAACCAAAAACTGTATTTTCTAAAACTTTGATTTTTCAAATGAAAATACGTTTTATCCAAAACTCATCCAAATACAAAAACCTGATATTAAACAACTTTAAGCATGTTGTATATGGATATACTCCAATATACATGAAATAGATATATATCAATGTTTTTGACAATAATTCCAAAAACAAGTTTTGTTAAAATACAAAACTTAAATACATGAATAGGTATGTCAAACTAAGTTTATTTAAGATATGAAGCATACATGTATATAGAATGAATCTAATATACATAAAACCAAGTAAACTTGTTTTGATATAATATCTATTCATGAAAACCAAGGTTGGTTAAACCGAAAACCAAAACATGAAACGTGTGTGTGTTGTGAACTTGAGCATACCACACTATCTAATCTTTACACATGGATCTAAAAACATAATCTAAAGTATGTACCAAAGTCTACTTGACAAACTCCGTCTTCAAGCCGACTCGATCCAAACCGTGATCCACCGAGCTTGACTCCAACGAGTGCTATATATGATCTTTGACGCTTGGGCTCTTGAATCACCATGTGAGAAGCTCCAAAACACCTTTGTTGAAGTTAATCACCTACTAATATCTTAGTTAAGGATCTGAAACTAAACATTACAAGATTATTAGTAAACATAACTTCATGAGTTAATCATCATCAAAACTAGAGTGGAAGGCCTCTGGGCCAACAGGTTATGGCATAGGGAACTAGGCTATGTTTCATTTGACCATCTATCTAGAATTAACTCTAAGAAATCGGTGAAGTTTATTCCTTACTTGAAGTTTGAAAAGAACCGCATTTGTGATATGTGCTAACTTGAGAAACAAACCAAGTCCTCTTTCAAGGTAATCAAGGATATCATGACATCTATACCATTAGAGTTGATTCACATGGATTTATTTGGTCCAATAAAAACCAAAAGCCTTAGCGGAAATTGTTTTGTTTTTATTTTAGTTGATGATTTTTCTAGATTTACATAGGTTTTCTTTTTGGAACAGAAAGGTGAAACTTTTTCGTATTTCTATATTTTTAGAAAAAGTGTTAAGAAAGAAAAAGATTTTTTGATTTTACGCATAAGGAGTGATAGAGGTGGCGAATTCATTAACCATTCTTTTATCACTTATTATGAAGAAAATAGAATTAAATATGAACTATCTTGTCCTAGAACTCTACAACAGAATGGAGTCATTGAAAAGAAGAATCGTACTCTCCAAGAGATGGCTAGGACAATGATTAGTGAATACAGACTTCCTCAATATTTATAGGCCGAGGACGTAAATACTTCATGTTACATATCAAATAGAATTTATTTTTGCAAAAATACTTCAAAAACATTTTTTAAAAATTTACTTTTTGAGAAAACCAAATGTTTCATATTTTAGAATTTTTGTTTGTAAATTTTTGTTTTGAACACCAAGGATAATTCAGATAAATTTGATGCCTAGTCTTATGAAGCTATATTTGTTGGGTATTCATATTATAGTAAGGCCTATAGAGTATTCAATAGGACTACTTTGACTAATGAAGATTCTATGCATGTCAAGTTTGAGAAATCTAATACTTTTGTGAAGAATGTTGTAGAAATTGATTTCTTAGGTGAAGACATGGGGAAAATATCCTTAAGTGCTGGAACTTAGATTTTGATGATAACAATTGTGATGCAGATGCATTGGAGCTCTATCTTAAAAGCTAGTGTTGAGTTCTAATTGCTCACGATTATTCAAAGATATTTACTATTTTTGTGTATTTTTAATAGATTGTTAAAATCCTTGATCACATACAAAATAGTTAGATAGTCAACTTATATCCTTGTCTAGTCGACTAACATATCCTATAGTTGACTTGCTATCTTCTATAGTCGACTAAGTCTTTTCACAAAAAAATATCAGTTTTCTGTTTGTTGACTATAAGCAATATTAGTCGCAATATTAGTCGACTTATCCACTTTGCTAGGTGACAAATTTTAGTTTTCAGAGACTTATCATTCTATATCAGTCTTCTATAGTCGACTCGTTTATACCAGTTGACTAACCCATGCTAAACTTCTTATACTAGTCAACTAACTCTCATATCCTAGACGACTAAGGTTTGTTCGGAAGGTAGGAGTATACTAATATTCAGAGAGAGAGGGTTTAGAGTCAACCTTCGATGCTCTTATGTGATGCTCAAAAACACCAAAATGTATTCACAGATTTTCTTTACTCCTTCTGAATCACCGTCGTAGCATAAGCTATTACGGGTCGATCCTCAGGGAGAGTGTGCAATAGAAGCATTCACGGATTCAAAATTGAGTTTGTTTGAAGAAAGAAAACAAAAGTTCTTCTATGTTCAAGAAAAACAAAATGACATAGAAAGTAGAGGAAAAATTCTTTGTGGATTTTGTTGCATAAAAAGGAAAAGGATGGAAAGGAAAATAAAATAAACTTGAATGTAGCTTGAAAAGAAAACTTTGAGAAGGGAAACTTTGAAAGACTTTAGAGAGAAAAAAATCATGACTAGCTAACTCTTCTAATTTACTAACATACTAATCTCATAGGGTAAAGCATGCCTCATGTTGATTCATCGACAAAGGTTTGTCTTGCTTGTTTGGTCAAAATATTTTCCCATGTAGAGGATGAGTGATCTTCTCGGCTTGACTTGTAGCCTCATTGATTCATCGGCTCCCGAGATAGATTTTTAATGGTGGAATCAAGGATTGTCACTCAAGGTAATGCTAAGGAAGAAGATACAAGATTTATTAGTACATCAAAGCCATACTCGAGCTAGCATTCAAGTAAGAAAATTGTACTACTAATCAATAGCATAGTTAGGTGCTCCATCTCCATGTTCCATCAAGGCACTTGTTCTAAAGACAAGGCTCTAAATGAGGCTCACATGAATCATATGGAATGAAAACAAGCATTTGCCAAGAATTAAAGTAACTCATCTTCATTGGGGATAATAGAGACTTGAAATTACAAGACTACAATAAAGCATCCAATGAATCACATGAATTAGTAATCACCCAAGAGTTAGTAGTTAGTAAAGCTAGAGGTTAGCTAGTCATGTTAGAGAGTTAGCTAGACATTGAAGTAAAAAGCACACAACAATTCATTCTAGAAGAAGATGAAATAGTAATAAAAGCTTGAAGAAAGTAAAGCACTAGAATGAGTAAAGTTGAGAAGAAAGAAGGATCAATCCTTGCATTTGAGTTGTCACCTCTCCAATTACAAGATCTCTCACTCTCTCTCTCTCTCTTAGCTGAATTCTAGAAGGAGAAAGAAGATTACAAGAGCAACTAAAGAAAGTTAGAGAAAATCCCTACAATTCTCTCAAAAATACAAAGCTCTTCTCTCCTATTCTCTCCTCCTCTTTTTACAGAGGCCCTAGGGGTCTATTTATAGGCTCCAGGGGATGAGGCCCTCAAATCTCAGCCGTGAGATTAAACGCTGGCTCAACGGCCAGATGCTTGCCGCGGATCCGCGGCAGAATCTTGGCCGTTGCACCAACGATTTCTGTTGCCATTCTGTTACTGTCCGTATGCCTCGTTGGACCTTCTAAAAAGTTAGGAATATTCGTAGACGACTCCAGACCTAGGCTTCTCTTTTGGGCTTCTTCTTTTGGGCTCTTTAATTAATCCCTTAATTCCTTTATTATGGGCCTTCATCTCCATTAATGGTGGACCTGAAAAAGGAGAGAGAAAAGCAATAAAAATCTTATTTTTCTTTATATAAAGCATGATATGGAAGTGGAAAATGATGCATAAATGAACTCCAATCACACCCCCATACCTAGCTTTTGCTCGTCCCCGAGCAAAAAGAAAAAGAGAAAAAATCCTAGCTAAATTATTGAACCACTTTCGTAGGTGTCACGATTGCACTGAGCTCGTGCAACAAGCCTTTAAACCTCTAGGTTACCCGAGAGGAGGAGTGTTGTCCCCTGAGGGTTTTCAGCGGATTGCACCCACAAAATCCAAAAAAAAAAATGTTAGTGAAAAAAATTATGATCCATATTTTTCAAGAATTTCCTTGATCTATCGGTTTCAGGTTACCCTAAACTTGTCATTCTTTTTATAAGTGTCTATTTAGAGTTTTGTCTTCAACTTAGGTTAAGTTTTTAAGGAATAGAGCGAAAACCGGATTTTACATCAAGCCTAGTATATATACATCTATAAATATGAGGAATTTTTCTTAGACTAGAGTTCATTTATTTACTAATATTTACAAAAAAAATTTCTATTTTTTTATTATTTTTTATTTTGTTTATTTATTTATTTACACCTCCTTAGCTTCCTTAGGCTTTCTAATTTACCCATGTAGCGAGCCTCTTACCGATGACTCCCAAACCAATCGGTCTTAGGGCACCTGATGAAGATACATCCCTAAGGTTCAAGGACTCGAGTAAACTAGTCCACGAATGCTAAGGACTTAACCACCTTTAGACGTGACTGGCCATGCTTCTTAAGGCACAACTAACCAGCTTAATTAGTGGTTAAGTAATTATTTTATTTATTTATATATATTTTCTATATATATATATATATTATTATATATATGTGTAAATAGAATCACTAAGTCTTTGATTAATCCCTCAATATGTTTAATGTATATAATGCTAAAGAGAGAATTAAAATCTAGCTATCTTTCTTATCCTTTTTTACTTAACCTAAAAATCCAACAAAACTCATCTTTTCGACTTATATTAAGAAATCTTAGTTTAGAGTATCCTTAATTCCTAAGATCAAGTTTGATTCTTTAAAAATGGATCAAATTTTTTTTTTATTTTCTTTTTTCTCTTTTTTATTTATTTTTTTAAGGTTAATCTAAAAAGAAAATGAAAAATCTAAAAAGAAAATGAAAAATCCTAAAAAGAAAATGAAAATCCTAATTTTTTTAAGGGTAATCTAAAAAGAAAATAAATAATCTAAAAAGAAAATGAAAAATCCTAAAAAGAAATGAAAATCCTAAATTAGTATCTACCCCCCATACCTATCTCATGCATTGTCCCCAATGTATGCAAGATAAAGTATGCATGAAATAGGTAAAGGAACAGTGTCACCCTTTTCGTCGTTTTGGACCAGCGGTGGTGCTGAGTCCAGTCGACTGTGAACGTCTAAGACCGTCCTCAATACGGTCTAATCGAGACGTCTACTCCTCCACTTGTTTTCTCAGCCGAACTTGTCCCCGGAATATTTTCTTCATGCCCCGCCAAATGGTGGACATGAATGCACGTGAATCTGCAGGGGGGTCCTAGTGCCAAAATGCGGGATCATCTTCTTACCAAATCCACTTATTTGTAGTTATTACATTTGTATTTTTTTTCTTTTATAAATTTTTTATTTTTATTTGTATTATTTAAAAAAAGGGGTCCCAAAATGAAATGCAGGGAAAACAGGGAAAATGTACAAATGAAATGGTCACATGTAGACTGGGTCACAAAGATCCAGTTCAGGAACATCTTGTAACTCAAACTCAATGGTAAAAAACGGCTTCAAGCGTTGACCATTTATAGTGAAAGTATTGCCATTTTTTGGATCAAGAATTTCAATGGCACCATGTGAGAAGACCTTTTGAACAACATATGGTCCTGACACCTGGTTTTCAATTTACCAGGGAAGAGGTGGAGTCTTGAGTTGTATAACAGAACCTTTTGTCCTGAGACAAAATTTTCCGATGAATGGATTTATCGTGGAAGAGCTTGGTTCTGTGTTTTGCTATCCGAGCGTTGTCATATGCCTCGTTTCTCAGCTCTTCTAGCTCGGATATTTACAATTTTCTCAATGCACCAGCTTTGTCCAAGTCCAAGTTCAGCTGCTTTAATGCCCACATAGCTCGGTGTTCTAACTCCACAGGAAAGTGGCAGGGTTTTCAAATACAACTCGATATGGCGGCATACCGAGAACAGTCTTGTAAGCGGTCCTATATGCCCATAAGGCATCAGTGAGTTTGATGGACCAATCCTTACGATTCTGTCCAACGTTTTTCTCCAATATGAGTTTGATTTGTCTATTGGTGACTTCCACTTGCCCGTTAGTCTGAGGATGATATGCCGTGGATAATTTGTGAGAAATAGAGTATTTGTGCATTAGGGCTTCAAAAGCCTGATTGCAGAAATGGCTCCCGTTATCACTAATTATCGCACTGGGGGCTCCGAAGCGTGAGATGATATTTTCCCGTAAGAACTTGATGACAACTTGGTTGTCATTTGTCCTTGTTGGAAATGCTTCAGCCCATTTGGAAACATAATCTACAGCCACCAAAATGTATTGACTGCCATAGGACAGAGGAAAGGGTCCAATAAAGTCAATGCCCACAAATCAAAAATTTCGACCTCCAAGATGGGTGTAAGGGCATCATGTCTTTCCGCGTAATTCGACCCGTCATTTGACATCTGTCACATAGCTTGCAGAAAGTATATGCATCTTTAAAGAGTGTGGGCCAGTAAAATCCACTCTGAAGTACTTTCTCAGCAGTTTTTCGTGGACCAAAATGTCCACCGCAAGCTAACTTGTGACAGAATGTCAAGACACTCTGAGGTTCATCCTCAGGAAGACACCTTCGTATTATCTGGTCTGGACAATATTTGAATAAATACGGTTCATCCCAAAAGAAGAACTGCATTTGACTCATGAAACGATGTTTGTCCTGACCTGACCAATCGGAAGGTGTTCGCCCACTTGCAAGGTAATTCGCTATATCAGCATACCAGGGCTCTCTACACATTGTAAAAATGTGTTCGTCAGGGAAATTGTCATTTATGGGTATCGTCTCCTTTGGTGCATTGGGGATTCTTGACAGATGATCAGCTACCACATTCTAAACGCCCTTTTTATCCTTGATTTCCAAATCAAACTCTTGCAAAAGAAGTATCCATCGAATAAGTCTTGCCTTTGCATCCTTCTTTTGCATTAAGTATTTGAGGGCGGAGTGATCGGTGAAAATAGTTGTCCTGAACCCTAGTAGGTATTGACGAAATTTTTGAAAATCACCTAGAGGGGGGGTGAATAGGTGATAATGCTAATCAATGCACAATTAAAAAAAATATGGAGCAACAATCTCACAAAGCAAGTGAATATAGCAATGACAATTAAGAGCAAGTAGTAATAGCAATGAAAGTAGAGCAAGAACAAGGAAAAGTAAACCAAACGCAAACACCAAGATTTGTTATCGAGGTTCGAGCACCCAGCTCTACTTCCTCGCCTTCCCCAGAAGGATTCCAACCACTTCCACTATCACAAAGAAGTCACAAATACACCGGAGTACCCAACTCCACAATCTCAAGTACAAGCAATCTCTGAGTAGTCAAAAGACCACAAACTCTCTCTTGCAAAATTCTCTTCCCTTACAAAGGTCCTTAGAGAATTAATGAGTAGGAATGAAGCTCTTGTGTGTAAGGAGAAAAGAAAATGAAATCAGAGAATTCTTGAAAACACTTCAGAAAATGAGAGAGAATTTCAGCACAAAAACCAAGAAACCAAATCTTTTGAATGCCTTAAACTTTTGGAAATTTTTGAGAATTTTTCTTGTAACCAAACTCTCCCTAAACACCCCTATTTATAGGAGAGGGCTAGGGTTTAGAGATAAAACATTTTTAAGGCTAATCAGAATGTATTAAACCAAAACATGTCACTTAAACACACTTAAGTGAGAAAAGGACAAAAATAAATCTGCTCAGAAAACTAGCCGTTACTGTTCAAACGGCTAGTCCGGTCGACCGGCCCGGTCGACCGCTAGTACAAAGAAAAATGACCGTTGCGAGCTACGGTCGACCGGCCCGGTCGACCCAAACAAACAGAGAGCTCTGCTCTCAGACCGGTCGACAGGGACGGTCGACCGTCCAAAGATTTCCAAACGTGCATAGATTTGTGCACGTCGGTTGACGACCCGGTCGACCGACTTCTAGTCAAGTCGACTAGTCAGAAGACTTAGTCGACTGGATGAAGTCTGGAATGGACAGAAAAACAGTTTTAAAAATATTTTGAAAAATCTTTTAATACTCCTAAAAATCACCAAAAATAGTTTTATCATTTTGCATTGATATATAAACATGTGGTACAAAGTTTAGCTCAAATATCAATCAATATGAACTATTTTTGTCTCTTATCATTTTTACCAAAAACCAAAAACTGTATTTTCTAAAACTTGGATCTTGAATGAAAAATACGTTTTGTCCAAAACTCTTCCAAATACAAAAACATGATATTTAACCATTTTGAAGCATAATCCTATATTCATGAAACATATGTACATCAAAGTTTTTGTCATAAATTCCAATACCAAAATAAGTTTTGATAAAACACATGATTATGTATATCAAAATAAGTTTGTAGGTTGAAGATTGTATACAAACTATTTATGTTAGGAAACAAGATGTGTGCAAGAACGTGTGTGATAGAGCTTCAAACCTATTCACTATTCTTTAACAATATTCTAAATTAAAAACAAATCTAATAAATTATCTTGAGCAATCTTGAAGTCTTGAGCCATGCGATGCCTTGCTAGAGCCTTCTCTTCTATGTTCCTTCCTTGATGTGCAAAAAGCCTTCTTTGCTTCATGAACCTAGAAATTCTTGCAATAGCTAAGCAATGGCCTCCAAAAATGGTACTAACCTGAAACTTATCTAAACAAACTAATTAGTACCAAATAGCACTTATTTGTTTTGTTATCATCAAAACTCTAAACAATTGGAGAGTGTAACCTTTTGGGCCAACAATCTCCCCCTTTTTGATGATGACAAAACAAATAGGCTATAAACAAAAGTATAGGGGAGGAGAAAGCTCCCCCTCAAATTATGCTATATTAAGCAAAGAAAAACCATGTAATTTGTAATTTGCAAGTAAACCTCATGAAACCAAAAACCAAAAACACTTGCAAAACCTTAAACTCAAATTACAAGAATTCATGAAAACACATCAAAATCTCAAAACATATATAAACTCATATGGAACCAAAACCATATGAGCTCATATTTCATACATAAACTCATTCTCCCCCTTTTTGTCATACATCAAAAAGGGTTAAGAAAACATTTTATTCAATAACACAAACATTAAGTTCATCACAAATGAATGAAAATCTAGCAAAATCAAGTGGTTTAGTGAAAATATCGGCAAGTTGCAAATCCGTAGAAACATAATCAATATCTATATCTCCTTTCTCAAAATGATCTCTAAGAAAGTGATATCTAATCTCAATGTGCTTGGTCTTACTATGTTGATTTGCATTCTTTGTCATATGTATAGTACTAGTATTATCACAAAATATTTTTATATGGTTATAATGCAAGTCATAATCAAGGTGAGTATGTTTCATCCAAAGGACTTGTGCACAACAAGCCCCCGCGGCAACATACTCCGCCTCGGCGGTTGAGAGAGCTACGGAATTTTGTTTCCTAGAGGACCATGAAACAAGACAATTACTAAGAAATTGACATGTCCCACTAGTACTCTTTCTATCTACTCTACAACCCGCATAGTCGGCATCCGAATAACTCGTCATTGAGAAATCTCCGATTTTCGGATACCATAGACCCATTCCAATCGTTCCCTTAATATAACGAATAATGCGTTTTACCGCAATAAGATGAGACTCTTTGGGACACGATTGAAATCTAGCACAAAGACACACACTAAACATGATGTCCGGCCTACTTGCCATCAAATACAAAAGACTACCTATCATGCTTCTATACAATTTAATATCAACACTTTTACCTTGGTCATCCTTATCAAGCTTGGTGGTAGTTGCCATGGGAGTGTTGCAAACCTTTGAGTCTTCAAGTCCAAACTTCTTTACGAGTTCCTTTGCGTATTTGGCTTGACATATGAAGTTCCCATCTTGCAATTGCTTGATTTGGAGTCCAAGAAAGAAATTAAGCTCACCCATTGAAGACATTTCAAATTCACATTGCATAACCTTTTCAAATTCCTTGCATAAAAACTCATTAGTAGAACCAAAAATTATATCATCAACATAAATTTGCACAATTAAAATATCATTATCAACATGCTTAGTGAATAGTGTTGTATCTACTTTGCCTTTAATAAAATTATTTGAAATGAGAAAACTAGAAAGCCTTTCATACCAAGCTCTTGGAGCTTGTTTCAATCCATACAAAGCTTTATCAAGTTTAAAAACAAAATCGGGATGAACATGATCAACAAAACCGGGAGGTTGAGCAACATAAACTTCTTCATTTATAAAACCATTCAAAAATGCACTTTTCACATCCATTTGAAAAAGTTTAAAATTTTTGAAAGATGCAAAAGCTAGTGTCATCCGTATGGCTTCAAGCCGTGCTACGGGTGAAAAGGTCTCCTCAAAGTCAATTCCCTCAACTTGAGCGTAACCTTGGGCCACTAATCTAGCCTTATTCCTAATCACATTTTCGGACTCATCCATCTTGTTTCTAAAGATCCACTTAGCACCAATTATTGGTCTATCGTGGGGCCTAGGAACAAGGTGCCAAACTTGGTTGCGCTCAAATTGATTGAGTTCCTCTTGCATGGCTAGCAACCAATATGAGTCCGCCTCGGCTTCGAGGATGCTTTTGGGTTTAAAATGAGAAATGAAAGCAAAATTACCACATAGGTCATGGAGTTTGGAGCGAGTTGTTACCCCTTTAGATGCATCACCTAAGATGAGCTCCTTGGGATGATTTGTGGCATATCTCCAAGCTTTAGGAAGCGGTTGAGAGCTTTCCTCTTTATCCTCTTGAACGTCACCAATTGGTTCTTGCTTATTATCTTGAGCGGGTGAGTCCTTCAAGGATAGTCTCTCCATGTCTTCAACTAATGGTTCAATCTCTACAACATTCTCAACAAACACATTAGATTCTTCAAATTTAACATGCATGGATTCTTCAATGGTAAGTGAAGATCTAGTGAATACTCTATAAGCTTTACTAGTTGTAGAATATCCAACAAAGATTGCTTCATAAGCCTTAGCATCAAATTTACCCAAGTTATCTTTAGTGTTCAAAACAAAACACTTGCATCCAAAAACTTTGAAATATGAAACATTAGGTTTTCTAGAATGATACATTTCAAAAGATGTTTTGGAAGAATTTTTACATAAATAAATACGGTTTGATATATAGCATGCGGTGTTTACGGCCTCGGCCCATAGATAATGAGGGAGGTCATACTCACTTATCATTGTCCTAGCCATCTCTTGAAGTGTTCTATTTTTCCTTTCTACAACTCCATTTTGTTGTGGAGTTCTAGGACAAGACATTTCATGCTTAATTCCCTTTTCATCACAATAAGTCATGAAGAGTTGGTTAACAAACTCACCACCTCTATCACTCCTTATTTTCAAAATCGGAAAACCTTTTTCTTTTTCAACCCTTTTTCGAAAAATTTTGAAATGAGAGAAAGTTTGATCTTTGTGTTCCAAGAAGAAAACCCAAGTGAAACGGGAAAAATCATCAACTAAAACAAATGCAAATCTACTACCATTTAAGCTCTTAGTTTTAGTAGGTCCAAAAAGATCCATATGAATTAATTCTAAAGGCCTAGTTGACATGATATCCTTGATTGGTTTGAAGGAAGACTTGGTTTGTTTCCCAAGTTGGCACGCACCACAAATGCGGTCTTTCTCAAACTTCAAGCAAGGTATACCCTTCACTAAATCCTTAGAATTAATCCTAGAAAGATGGTCAAAAGATGCATGCCCTAATCTTCTATGCCAAAGCCAAGAATTTTCATCAAAAGCATTTAAGCATTTAGTAGAACATTCCACATTAAGCATGTCAATAATATAAACATTATCATCACGAAAACCGGTAAGAATACAATCATTGGATTTAATATCAAAAATCTTGCAAGAAGTATCATCAAAAATAACTTTAAGACCACGGTCACAAAATTGACTAATGCTAAGCAAATTATGTTTCAAACCATCAACAAGTACAATATTTTCTATAGTAGGAGATGAACCAATTTGAATGTTACCTATACCGATGATTTTGCCTTTGGAGTCATCCCCGAAGGTGACAGAGCCACCTTCCTCGTACCTTGATAGGGTTGTAAAGTTATTGATATCCCACGTCATATGTCTTGAACAACCACTATCAAGGTACCACCGCTCCCTACGTCTTGGAGCCTTGGTGTGTACCTACATTAAATAATTTAGGATTTGATTTTGGTACCCACATCTTCTTGGGTCCTAGAGGGTTAGTTTCATTAACCTAAACAAGATTATTTGATCTATTAACTTGGTCATAGCAAAATTTAGCTAAACGTCCATTCTTACCACAATATGTGCATCTATATACTCTACCATATTTAAAAGCATAGTGAGTGTGTGATTTGTGAGCATGAGAGTTGTGAGCATGAAAAGATTTAGCATGAGAAGTGTTATGTGTAGTGTGAGCATGAGAAGTGTGCTTTTTGGAAAACTTTTCTTCAAGTTTCTTAGTGTTAAAAGCACAATCTTTCAAAACTTTTTCAAAATCAACCATTTTAGTTTTTAGAGAGGAAATTTCTTTTTCATCAACAATAGGAGATTTTCCTTTACAAGAAACCTTGTAAGCATTAAACTCATTTTGAATAGAAATAAGATTGGAAGAAATATCATCCTTTTCTTTAGAAACCATAGCAAGTTGATTTTTGAGAAATGCAACTTCTTTTTGCAATTTATAACATTCAATCTTCTTATTATCATAAGTTTCAGAAAGTTCAACAAAGGCATGAGTAAGAACTTCCTTACTTAATTCATCATCTTCATCATCATGAGGTTGAGGGGTTACCTTTGGTGTGTTTGCCATGAAACACATATTCGCTACATCCGCCTCTTCCTCGGACTCGCTTTCTGAATCCCAAGTTGCCTTGTACGCTTTCTTTTCTTCCGATTTCTTTGGCTTGAAGGAGGAGGTCATCTTCTTCTTGAACTCCGGGCAATCCGCCATGATGTGTCCGGGCTTTCGGCAATTATAGTATATGATTTTCCTCTCCTCTTTGCCTTCAAATTTCCTTCGGAAGTTGAGCTTGTTCCTCCGGTACATTCTCTTCACATTGCGAACAAGTAGTGATAGCTCCTCATCTTCTTCTTCATCTTCTTCATCGTCTTCAAGAGTGGATGAAGACTTGAAGGCCAAGGATTTCTTCTTTAGTGGAGCGGCCTCTTCTCTTGCTTTCTTTTCCATCTCATGGGTCTTTAAGTTCCCAATGAGACTAATGAGGTCCATCTCCTCCTTGTCGTTTAATTCCTTCAAGGTGGTGGCCTTTATCTCCCATGATGTAGGAAGAGCCCGAATCACTTTCCGCACCTTTTGATTATTGGAAATCTCATCACCTAAAGAAGAAAGACCATTGGTGATTTTAGTAAATCGAGTAATCATACAATCAATAGATTCGTCATCAATCATTTTAAATGACTCATATTGGGACATTAAGAGATCTATCTTAGCTCTCTTGACTTGTGAAGTCCCTTCGTGTGTGACCAATAAGTGTTGCCAAATCTCATAGGCGGATTGGCAATGAATTACCCGTGTAAGGTCATCCTCATTCAAGACAGTTAAGAGGGAATTTTGGGCCTTTGAGTTAGCCTTATATTCTCTAAAGTTGAAGTCGGTCCATGTGCTCTCATCACTATCGGGTGCAACATAGGGTTTGGTCAATGATTTAGCCACTAAGCTACCTAGGGATTGCAAAAAGATAGTCATCCTAACCTTCCAAATAGGGAAGTTGAGTCCATCAAATTTAGGAGGGGTTTTGATGTTATCGGCCATGTTTACTAGTGATGACAAATGGAATGCAAATGTTGATTAGCAAATTTTAAGGATCTCTCTATGGATGTTAAGTCAAAACCTAGAGTCCAAGCTCTGATACCAATTGAAAATCACCTAGAGGGGGGTGAATAGGTGATAATGCTAATCAATGCACAATTAAAAAAAATATGGAGCAACAATCTCACAAAGCAAGTGAATATAGCAATGACAATTAAGAGCAAGTAGTAATAGCAATGAAAGTAGAGCAAGAACAAGGAAAAGTAAACCAAACGCAAACACCAAGATTTGTTATCGAGGTTCGAGCACCCAGCTCTACTTCCCCGCCTTCCCCAGAAGGATTCCAACCACTTCCACTATCACAAAGATGTCACAAATACACCGGAGTACCCAACTCCACAATCTCAAGTACAAGCAATCTCTGAGTAGTCAAAAGACCACAAACTCTCTCTTGCAAAATTCTCTTCCCTTACAAAGGTCCTTAGAGAATTAATGAGTAGGAATGAAGCTCTTGTGTGTAAGGAGAAAAGAAAATGAAATCAGAGAATTCTTGAAAATACTTTAGAAAATGAGAGAGAATTTCAGCACAAAAACCAAGAAACCAAATCTTTTGAATGCCTTAAACTTTTGGAAATTTTTGAGAATTTTTCTTTTAACTAAACTCTCCCTAAACACCCCTATTTATAGGAGAGGGCTAGGGTTTAGAGATAAAACATTTTAAGGCTAATCAGAATGTATTAAAACCAAAACATGTCACTTAAACACACTTAAGTGAGAAAAGGACAAAAATAAATCTGCTCAGAAAACTAGCCGTTACTGTTCAAACGGCTAGTCCGGTCGACCGGCCCGGTCGACCGCTGGTACAAAGAAAAATGACCGTTGCGAGCTACGGTCGACCGGCCCGGTCGACCCAAACAAACAGAGAGCTCTGCTCTCAGACCGGTCGACCGGGACGGTCGACCGTCCAAAGATTTCCAAACGTGCACAGATTTGTGCACGTCGGTCGACCGACCCGGTCGACCGACTTCTAGTCAAGTCGACTAGTCAGAAGACTTAGTCGACTGGATGAAGTCTGGAATGGACAGAAAAACAGTTTTAAAAATATTTTGAAAAATCTTTTAATACTCCTAAAAATCACCAAAAATAGTTTTATCATTTTGCATTGAATATAAACATGTGGTACAAAGTTTAGCTCAAATATCAATCAATATGAACTATTTTTGTCTCTTATCATTTTTACCAAAAACCAAAAACTGTATTTTCTAAAACTTGGATCTTGAATGAAAAATACGTTTTGTCCAAAACTCTTCCAAATACAAAAACATGATATTTAACCATTTTGAAGCATAATCCTATATTCATGAAACATATGTACATCAAAGTTTTTGTCATAAATTCCAATACCAAAATAAGTTTTGATAAAACACATGATTATGTATATCAAAATAAGTTTGTAGGTTGAAGATTGTATACAAACTATTTATGTTAGGAAACAAGATGTGCGCAAGAACGTGTGTGATAGAGCTTCAAACCTATTCACTATTCTTTAACAATATTCTAAATTAAAAACAAATCTAATAAATTATCTTGAGCAATTTTGAAGTCTTGAGCCATGCGATGCCTTGCTAGAGCCTTCTCTTCTATGTTCCTTCCTTGATGTGCAAAAAGCCTTCTTTGCTTCATGAACCTAGAAATTCTTGCAATAGCTAAGCAATGGCCTCCAAAAATGGTACTAACCTGAAACTTATCTAAACAAACTAATTAGTACCAAATAGAACTTATTTGTTTTGTTATCATCAAAACTCTAAACAATTGGAGAGTGTAACCTTTTGGGCCAACAATTTTTTCAATGCAAACACAACAGCTAAGAATTCCTTTTCAGTAGTTGTGTAATTGAGTTGGGCTTCATTCAGCGTCCTACTAGCATGTAGATTACGTGTTGCCTAGTATCAATACGCTGCCCTAGATCAGCGCCAATAGCATAATCCGAGGCATCACATATAATCTCAAATGGCTTAGTCCAATCTGGCGCAGAAATTATTGGCGCTGAGACAAGTCTACACTTAAGCTCCTCCCAGGCTTGTAAACATTCTTCATCGAATTTAAAGGGTACATCTTTTCCTAAGAGATTTGTCAAAGGTTTAGCAATTTTGCTAAACCCTTGAATGAATCATCATGAAAAGCTTCTAAACACCTTGTTGAAGCTAATCACCAACTAATATCTTGGTTAATGATCTGAAACTTAAACAACACAAGAATATTAGTAAACATAACTACATGAGTTAATCATCATCAAAACTAGGGTGGAAGGCCTTTGGGCCAACACAAGTAAAGCAGGAAATTAAAGTTGCAGTAACATATAAGTGGCCTTGGGCTCTGCTCTAGAAAGCAGAGACCAAGTGCCCTCTGCTTTGCTGCGGATCCGCGGCCAACGCCGCGAAAACGCGGCAAAAAGGAGTGGACTACTAACTGTCTTTTTGCAGGGCTTCTTGCTTTGCAAATTGTAGTTTCTGCAACTTTATTTTTTCTTATATGCCATCACATAAGCCTGCTAATAATCAACAGTAAAACATTTGTTGAAAAGATAAAAAATTGATTAGATGTTTACATTTTGGCACGTGTCTTTTCAATTCATTTATTTTTACTGTTGAAGAGTGCTGGAGTAAGGTACGTATGCATTGCATTTAGCATAGGACTCACTTCTTGGTTGATTTATATCGCTTTGAGTGAATCTTATTTATCTTGTACACTTGCACAAATTGATTTTAAGGGCACCACCCATTAACAAGATAAGGTGGGGATTTAATCACCCTTCCTTAGCCCAAAAATCAGATTCCAAGCACTCACTAACCCAAGGCTAACTAAAAATGAGTAGATGTTGGCCCTAGGAACATCTCGGACTCAATTAGGAGATTATCCTAAGGGGAAAAAGTGTTGGAATTTGACTCCTGCAAAATCAGTGTCTAGGAAAGGGATTAAGGGCCGAAAGCCCGAAGGTTGGTGGTTATTTAATTAAGGAACGTCTTTGACGGAAAACCTCCCACCAACCTTACCCTGACCTGGCTGATTAGCTTATGGTCAAAGTCTGCATTGGACCTCCCGTGGACAGTCTAACCAGTTAGGAGTCGTCTAGGTCATAGGTCTACCCTAACTTAGGTTAGAATTTTTTCTTTTTCTTTGTTTGTTTATTTGTTTGTTTTTCTTTCTTTTTGTTTGTATTCCATTGTGTGATATGGCCTATGATAACAATGTTTTCAACTGCAATAATAATCCATATTACACATCAAACTCTTTTTCGGATATTACCAACCCGACATATCATGACTTTAACCAACCTAGTGTGCCGGATTGGTCTTATCCGAATCAATATAACCCATATCCCCCATCGTATGACTATAATTTCCATAACGATTTCAACTCTTCACAGAGTCAGTGGGGATTCACCTCCCCCGAGCATAATTATTAACCAACTTGTCCTCCTTCTCCACCTAGTCCACAATATTTTCAAGATTCATACTCAGTTCCACCCGTCCAGAATAGGAAACCATCAATTTTGAAAATGAGTATGCGTGAGTCCAAACACAAATCCCAAAATCTGATGGACTCACAATTTCACTACCACTTCCAAGACAATTCTTCATCTTTTCATCAAAACAATGAACCTATCAACTATGAAAAGATGCTTGAAGCCATGACTCAGGCTCAAAACACTCATAATCGTGACATAGATATGATGGTCGAATCTCTACATTCTCACCGTTGGACCAGTTCTGATGTCACTACCCATTCTGTTAGAGCCGAAGAGTCCTGTAGTTTTCGAAATCAAGATTCCATTTTAGAACAACCATTTGAACTTGCCCAAACTCCAAATTTTGAAAAAGATATTGACAGTTTAGCAAGTTATCATTTTCCTGAAATAGAACTTGAAAATGAATATGATCTTGAACCCCAACTGAGTGATTCAATTCTACTTCCTGATTCAATTATGACTCCGGTATCTTCACCTGATTTCGATCTTTTCCCCGAGTCAACGTTGGATCCTATGCCTATTCATCATGAAATTGATTCCCCCATCTTTGAGGATCAAATTGAACTTGACCAATTATATAATTTTGAAAATCCTATTGACAAATTGACAAGTTCTCAATTTTTGATATTGAACTCAATGAGATATGTGACCTAGATTCTCAAATTTGTGATCCAGTTCAACTTTCTGAATCAATATTGACTCCTGCTTTGTTACCAAACTTGAGTAATATTTTAGAGTCAGTTTTGATTCCTCCACCTATCATTCCTGAACTGGAATCACCCATATTAGGTCACATCCCATTGTTAGAAAATACATGTGGACTTGAGTTTCAACTTCTTGACTTGGACCCGCTTCTTGAACCAATTTCGACTCCTGAACCTTTACTTGACTTAAGTCACCTTCCTGAGTCGGTATTAGTTCCTGTCCTTCCTGAGTCCAAGTCAACCGTTCTATCATTTCATACTCCATTCTGGGACGAGATGGTTGACAAATTTGACTCCGAAATTAGTTATGGAATATGAAAATTAGATGGGGTTAAATATTTAATAAAGATCCTTTATGGATACATCTTTTTAATGGGTTATATTAGAGAAATTGTTGGTGGGTTCCTCCGAACCCAACGAAAAGTCGATTGGGCCGCATTTCGTGGACCAATCAGACCACCACCGGAACCACCACCTCAAGGTAACATTTTCCTTCCCTTTCGTCTTTTTCATGCATCTATGCATTAATTCATACATTGAGGATAATGCATGAGATAGGTGTGGGGGAGGGTTCTAACATAACTTTTGTTTTTCTTTTTATTAAAAAAAATTATTAACATTTTCTTTACTTTTAAAAACTTTTTGAAAATGGAAACAATACTTTGACATATTTTTTGTAAGAAATTAAGTTAATTTTAAGGAATAGGAAAATCTAAATTAGGATTTCCTATACTTGGTCAAAATAAGATTATTTGTTTGATTTTTAGGGTTAGGATGAAAATTTGTCAAAGTAATTTAGTCTTGATCTTTACCTTAATAAAATATGCACACTTCATACACTTACACACTTAGGGTTCAAAAACAAAGATTCTTATGCCTTATAAAAAATATATATATATAAAAAAAATAAACAAATCTAATTATTGATTAGCTAGGTGATTGATTAGGAAAAGATAGTGTGAAGTTATTACACAAGTATTCAATGAAAGAAGAAAGGTTTAGAGTTAACCTCGGTGCTTTGTCACTTCACAATGTATTTGAAATGGTTAATATATCCTTTCCAATCTCCGCTATAGCAATGGCTATACCGGGTCGATCCTCGAGGAGAGCTCACGTTGGAAGTTTTACGGTTCGGAGTGAAGAAATGAAAACGAAGATTCTTCTTTGTTATTTACACAAATGCAAGAGACATGGAAAAGAAAATAGAAGAAGTGGTTGATTTGTGCATGATGGAAAAGAAATCAAAAGAACTTTAGTAAAGTGTATTGCTAAGAGAAAAGAAGCTAGTAAAGAAGATGTTGGAAAACTTTAGACGAGAAAGTACATGGCTAGCTAACTTTACTTCGCTAACTTACTAAACTCAATGATGATGCTTGATTGCCTCATGTTGATTCATTGGCAATAGGTATGACTTGCTTGTTTATTCAAAGTACTTTACCGTTTTGAAGATGAGTGTTCCTTTAGTTCTTAGCTTGAAGCCTCATATTGATTCATTGGCTCTCTAGATAAATTATCAATGATGAACTCTAGGATTGGTACTCAAGGAATGCTAAGTTAGAAGAATCAACATTCATTTGAACATTCAAGACATAACAACAAATTAGCTTGAAGTAAAGAAGTTGTTCTTACTATACAAGTAGCACATGTTTGGTGATCCATCTCCATGTTCCATCAAGGCTCTTGTTCTAGATAAGGCTCTAAATGAGGCACACATGAGTCATATGGAGTTTGTACAAGCATTGACCAAGGGAAAGCAACTCTACTTCCTTGGTAAGTAAAAGAAACTCTCACAATGCAAGTATAAAGATAAGCAATCATCCAAAGAGATAGAAGTTAGCTAGGTAAGTTTGTTAGCTAGCCATGCAATAGAAATTTAGCTATCCATTACACAAGTAACAAAACAACAATTCATGATGTAAAGCAAAGAGAAGTAAAGCAATGAAAATGCAAGAGAAGTAAAACTAGAAAGTAATGCAATGTAAAACGTACTAGAGCTTGCAAAGAGAAGACGAAGCTTTGATTAACCCTTGTTACAAGTGATGTCACCTTCTTGATTACAAGCTTTCAACAGCACTCACTCTCTCTCTCTCTCTTTGACAAAATCTCTAGGAGGAAGAAGATGGAGACTAAAACCTAGGAGAAGACTAAAACAAAATACAAGAGTTTCCCTAGTTCTCTCTTCTCTCTTCTCTCCCTTTTCTCGTGCAGACCCTGATCCTGTATTTATAGCCTTCAGAGAGAAGCATCTAGAGCCCAGATCGTTGGAGAAAAATCCGGGGCTCAACGGCCCAGATCTTGCCGCGCGCGCGGGGCAAGGCGCGGCCGTTTGAAAGCTGTTGGCTAACAACTTTCTGTTGTGAAGTTGTTACAAGTTTGTTAGCCACGTGGCCTTCTAGAACATTGAGTTGGCGCATGGATCTCCCTTGATTCTGAATTCAAACTTGGGCTCTTTTGGGCTTTGAATTAAATCTCTTTAATTATTGCTAATTAAAGAGATTTTAGGCCTTTTTCTCTTTTAAGATGTGGACCTGCAAAAATAGAGAGAAAAGGATTAAAAATCATATTTTTATTTGTAATATGCATGGTATGGAAGCGGTAAAATATGCAAATATGTATAACAATCACACCCCATACCTAGCTTTTGCTCGTCCTCGAGCAAAAAAGAAAAAGAAAAATCTTAACTAATTTATTACACCACTTTCGTAGGTGACACGATTGCACTGAGCACGTGCAACAAGCCGTTAAACCTCTAGGTTACCCTAGAGGAGGAGTGTTGTCTCCTGAGGGTTTTCAGCGGATTACACCCACAAAATCTATAAAGAAAAATAAAAAGGGGTTAGTGAAAATCTTGATCTATGTTTTAAAGATTCTAACTTGATCTATAGGTTTCAGGTTACTCTAAACTTGTCATTCTTCTTATAAGCGTCTATTTAGAGTTTTGTTTTCAACTTAGGTTAAGCTTTTAGGGAGAAGATCAAAAACCGGATTTTGCATCAATCCTAGGATATATACATCTATAAATATGAAGGATCTTTCTTAGACTAAGTTCATTTATTTACTTATATATATAATATTTTTTTTATATATATATACAATGTTTATTTATTTACATTCCTTAGCATCCTTAGGCTTTCTAGTTTACCCTTGTAGCGAGTCTCTTACCGATGACTCCCAAACCATACGGTCTTAGGGCACCAGATGAGAAAACATCCCTCGGGTTCGATGACTCAAGTAAACTAGGCCACGAAGGAATTTAAGGACTTAACCACCTTTAGGCGTGATTAGCAATGCTTCTTGAGGCACGACTAACCAGCTTAATTAGTGGCTAAGTAATTATTGTTTATTTATTTACATTTTTATTTTTTTATGAATTTTTTTATTTTTATATATCTTTTTTTTATTATATATATATGTAAATAAAGTCACAAAGTCTTTGATTAATCCTTCAATATGTTTAGTGTATATGCCCTAAAGAAAGAATTAAAATCTAGTAATTTTTCTTAACCTTTATTACTTAACCTAAAAATCCAACTAAACTCCTCTTTTCAACTTATAATTAGAAATCTTAGTTTAGAGCTTCCTTAATCCCCAAATTTCAAGTTTTGCTTCTTTAAACATAGATCAAGATTTTCACTAACCCCTTTTTATAATTTTTTTTTATTTTTTTATTTCTTCTTTTCTAAAAAAAATAAAATCTAACAAGAAAATGGAAAATCTACAAAGAAAAGTAAAATCTAAAAAGAAAATAAAAAAAACCTAGAAAGAAAGTGAAAATCCTAAAAATAAAAAAATAAAATAAAAGGCCTAAAAATGAAAAATCCTATGTTAGCATCTACCCCCCCATACCTATCTCATGCATTGTCCCCAATGTATGCAAGATAAGAATATGCATGAAAATAGGTAAAGGATAAAAATCATCCCCTCTGTCTCTTTGGACCAGCGGTGGTGCTTGGTCCAGCAGACTGTGATCGTCTCAATGCCGCCTCTATACTGTCCAAACGAGAGGAATTCTCCTCGACCTTCTTCCTCAGACGAACTTGCCCTCTAAAGATCTTCTTCATGCCCTTCCAGACAGCGGACATGAAGGCTTGTGATTCTGTGGGGGGATCCTGCCTCCAAAATTGGGGCTCATCTACCTCCTCTAAGCTCTCCTCCGAAGAGGACTCCACAGGAATATCCTCAGGCTGGGCACTAGGTGTCCAGAGGGCGTGTAAGCAACCAGTGTATGAGCTAGTGGGTCTCTCTGCTACAACATACACTCGGGGAAAGGAGTCAAATACATCGTCTGGTATGAAGTTTCTACACAGACGTGTAATCAAGACTGGATGGGAATACTTTGCACCTCGAGTGCGGGAGGAATTATCAAGTATGGCATGGAAGATGGCCCTATTCAAACAAACCGTGTGTCTATGAGTCATTAAATCATGGATGATTTGTAACACGGGTCTGTTGAAAGTCGTGGTATGATCAAGTCCAAAAATATTGCGTTGGAGCCAACGTCCAATGCAATGTACATTTCTAAACGTGGATTGGGCTTTGAGCCCACGGTCCTGCTCTGTGCAGCGGACCCCCATGATGGGCATGTAATCAACCAGTGGCAAAGGGTCAGTATGATGGGGATGAATGGGGACATCGGTGATTTCAGCAATGAGTGGAATGGTGACAAAGAGGTCACCTAATGGCATATGAACTGTGAATTGTTGTGTGTTATGATTAACAGATGCATGATCCAATGTGTTGTAAAATGTGGTGACCAATTCAGGGCAATAGTATGCATCATTGTCATTGTTATCATAAACTAAGGAATACCAATTCCACGCACGTATTAGATCTACAAATATATGCCCATATCCCCTTGATCATTCAAAAGTTTAGAGAAATCCCTCTCCACAAATAAACTAGGGGCCATAAATAACAGTAAAAATTAGAGCAAAGGAACCAAGGGACAAGAGATCAAACCACCCCCGGATTTCGTGGGGGGAAATCGAAAGACAGGTGTGCAGAAGGCACCAGAGACAGCTTCGGGAAGAATGGGTCTGTTTCTGTCTCCAGGGAAAGAAGTCAGTCGGCCTGAACTCTTCCGGCGCTCCTGAGGTGTCAGAACGGCGGCGGAGCTGCGGTAGAGCGCGGCGGATTAGAGAAAACTGGGGAGCAGAATTTTGGTGGAGGTCGGCTGTTGAAGGAGTATTTCAGATCTGAGGGGACGTTTTCGTTTGAGGGAGGAAGATAGGTGAAAAAGAGTATTTATAGGAGGGGAAAAAAATGTTTTCCAAATTAACCCTAGGTCAAAGAGTGTATTTACAAACCTAGGTCAAAGAGGTGGAAAATGGAGTTGACTTTAAGGAAAAAAAATGAAAAACTCCTAGGAAAAATTGTGAAAAACTCCCTAATTTTTTTAATTTTTTTTATTATTATTATTATTTTTTATTTTTTCTAAAAGAAAAAGTAAAAATCTTTTTTTTTTATTAAAAAAATGGTCCCAAAATGATATGCAGGGAAATTCGGGGAACTGTACAGATGGAATTTGTCACAAATAAACTGGGTCACAAAGACCCAATTCATGAACTTCGTGTGACACAGAATTGGTGGTAAAGAATGTCTTTAGACATTGACCGTTCACAGTGAATTTGTTGCCATTATTCGGGTCAAGAATCTCAATCGCACCATGGGAGAAGACATTTTGAACAATGAATGGCCCTGACCACCTGGTTCTCAATTTACCAGGAAAGAGGTGGAGTCGTGAATTGTATAGCAGAACCTTTTGTCCTGAGACAAAAATTTTGCGGTGAATGGATCTATCATGAAAAAGTTTGGCTCTGTGTTTGGTGATCCGAGCATTGTCATATACTTTGTTTCTTAACTCTTCAAGCTCGGATATCTGCAACTTCCTTAATGCACCGGCTTTATCCAAATCCAAGTTCAGCTGCTTTAAAGCCCACATAGCTCGGTGTTCTAATTCAACTGGCAAGTGACAAGGTTTTCCAAATATAACTCGATATGGAGACATACCGAGGACAGTCTTGTAAGCGGTCCTGTATGCCCATAAGGCATCAGTGAGTTTGATGGACCAATCCTTACGGTTCTGTCCTACAGTTTTCTCCAAAATGAGTTTTATTTGTCTATTCGTGACTTCAACTTGCCCATTGGTTTGAGGATGGTATGCCGTGGATAATTTGTGAGAAATAGAGTATTTATGCATCAAGGCTTCAAAAGCCCTATTGCAAAAATGACTCTCATTATCGCTTATTATCGCACGGGGGGCTCCGAAGCCAGAGATGATGTATTCTCTTAAAAACTTAATGACAACTTGGTTGTCATTTGTCCTTGTGGGAATTGCTTCAGCCCATTTGGAAACATAATCTACGGCTACCAAAATGTATTGGTTACCGTAGGACAGAGGAAAGGGTCCCATAAAATCGATGCCCCAGAGATCGAAAATTTCGACTTCCAAGATGGGTGTGAGGGGCATCATGTCTCTTTGTGTGATACGACCCGTCATTTGACACTTATCACAAAGCTTGCAGAAATTATATGCATCCTTAAATAGAGTGGGCTAGTAGAATCCACTCTGAAGCACTTTCTCAGCAGTTTTCCGTGGACCAAAATGTCCACCGCAAGCTAACTTGTGACAAAATATCAAAACACTCTGATGTTCATCCTCAGGAAGGCACCTACGTATGATTTGGTCAGGACAGTATTTGAATAAATACGGTTCATCCCAAAAGAAGAACCGTATTTGGCGCATGAAACGGTGTTTTTCCTGGCCTGACCAATGAGAAGGTATTTGCCTGGTAGCAAGGTAGTTCACTATATCAGCATACCAGGGCTCTCCACATATCTCAAAAATGTGCTCGTCAGGAAAATCATCATTAATCGGTATTTTCTCCTTAGGTGCATTCGGGATTCTCGACAAATGATCTGCTACCACATTCTCAACGCCCTTTTTATCTTTAATCTCCAAATCAAACTCTTGCAAAAGAAGTATCCATCGAATCAGTCTTGCCTTAGCATCCTTCTTTTGCATCAAGTATTTTAAGGCGGAGTGATCAGTAAAAATAATCGTCCTGGACCCTAGCAGATATTGACGAAATTTCTCCAACGCAAAGACAACCGCTAAAAATTCCTTTTCAGTAGTTGTGTAATTGAGTTGGGCATCATTCAGCGTTCTGCTAGCATAATAGATTACGTGTTGCCTATCATCAATACGCTGTCCTAAAACAGCGCCGATAGCAAAGTCTGAGGCATCACACATAATCTCAAAAGGCTTGGTCCAATCTGGTGCAGAAATGATTGGTGCAGAGACAAGTCTATTCTTAAGCTCTTTCCACGATTTTTGACATTCCTTATCAAATATAAAGGGTACATCCTTTCCTAAGAGATTTGTTAAGGGTCTTGCAATGTTGCTAAACCCTTGAATAAATCGCCTATAGAAGCCGGCGTGCCCTAAAAATGATCTAATGTCCTTTAAGCATGTTGGTTCAGTGAGCTTCGTTACGACTTCCACTTTAGACTTGTCTAACTCGATTCCTATACTTGATACCTTGTGCCCAAGTATGATTCCTTGCTTGACCATAAAGTGACACTTTTCCCAGTTAAGTGTCAAATTTTTCTCCATACAGCATTGTAAAACCAGTTTCAGATGGTACAAGCATTGTTCAAAGGAATCCCCGTAAATGGAAAAATCATCCATGAAAATTTCCAAAAATTTCTCCACCATGTCTGAGAACAGGCTCAACATGCAACGTTGAAATGTTGCAGGAGCATTGCAAAGGCCGAAGGGCATCCTACGGTATGCAAACGTTCCAAAAGGACAGGTGAAGGTAGTCTTTTCTTGGTCTTCGGGAGCAATTGGGATCTGATTATATCCTGAATATCCATCCAGGAAACAATAATACTCGTGTCCCGCCAATCTCTCCAGCATTTGATCAATGAAAGGAAGTGGAAAGTGGTCTTTACGTGTGGCAGTGTTCAGTTTCCTGTAATCAATACAAACTCGAATCTTCGTTGGAAGACGTGTTTGTATCAATTCTTTATTCTCATTTTCTACCACAGTAAATCCAGCTTTCTTAGGCACAGCGTGAACTGGACTTACCCATTGACTATCGGATATGGGATAGATAATCCCATTGTCTAATAGTTTTAAAATCTCAGATCTAACAGCTTCTTGCATAATTGGGTTAAGTCTACGCTGTGGGTCTTGTTTAGGCTTGGCATCTTCCGTCAAATGAATCCTATGTTGGACAATGGAAGGACTAATCCCCTTGATATCAGCCATGGTCCAACCAATGGCCTCTCTATTTTCCCTTAACACAGTCAGAAGGTCCTCTTCTTGTTGTTTAGTGAGATTAGATGCAATTATTACAGGAAAGGATTCCTTCTTATCCAGGTACTTGTACTTGAGATGGTTGGGAAGAACCTTAAGCTCAGAGGAAGGGACCGGATCTATCACTTGTTGTTCATGGTGCAAGGGAAGAATAGGGGTGGAATTAGTAGTCCTTTCAACATTTGATCCAACAATCTGATCAAGGTTGAAGTCATCCGACTCCAACTCAAACTCCTCTTCAGACTCATACTCCACCTCGTCGACATGTTCACTAGTCAAACCCTCAATCAAGTTCACTTCGAAAGAATCATTGTCCACATCCCTTGGCTGCTTCCCCAGATGAAAGACATTCACCTCTTTCGTCATATCTCCGAACGTTAGACGCATCGATCCATTTCGACAGTTGATGATCGCATTCGCTGTGGCTAAGAAAGGACGTCCGAGAATGACGGGTGTTTGCGCTCTGTGATTTTGTACGGGTTGTGTTTCTAAAACAACAAAATCCACGGGGTAAATGAATTCCCCGACCCGTATCAAAACATCTGTAATTTCCCCCTTTGAAATCTTTACAGAGCGGTCAGCCAATTGGATAGTCATCTGGGTTGGACGAAGGTTGCCTAACCCTAACTGCTGATATACGAAAAAGGGGAGAAGATTGATGCTCGCGCCCAAGTCAAGCAAAGCCCTATTTATGGTGGTCTGCCCTATGATGCAAGAAATGGTTGGGCTCCCTAGATCTTTGTATTTCACAGGGATCGGACCATTGAGCAGCTCACTTATGTTGGAAGCCAAGAAGACTTTTTTAGGGACATTTGCTTTTCTCTTTTGGTACACATTTCTTTCAAAAACTTGGCGTAGGATGGGACTTGTTGAATGGCATCTAAAAGAGGGACATTGATTTGTACTTGGTTGAATATCTCTCTTATCTTCTCCATGTGAGCATTCATCTTATGATTTGTAAGCCTATTTGGGAATGGGACAACAGGCTTATATGTTTGCTCATCAACTTTCTCTTTTCCTTTAGACTGGGAAGTGGATGGTGGTGTGCTTGATGAAGGATTGTCTTGCATTGGTTGAATTGGAACAGAAGGTGGTGACACAGATTTGGGAGACTGATTTGAAACCTTATTATCTACATGTTTCCCAGATCTAAGGATTTGAATGGCTTGGCATTGGCTGGGTCCCAAGTCTTCAACTTCATGCAGAGGAAAATGGGCTTTGGGATTGGGCACAGGTTGGCTAGGCAGCATTCCTTTTTGTCTTTCAGTCAGAGAGTTAGCCAACTGCCCTATCTGGATTTGCAATTTGTTCATGTCCTGCTGCTGATTGTTCATCATTGAAGCTTGGGTCTTAGATAAGGTCTCTATCATTTTCTCCAAATCAGAAATTCTTTTGTCTGAAGGATTGGGTGGTGGATGATGCTGATACTGGGGCTGAAAATTTGCTTGGTAAGGCACAGGATTTTGGTATGACTGGAATCTGGGTGGACTCTGATATGAATGGACATTTGGTGGGTTCTGGTGGTAAGTCGGTGAATGAGACTGAGCAGGGTATTGTTGTGGAAATGGCTGTCTCGGCTGCTCAGGACCAGACTGACTCCAAGAAAAATTAGGATGGTTTCGCCATCCTGGATTATAGGTTTTAGAGTAAGGATTGTAAGTGGGTCTGGTGTACGCGGCATTCGTACTCTCCTGAAACATTTGAGTTTGATAAACTGGACACTCCTCAAACAGATGATTCAGATCATGGCAGTAGGTACAACCCGGATTAACCACAGGTGATGGGTTGACCTGATTAACAGCAGAATTTTCCCTGGACTCTAGCAATTCAATCCTCTTCATCAATTGTGTAATTTTAGCTTCTGCAGCTATTGAGGATTCTATGGAGTGTAAACCGGTTCTGGAATTTGTGGGTGTAGGTTTCTCAGTACATGACTCCCACTGGAATGTCTTTTCAGCTAAAGCCTCAAAAAGATCCCAACCCTGATCTTCATCCTTCTTTAAGAATTCTCCTTGACACATGGTTTCAAGGAGCGTCTTAGTCTGATAATCGAGCCCATCATAGATAATCTGGCATTGGCGCCATTTTTCTATACCGTGATGGGGACACAGGGCTACTAGGTCTTTGAAGCGCTCAAAGTACTTCCAAAACGGTTCATTTGCTTCTTTTTTGAATTGCATTATATTCTTCCTCATAATGGCTGTCTTATGGATAGGATAAAACTTTTTAAGAAAGACCTTAACAAAATCATCCCAAGAAGAAATTGAGCTAACTGGGAGATTATAAAGCCACTTCTTAGCAATATCCTTAAGTGCGAAAGGTATAAACCTAAGTCTGACAGCATCTTCGTTCAACTGAGAAATTCTCATCATAAGGCATACTTCTTCAAACTCTCGAATGAAGAAGTATGCATCCTCAGATTCAAGGCCATGGAATCGTGGAAGAGTGTTTATGAACTGGGGCTTTAACTCAAAATTACTTCCATTTGTGTTTGGGAGGAGAATGCAAGATGGAAGTGATGTGCGAATCGGATAGAACTTGTCTTGCAACGAAACGTTGTTGGTCATGATTGGAATTGTGTCGAGTGGAGGTGTATGTGCTACTGTAGAAACTCTCACAAGCCTAGCAGAATTCGGATCTCGATACCACTCTTGCATACAATTACACAATCAACGTGCACCAATCACACAGGCGGAAAATGAAAAATAACAAACAAGAAAAAAGAAAAATCAATCCAAGCTTTCTAGGTTTCCTGGACCTAGACGACTCCTAACTTTAGATCGTCCACAGGAGGTTTAGCGTAGACTCTGACTATAAGCAAATCAGCCAGGGAAGGTCAAGGTTGGTGGGAGGTTTTCCGTCAGAGACGTTCCTTAATTAAGTAACCAGCAACCTTCGGGCTTTCGGCCCTCAACCCCTTTCCTAGACACTGATTTTACAAAAGTCACTTTCCAACACTTTTCTCCCTTAGGATAATCTCCTAAGTGAGTCCGGATGTCCCTAGGGCCAGCGTCTAGCAATTTTTATTTAGAAGCTTAGGATTGTGAGTGCTTGGGAAAATGATTTGTGGGCTAAGGAAAGGGTGATAAAATCCCCACCTTATCTTTTTTATGGGTGATGCCCTTAAAGTTGATTCGTGCAAGTGTACAATGTAAACAAACAAGGTTCACTCAAAGCTTAATTAAATCAAACAAAGAATGAGTCCTAGTCTATATGCTATGCTTACGTACCTTGCCTCCAGCACTCTTCAACAGTAAAAGTAAAGGAATTGAAAGACACGTGCCTAGAATGCAAATGCCTAAACAATTTTTTAACTTTTTAACCAATTTTTTACTGTTGATTATTAGCAGGTAATAGGTGAAGCATACAAGATTTTAAGTATTGCAGCAGCAGTATTTTGCAGAGCAAGCAACCCTGCAGAAAAGTGGTCAGTAGTCAACTCCTTCTTGCCGCAGAACCGCGGCTTTTGCCGTGAGAACGCGGCAAGTCAGAGGGCTTCTGGTCTCTGCTTTCGAGAGCAGAGGCCCAGAGCCACTTATATGTATTCTGCAATGCAAATTTTGCTATTTTCTTCACCTGTAACCTGTAACAGAGAAGAAGATTCGTTTAGTTCTTCACTTGAAATCAAAAACAGTTGCTCATCCCGGCAACGGCGCCAAAAATTGATTAGGAAAAGATAGTGTGAAGTTATTACACAAGTATTCAATGAAAGAAGAAAGGTTTAGAGTTAACCTCGGTGCTTTGTCACTTCACAATGTATTTGAAATGGTTAATATATCCTTTCCAATCTCCGCTATAGCAATGGCTATACCGGGTCGATCCTCGAGGAGAGCTCACGTTGGAAGTTTTACGGTTCGGAGTGAAGAAATGAAAACGAAGATTCTTCTTTGTTATTTACACAAATGCAAGAGACATGGAAAAGAAAATAGAAGAAGTGGTTGATTTGTGCATGATGGAAAAGAAATCAAAAGAACTTTAGTAAAGTGTATTGCTAAGAGAAAAGAAGCTAGTAAAGAAGATGTTGGAAAACTTTAGATGAGAAAGTACATGGCTAGCTAACTTTACTTCGCTAACTTACTAAACTCAATGATGATGCTTGATTGTCTCATGTTGATTCATTGGCAATAGGTATGACTTGCCTGTTTGTTCAAAGTACTTTACCGTTTTGAAGATGAGTGTTCCTTTAGTTCTTAGCTTGAAGCCTCATATTGATTCATTGGCTCTCTAGATAAATTATCAATGATGAACTCTAGGATTGGTACTCAAGGAATGCTAAGTTAGAAGAATCAACATTCATTTGAACATTCAAGACATAACAACAAATTAGCTTGAAGTAAAGAAGTTGTTCTTACTATACAAGTAGCACATGTTTGGTGATCCATCTCCATGTTCCATCAAGGCTCTTGTTCTAGTCAAGGCTCTAAATGAGGCACACATGAGTCATATGGAGTTTGTACAAGCATTGACCAAGGGAAAGCAACTCTACTTCCTTGGTAAGTAAAAGAAACTCTCACAATGCAAGTATAAAGATAAGCAATCATCCAAAGAGATAGAAGTTAGCTAGGTAAGTTTGTTAGCTAGCCATGCAATAGAAATTTAGCTATCCATTACACAAGTAACAAAACAACAATTCATGATGTAAAGCAAAGAGAAGTAAAGCAATGAAAATGCAAGAGAAGTAAAACAAGAAAGTAATGCAATGTAAAACGTACTAGAGCTTGCAAAGAGAAGACGAAGCTTTGATTAACCCTTGTTACAAGTGATGTCACCTTCTTGATTACAAGCTTTCAACAGCACTCACTCTCTCTCTTTGACAAAATCTCTAAGAGGAAGAAGATGGAGACTAAAACCTAGGAGAAGACTAAAATAAAATACAAGAGTTTCCCTAGTTCTCTCCTCTCTCTTCTCTCCCTTTTCTCGTGCAGACCCTGGTCCTGTATTTATAGCCTTCAGAGAGAAGCATCTAGAGCCCAGATCGTTGGAGAAAAATCCGGGGCTCAACGGCCCAGATCTTGCCGCGCGCGCGCGGCAAGGCGCGGCCGTTTGAAAGCTGTTGGCTAACAACTTTCTGTTGTGAAGTTGTTACAAGTTTGTTAGCCACGTGGCCTTCTAGAACATTGAGTTGGCGCGTGGATCTCCCTTGATTCTGAATTCAAACTTGGGCTCTTTTGGGCTTTGAATTAAATCTCTTTAATTATTGCTAATTAAAGAGATTTTAGGCCTTTTTCTCTTTTAAGATGTGGACCTGCAAAAATAGAGAGAAAAGGATTAAAAATCATATTTTTATTTGTAATATGCATGGTATGGAAGCGGTAAAATATGCAAATATGTATAACAATCAGTGCTTTGGCCTAAGCAAGCCTTAGTATTTATGCGAAAGATAATTAGATAAGTTTGAAAAAAAAGAAAAAAAAAGATAAACAAATCTAATTATTGATTAGCTAGGTGCTTTGGCCTAAGCAAGCTTTAGTATTTATGCGAAAGATGATTAGATAAGTTTAAGAAAAAAATATATAAAATCCTCTGATTAAGCTGGGTATTTGTGCCTAATAAAGTATAAGTATTCACGCCTAAAAGTGGTTCATATAATAAAATCCTTAGTTTTGTGGCCTTGTTTGCTCGAGTCCTTAAGTCCTTGGGGTGTCTTCTCACCCGGTGCCCTAAGAACGTTTGGTTTGGGAGTCATCGATTAAAGGCTCGTTACATGGGCAGATTAGAAAGCCTAATAGAACTAAGGAATAATACCACCAAAATATATATATATATATATATATATGTATAAATAAATAAGGCATAAGAGTTAGAGTTAATGAACCCTTAGTCAAAATTTTCACAATCACGAGGTGCATATGACTTAGGGTAAAGTAATAGACTAGATGAGAAGTACAATTTAACTCCTTACCTTGATTGAGAACAAATTTTTGAATAGAGACTAAGTTTAGGAATGAAAAATTCAGTCTTCCTATAACTTATAGATTGCTTAGATCTTAAAATTATATTTCAAATATTTTTCTCTTTCAAAATGCCTTTCGAAAATACTAACTCTTTATTTCTCTTTCTTTATGGATTTTGTGGGTACAATCCGCTGAAAATCCTCACGAGACAAAACTCGTCCTCTAGGGAAAACCTAGAGGTTTAACGGCTTGTTGCACATGCTCAGTGCAATCGCGTGACCTGCGAAAGTGGTCTAATAATCCTTAGTATAGTTTAGTTGCTTTGCTCGAGGACGAGCAAAAGATAGGTATGGGGGTGTGATTGGTCGCTAATGTTGCATATTTAGTACCATATTTCCATACTTATTCTTGAATAAAACTTTGCATTGTCTTAATTAATTGCTTAATTTATTTGCAGGCCCAATCTTTAAGGAGATGAACAGAAATGAGCCCAAAGCCCACCAAAATTCTGAATTAAATCAGAATTAATTCGCACTAAGTAAATCAGGACAAAATCAAGAGGTGGAAAACCGGTTGAGAAGAATCCTCTCAGAATCGATCGGTTGAAGCAAAGTTCAACGGCCATTTCTTCAAAATCTCGGAGCCAAACTGCAAAACCAACTCCAGATAAAGTCAGAGGGAGAAACCGGGGAGACCCACCAACAGGGTGTGGCCACCTGGCCACACCCTGGTCGCGGAAACGCGGCCCAAGCCGCGTTTTCGCAGCAAAGTTGGGGAGTTAGGGGGAGCGTTTGCTCCCCCGACCTCCCCAGGATCCTATAGATTGGGTTTTTGCCTATAAAAGGCCTGTACTTGCACTGAAAATTGGAGGAGAATGCAGAGTTAGGATTTAGACTAGTTTTTCAATTCTTAGTTTAGGTTTTTTCTTTTCTTGTTATGTAAATTGTATGTAAGCTTAGGTTAGATGATGATTCATGTAAGTAAGAGAGAGAGGCATATGTTGAGAGTGACACCGATGTACCCTCCTCCTTTCTTCCATTGTTTCAGTAAGTAATAAAGGTAAATGGTTTGTTTTTATGTTCTGCTTTACTTTACTTTTCTCTTGCTTTCTTCTTCCTCCTTCTACTTTACCTCGTTTGTTTTTATTGAGTTTACAAGTGAATTCCAAAGCACAAGTACAACGATGTTATGTGAGTGCCAACGATAGTTCATGAAGGCGTTCTCCTCCTCAAGACGTATCACTTCATGCTTGTGCTAGACTTGATGATATAATGCGAACGGGGACTGAGCTCGGGCTTATGATATATGCGTTGAACGCCTCCTAAATAAAGGTAGAACATGCAAAGGTTTTCAGGTAAGTCATCAATCAAAATTAGGTAAGTATTTCTTCACTCTTCTTTCTTTCTTTTCTTTTATTTCTTTAGTATAGATCACCACCTCTTCCAAATCATTCTTTTTCGACTCATATGTACGTATTCACTTTCTTTTCACTTCCTTGTAAATAATCATTTGTACATAGTCGCTTTCGCCGTCTTCTGATTTTTTTCCACCTTCTTCATCTCTCACTTTCTTCTTAACTTTAACATAACTCTTTTTCTCTTTTCTTTTTAAGAAACAAAGAAGAATCTTCATTTTATTTTCATAATGATTTCAATAAAGAACGTAAATGCTTCTATCGCAAAACCCTCCTTGTGGATCATGACCCGTATAGCCATTTGCTATAGCGGTAAGAATTGAGCACTTGCACATTTTTATTATAAGTTCTGAAATCTCGTATTTTGTGTGCAGGTTTAGCCTCAACCAAATCACATGAATTAGCAATCACCCAAGAGTTAGTAGTTAGTAAAGTTAGAGGTTAGCTAGTCATGTTAGAGAGTTAGCTAAACATTGAAGTAAAAAGCACACAACAATTCATTGTAGAAGAAGATGCAATAGTAATAAAAGCTTGAAGAAAGTAAAGCACTAGAATGAGTAAAGATGAGAAGAAAGAAGGACCAATTCTTACATTTGAGTTGTCACCTCTCCAATTACAAGATCTCTCACTCTCTCTCTCTCTCTCTCTCTTAGCTGAATTCTAGAAGGAGAAAGAAGATTACAAGAGCAACTAAAGAAAGTTAGAGAAAATCCCTACAATTCTCTCAAAAATACAAAGCTCTTCTCTCCTATTCTCTCCTCCTCTTTTTACAGAGGCCCTAGGGGTCTATTTATAGGTTCCATGGGATGAGGCCCTCAAATCTCAGCCGTGAGATTAAACGCTGGCTCAACGGCCAGATGCTTGCCGCGGATCCGCGGCCAGAGCCGCGTTTCCGCGGCAGAATCTTGGCCGTTGCGCCAACGATTTCTGTTGCCATTCTGTTACTGTCCGTATGCCTCGTTGGACCTTCTAGAAAGTTAGGAATATTCGTAGACGACTCCAGACCTAGGCTTCTCTTTTGGGCTTCTTCTTTTGGGCTCTTTAATTAATCCCTTAATTCCTTGAAAATTCCTTGATTATGGGCCTTCATCTCCATTAATGGTGGACCTGAAAAAGGAGAGAGAAAAGCTATAAAAATCTTATTTTTCTTTATGTAAAGCATGATATGGAAGTGAAAAATGATGCATAAATGAACTCCAATCAACTAACTACAGTTTTTGACTATTATTATGTTATTGATTTTCTGTTGTTTTATCCAACGTTCTGATTTTCAAATTTGAGTTAATAACTTCTCTAACTGACTATTGATTTCACCTATAAATAGGGATGTTGTCCTCGGATGATTTCACCAATTCAAAACATTAGTTTTCTATCCAAAACTCTGTTCAAAATTCTGTTTTTCAGAAAACTAGTTTTCACTTTCTGTTCTTCACAAAATTTCAATTATTTAGTGAAGAATTCTGAGAATCCTCCTATAAGATACCTTGTTCACGATCACATACAAGTTTCAAGGCTTATAGGATACATTGTAATCAATCAAAGAGAAAGTATCTTTTTGGTCTAAAGAAGAGGTATACAAAGAGTTGTTGTCTTCTTGGTATAGAGAAGAGTTGTACAAATTTGATAAAGATTGTTTTGACAAGTGGTGTATAAGGAATTGATTTTGAAGTGCATCAAAATCTGAATAAGGAAAATCTCAAGTGGGTTGCTTGGGGACTGGACATAGGTTACGAGGACCGAACTAGGATAAAATCTCCCGTGTTTGTGTTTGCATCTTTTTGAGATTTATTCTGTGCATTTTCTTTTCTTGCAAGTATTTCTATTAAACGTTTTTCATATTTGTTTTAGTTGACCCATCTCTTCCTTCTTCTTTTCAAATCTCCCTTGATACCTTTCTCTTCGAAAGTTGCTTTGTCTTCCATTTTTATAAAACATCTTGCCCACTCTTCGAATGAGAATTGCAAAGTCCTCATCACCATCTTCTGATGATTCTTCTTCATCAAAGGATGAGCGAGTAGCCTTGAAAGTTATCGCTTTCTTTTTTGGAGTCTCCCTTTCTTCTCTCACCTTCATTTCTATCTCATGGGTTTTGAGATTTTCAATGAAGTCGGAGAAGTCCATCTCCTCTCTATTATTGAGCTCCTTAAGGGTTGTCACCTTGACTTCCCAAGCTTTGGGGAGAGCTCTAATGACCTTGCGAATCTTTTGGTCATTATTAATGGTGTCACCTAAAGAAGATAATCCATTAGTAATCTTGGTGAACCGAATAAGCATCTCATCAATACTTTCATTTTCAAGCATGTAAAAATTCTCATATTGATAACGAAGCAAGTCAACTTTAAATCTCTTGACTTGTGACGTCCTGTCATGAGTAATGATTAAATCATTCTAAACCTTATAAGAAGATTTGTAATTAATTACACGAGAAATATCATCATCATTTAATGCTTGTGTAAGTACATATTAGGCTTTAGCATTGGCCTCATAGTCCTTAGCGGTTGCTTCGGACCATGTATCCTCATCACCGTGAGGTTCAATAAATTCTTTGGTAATGGCCTTGGCAACACTAACTCCCAGGGACTTAAGAAATAGGTTCATCTTGACCTTTCAAATGGGGAAGTTCAATGCATCAAATTTGGGTGGGGACTTATGCTAGAGAAGTCATGTGATGCCATGAAAACAAGTATAAGTGCACAAACAAACAATAAATACAACAAATGAATATAGCCAAATGAAAGGATCTCCTTAAGGTTGTTAAATCAAAACTAGGGTTAGGCTCTGATACTAAATGTAAATCACCTAGAGGGGGTGAATAGGTGATGGTTATACTAAATGGCAAATAATACGGAATAAAAATTTACTTGCTAGCAACCTATCAAATACCAATCATGATTCAAGAAATACTTACAAATAAGTAAACAAGATAAGTGTGCAAGTAAGTAAAGAGAGAGTAGAGTTAAGAGAGAAAAAGTAAGCAATCGCAAATACGATGATATGTTCCAAGGTTTGAGCCACTACTTTACGTCCCCGCCTTCAACACTATGAAGGATTTTTACTATGACCGATCTTACTAGATCGTCAACCATTACAAGTTCTCATTAGAACTCAATGGACTTACATGTCCTCTCTCGCGGGGCCGCTACATCAACACGGAGCTCACTAGCTCACTTGAGGTCGCAACCTCTACAACTTCACAATAGAAGAAAATCGGTGATCTTCTCTTGATCACAAAGGGCTCATAAGCAGAATCCTATAACCAAGATGAGGAGGTAAAACTCTTTGAGGTTGTGTAGTGAAAATAGCTTGTAAAGATGCAGAAGGAAGGCTCAAGCTAAAAATAAGAAAGTGGAATTTTGGCTCAAAAGAAAATCTTTTAAGAAAAAGATTAAATTTGTTGTAAACTTGTAAAAACTTAATCAAAACTTGATAAAACTTGTTAGAGGATTTTTCTACAGTCCCAATATTTATAGGAGATGAAATATGAGGAGAAAACCCAAAAAAGCCATTGCAAAAAAAACCCAGAAAAAGACACAGAAATATAGTCGTTGGGAAAAAATCAGAAGGAATTACTTTTGTCGATCGACCGGCCAGTCGACCGCCAACGATCTGATTTTCGACTATTGGGGATAGTGGTCAAATGGTCGGTCGACCGTTTTTCCCAACCATAAAGCAAAGCTCTCTGTTGGTCAACCGAGACAGTAGACCGGACCCAACCAAGAGCAAAGCTCTTGCAGTCGGTTAACCGCACGGTCGATCGAAGTGTACACAATGCACTTTTGTGCATGACGGTCGACCAACAAAGCAAATTTGCTCTGCCTACGGTCAACTGGTCGGTCGACCGACCTTGAGCCAAAAGCTTGTTATGAAAATCTTTTTGAAACCAATCTTTTTCTGACAAAATAAACTTTGATCTTTAAACACAAAATAGAGTTCTAGGGACTTGATAGAACCAGTATGTGATCATAGATCAACACAAAATAAAGTTAAAACTATACTTTGTAAAAACACTTTTCTAAATCGAAAACTGATTTTTCTGAAAATTGTTTTTCGAAAACTCATTTTTCAGAAACTCGATCTTGAAAACGACAAAGAGAAATGTTTTGAACTCTTTTCAAAAACACTTAGGAGTATGAAAGATATGTGTGTGTCAATCCCAAAAGCTATCAACCTATATCATCTTGGTTTTAACAAACAACTATAAATTCTATCTAAAATGCAAAAAGCAAAAAATACAAAGCTTGATATAGTCTTCTCTTACAATCTTGATCCTTAAGCTCGTCTATGTGCTTAGGCTCTAGGATCGACATCTTCTTGGCTTCCAAACGTGTGAGTCTTGTGATGGAGCCGAAATGCAACAAAGAGTTAACCTAAACTTTGCTAAACAAAATCATTAAAACATAACTATATATGTTTTGTTATTATCAAAACTAGGGCTAATGGCCTTTGGGCCAACAAAAGAGTCCCACTTGATTGCGGTAAAACGTATTATTTGATATCTTAAGGGCACTATTGGAATGGGTTTGTGATTTCTGAAAATCAGATAATTTTCTATGATGAGTTTTTTGGGTGCTGACTAAGCTGGTGGTAGAGTGGGTAGGAAAAGTACAAGTGAAACTTGTCAATTTCTAAAAAATTGTCTTATTTTGTGGTCTTCCAAGAAATAAAATTTCGTAGCCCTCTCAACCTCCAAGGCGGAGTATGTTGCGGCCTCCTTGACTATGATTTGCATTATGATCATATCAAAATATTTTGTGATAACACTAGTACTATTCATATGACCAAGAATGCAAATCAACATTGTAAGATAAAGTACATAGAAATTTGAAATCACTTTCTTAGAGATCACTATGAGAAAGGAGATATTGAAATTGATTATGTTTCCACTTATTTTCAACTAGCAGACATTTTTACTAAACTACTAGACTATAATAGATTTTCATTCATTTGTGGTGAGTTAAATGTTTGCTTTATGGATTCATAAGTTTTAAAATGATTTTCTATTGGTATCATGTGTATCTCTCATGGTTTATGTGTACTTGTGTATCTTATTCCTTTTTAATGTGTGACAAAAGGGGGAGAAGTATTGGATAGTTATATCATGTATTTGGTAGATAGCATGAATATCTATAAACATCCATTTCTTGTAAGCATACCTTAAGGGGGAGCTTTTCAAGCTCTTTCATATCATTTATTTTAAATAACTCATATGTTTTGTCATCATCAAAAAGGGAGAGATTGTTGGCCCAAGGTTACAATCACCGGTTTCTTATTTTGATGATAACAAAGCATATGTAGTTATTTAGTAATAATCAAGTTCAAGTGTTTAAGTGTGTTTCAGGGTTCAAAAAGATTCAAAAGATTTTTTCCCTCTAAAGGAAGATGTTGAAAACTCAAGGGTATTCAAGTATGGGATTGAAGCTCTAAACACTCGACATTACTATTGGGAGAAGCATTGCTATTGGAGAAGCCCGCTTGAGGTTACTTGTAGTCACTAAAGAACCATGTAAGAATATAGTATACCAAAGGGTAGAATATAAATTTGAAGCTCAAGAAGTCACGAACACAAAAATACACTTTTTCTAAAATACAAAGTTTTCCCCGTATTGGTGTTTTGCATGATACATGTTTCAAATTTTTCCAAAATTTTATATCTTATTTAGAACATGTATTTCATTACCCATACATAGCCACTTTATTTTTAAAACCAATACAAAATATTTGCAAAAATAGTTTGTTTTTCAAAAATATTAAAAAATCTTTGTTTTAGCCTAGGTCGGTTGACCGATCGGTCGACTATAGCCTAGTACAAGCCAAAATGGTCGATCGCCCTTCTGGCATAAGGTTGTGTACGTTATCCACATTAATCAGTCGACCAACCAGTTGACCGCTAAGTCCTTCAGTCGACCGAGAGATCGACCGACTCGCACAACCTTGGTCTCGGTTGGGGCCGGTCGACCGACCACTTTAAGAAATTTTTTTGAATTGAGTCCGGTCGACCGCTCGGTAGACCGTGCCTAACGGCTAGTCAGTGATGAACAGTCGATCGACCGTTGCCCTATCATCAGCCTATAACAAGTACTTTTCAAAAATCTACTTTTCTCCTCAAATTTTAAATGTGCGTTTTTGACTTCTGTGGGTCAAATTAATCTCTTCATGACCTGATAAACTATACTAAAAGTGTTTTCCTATTGCCCGTATAAAGGGTCATTAGGATTGGATTTTTCAAAACAACAAAAATTCATTTTGAAGATCAAGTTTGCTTCAAGAGAAAAGTTCTTTAAAGTTTTTCTAGTTTTTCAAGTTCTTTCAATTCCAAGGCTTTTAAATTGGTTTTTCAGCTCTTAAGTTCTCTCTACTGAATTTTACTCTCACGTACTCCTTGAGCTTCTATTTATATCTATTCTATAAGAAGTTGTAAAGAAGAGAGTGTTTGTAGTCTCTAAATCACTAAGAGCTTTATAAAAACTCAATTAGCTTTGTGCTACCTCTTGTGTAGAGGATTGAGTTGTGAAGTTGTGTACTCCGGATCATTATAATTCCTTATTGTAAGGTCATTTTGTGGAAGATCCTATAGTGGATAGCGAAATCCTTCACAGTGGTGAAGGTGGAGACGTAGAGCAGTGGCTCGAACCTTAAAATAAATCTTTCACGTTTGCGATTACTTGTCTCTATCTTTATTGCTTCTATTTCATTTGCTTACATCTTATTCATTCATATTTGTCGATCTTTACTCATCTCAATAAGAAAGAAATTGAGCACCTCAACTCTTAATCTAGCGGAATTGTGAGGAGAAGTTCAGAGCTATTCACGAGGAATTTGGTTTCAATTCTTGTTTTGAGTGACCAGTTTGCATCATTTATCATAATTAGTTGTTGTTTCGCATTTGATTAGCATTACACCTATTCACCCCCCTCTAGGTGTATTTTAGAAAAATAACTTGCATATTATCTTAAATACAACTTCAAGATCATTAGTACTAACTATATGAGTTGAAAATCATCAAAACATACAAGACTGATTTAACCTTTGGGGTAGCAATATTAACCCTTTGGTCAACAATCTCTCCCTTTTTGATGATGACAAAAATGTGTGATATTTGTGATATTTGATATAACATGTTATTCTTGATAATCTTGTTGATGACAAAACATATGGAATTGATGAGTTAGCAAGCTTGTCCATATTTATGTTTGATATTTGGTATAATTTGATATTCTTACGATACACACACATATACTCGGTAATAGTTCCTTATGATATAGGTCTTTAATGTTCTAATTATGATACATCTTTTGTTCAGCTTGTATTAGGGTATATAGGTAGGAGTAGGTTTAACTTAGTATTTTGAGTGTCTTATATGATTGGAGAAGAATCAAGGATCAGGTGGATGTGTTACAAGCTTCAGAGATCATGCTACGGACATGTACAAGCTTTGTACATATTATTAGTTGATTATAGGTTTTATTAGTCGACTAGGTTCTAGGTTAGTCGACTAATAGTTGGGTATAGTTGACTAGACCTTGCAACAAAAAAGTTGGGGATTCAGATTTTTTTCAGAGTAGTCGACTAATTATTTGGTATAGTCAACTAATACTTGGTATTAGTCGACTAATATTTTGTCCTAGTCAACTAATAAGGGATCTGACAATTCTTTTACGGTTCTGATTCTAGTGTGACTTGGATTCAGGTTTTTTCTTTTTTGAGACGGTGCTGATTGATAGTAGAAGTTTAGGTTGGTCTAGAAATCATCCTAGGGCCTATAAAAACCCCTTGGGATTGGCCTTTTAAAGGTGTGTCAAAAATCAAAGAGATTTTCACTATTGAGAGTTGTTAAAGAAAGATATTCTTATAACTTTTGTATTTTTTTCTCTGTTTTAATAAAGATTTCTCTTCTCCTCCCCGTGAATGTAGGAACTCTTGTCGAATCATGTTAAATCTTGTGTTCTTTCGTTGTGTGATAATTTAGTCTCAATTGCTTGCTAGTAGTAAATCTTCTACTCTTCCGCTTCTGCTGCCGAGTCTTCAACTTAATGTTTCAATGTTGTTGTATCGGCGTTGATCAATAACAATTGGTATCAGAGCAATATCTAGAAAGGCAACCATGACAACCAAATTCGAGGTGGAGAAATTTGACAGAAAGTCCAACTTCCTGTTGCTCGTGAAGGAGTGCATACACAAGGCCCTACTTGGTATTGATAAGAAGCCATTAAAGATGGAGGATAATGAGTGGAACGACATCGACTTTCATGCAATGGTGACAATCATACTATGCCTATCAGACGAGGTCCTCTATAACATCATGAATAAGGAGAGAATTGCTGATCTTTGGTGAAGGCTGGAGAGCCTTGTCGAATAAGCTCTTCATAAAGAAGCAGTTACACAACCTTTGGAGTACGTCTATTATACAACATCCTTAATGCTTTTAATAGGATTTTAAACAACTTGTTGGCTCAGGAGGTTAAGCTAGAAGAAGAAGACAAAACTCTTTTGTTACTCTCTTCTCTTTCATCAACTTATGACCACTTAGCAACTACCTTCATGTATGATAAGGAGATCTTCGTGATAGAAGATATCAGGCAGATGCTCCAGAATAATGAGCTGATAAAGAAGATAGAGTTTATAGAAAGGCCTCAGGACAGGTTGTCAAGATCACGAGGGGAAATCACAGAGTAGGGCACCTAAAAGGGATCTAAAGGCTTCTAGCATTGTTTTTTGCTATTTTTGCAAGAAACTAGGGCACATCAAGGAAAATTGAATGAAATACAGAGAGATGTTGAAAAAGAGAGGCGGCAAGGATTCTGATAGGACTAGTACCAGTGAAAAGTTAGATCAAATCGATGTTGTTGAAGAAGCAGATGAGAATCCTTGTGATGTCTTGACGGCTAAGTCAGGAAGGAAAAATACTCAGATGCTTGGTTACTTGACTCGGAGTGCACATACTACATGTGCCCAAAAATAGAGTGATTCAGTACTTACAAGCCTTATGATGAAGGCTCTATCCTGATGGGTAAAAACATATGTCAAGATGGTTGGCATTGGAAACATCCATATGAGGATGTTTAATAGACAGGTTCGAACCCCCACGAATGTACATCATGTTTCAGACTTAAAGAAGAGTCTTCTCTCATTGGGATCTTTGAAATCTTAAAGGAGTAAGTTTTTAGGTGCAGATGGAGGTATAAAATTACCAAGGGCTCCATGATGATTCTCAAAGAAGAACAGACTGTAAACTTGTACAAAATGACAGGAAACATTATTATTGGTGATGCTTTAGTAGCAATAGAGAAGGAGAATACTACAAGGCTTTGGCATATGCATCTTGGACACATGAGCGAGCGAGGTTTTCAAGTCCTACACAAACAGGGTTCTCTACCAGGAATCAAATATTGCAAACCTTATTTTTGTAAATTTTACATCATGGGTAGACAGTGTAGAGTAGCTTTCTCTACATCATAAATAAGAAAAAAGGGCTTACTAGATCTTATACACACGAATGTATGGGGACCTTCACTAGTAGCATCCATCAGGGGTGTTAGGTATTATGTTATATTCATAGATGATTTCTCTAGGAGAGTTTGGGTATAGTTCTGTAGGTCACCTAGAGGGGGTGAATAGGTGACTAGCTAATCTAATGCAAAATAATGCGAAATTAAAAACTAATTATGCAAACTAAAACTTTTATCCTAAAACACAAAGCATAACCAAGAAGTGTGGTTGAATTACCGATGAAGGGTTATAGACAATCTCCTCAAGATTCCTCTACATTAAGAGTTGAGGTGCCACTATGGCTCTCTTGGTTAAATACTAGTGTGAGCAAACAATCCCAAGCATATATTCAATTGCGAGCAAGATATATCAAGTATATAGAGATGAACGATAAAAGCATGGAAGATATATAAACACAAGTAAGAGAGAAAGATAAGCAATCGCAAATACGAGAGAATTGTTTTGAGGTTCGAGCCACTTGCTCTACGTCCCCGCCTTCACCACTATGAAGGATTTCTACTATAACGATCCCGCAAGATCACTCGGTGCCGCAACATCTAAATAAGCTCCCTCAAGAACTTTTTGACCTACAAGTTTCTCACTTGTTCCCGCAAGAACAACATAGACAAGCTCACTAGCTTGTCGAGACCACACCTCTATACTGAGATCCCTCAAAAACTCTTCACAACACGAATCCGCAAGTTCGTCGAAGCGACAACCTCTACAACTCCTCAAATACAAATGGTGGAACACTTGCGATTACTTCTCTTGATTACAAAAATAAACTCTCACAAACAAAGATCCTAGAGGATGTATATAGCAATGAAAAGCTCAAGCTTTTGTGAGAAAAACAAGATAGAATTGTGGTAGAAGACCTTAAGAGAATGCTTTTGAAAACTCAAGTTAAACACCCTTTAAAAACTCTTTTTGGATATAGAAGTGAAACTCTAAAACTTGTTAAGAAACTCTGTAGAAGAACTTTCAAAAATACTTATAAAATCTTACCCAAAATCTGGCCAAAAGTCCCCTTTTATAGGGCTGTCAAAAACTAGCTGTTGGGCCAGATTGACCTATCGGTCGATCGGTCAATGGTTATATTTTAGACTGTTAGTGTTACCGATTGACCACCTAATTGATCACCCCCCGGCCATTGCCCTATTGGTCGACCGCTCGGTCGACCGTGGCCAAAACCAGAGGCCCTCTCTCTGGATCGGTCGACCGTTCGGTCGACCAGGGCCAAATCCAGAAAGCAGGCTCTTTGGATTGGTCTTCCGTACAGTCGACTGACCCTAAGGCCATGGACTTGTGCACATTCTTGTTCACATCGGTCGACCACTCGATCAATCGAACCCTGATTTGGTGGACCAGTCGGTCGACCGCCAGCAGCCCAAAACAGGGTTTTAAAGACTAGAATTTTAACTTGTAAAAACCTATAAAAATTCTAATAAAATTCTACAAAATCCACAAAATTAAATTCATGTAAATACTTTGAAGTACAAATATGTGTGATCAAAAATCAACACATATTACAAATAATTTGAACTATTTTTGAGGCATAAAATTTAAAGCTTAAACAAAAAAAATAGCATTTTTCAAAAATAAACTTTGAAATGAAAATTTTATTTTTTTTCAAAACTTGTTCAAATACAAAAAAAAAGATATGGAAACACATTTGAAGTATAGTGTGTATGAAAATGATCCAATACACATAGAAGATGAAATATATTTGTTTTTGACACTCAATATAAGTTTTGATAAATATAAAAATTAAATACATGATATAAACTCATCAAAATAAGTTTTTTTAAACAATATGGAGCATCAATGTGTATGGATGAAATCCAATACACATATAAACTATGTAAACTTGTTTGATGGAATCTATTCATAAAACCGAAAGATGTATTCTTTGAACACCAAAATCAAAACTGTATTATCCAAAAACTAAAACTATTTAATATAAAATGTTTTGAAATATTTTGTGTATATGTGTAAATGAGCTTGAGCAATCCACAACTAATCTATCATTTATATTTTATCTAAAACACAAATCTTAAACTTACAAATAAGGCTTCTAGTCTTGAAAATCTTCTCTTGAAAATTTTCTTCTCCATCTTGACTTAAACCACACTCGATCCATGAGCTAAACTCCTCTATGAGTACTAGATGTGATCTTGACGCGTGAGCTCTTGAATCAACACGTGCTGGCTTCAAAACTTGACTTCAAATCTTTTGTTGAAGGTAAACACCGACTAAGATCTTCGTAAAAATCTGAAACTTAAATAGACACATGATCATTGATACTATAACTACATGACTTAATTATCATCAAAACTAGAGTGATGGGCCTTCGAGCCAGCAACTTCCTGAAATAGAAATTAGAAGTATTTCATAAGTTCAAGAAGTGAAAAACTATGATGAAAAATTAGGAGGGGCAAAAGGTGAAAGTCTTGAGGTCCGATAATGGAAGCGAGTATACCTTCACAGAATTCAAAGCTTACTTAGCTGGCAAGGGCATCGAACTCCAGCTAAGTATTCCAGGACGATAAGAACAAAATAGAGTAGCAAAGCATATGAATCAAACACTTACAGAGTGTGCCTGCAGTATCAGGTTATAACTGACATGTCAGAAGAATTTTAGGCATAGGAGATGAATCGTGCCAGTTATCTGGTAAATATGTCACTATCAAATGTCGTTGATCTTCAGATCCCAAAAGAGATATGTCGTGTAGAATTTGTGGATTATTCAACCTTATGGATTTACGGTTGTCCAGCATCTAGTTTGATTGGCAGTCAGAAAAGAAACAAACTGGAATCCAAGTCTAAGGAGTGTATCTTCATTGGGTTCACCAAAGAAGTCAAGAGTTTCAGAGTTTGAGATCCGGAGACAAGGAATGCCTATACCAGCAAAGATGTGATCTTTAATGAAGAATCAATATTGTAAGAAAAGTCAAAAACAGAGGATAAAGTACAAAGTGGAGCTCCAGATAGTTCAGCAAACACTCAGGAAAAGGGAGCTGAGTTCTCAGAGAACCCTAAAAGACCTGACGGGTCAGAAGAGGACTCCTCAGATTCAGATGAACAGGGTAATTTAAGAGCAACCTATCCTGTTGAGGTGGTTAGAGTTACGGTGCCTCCAGTAAGGTATGGCTACAAAGATGATCATATCTCCATTGCATTAATAACAAAAACTGGAGATCCAGTAGTTACAGGAGAGCAATCGAGGCAGATGACCACGGCAAGTGGATTACATCCATGGAGCAAGAGATGGAGTCTTTGGATAGAAATCAAACATAAAAATTACTAGATCTTCCAAAAGACTCCAAGGCTATAGGTTCAGATAGGTCTTTCACAAGAAGGACAATGAGCAGTACAAGGCAAGGTTAGTTGCTAAAGGATATATTCAGAAGGAGGGTATTGATTACAATGAGATCTTCTCTCCTATATCAAGTCTACATCTATTTGGATGTTATTCGCGATAGTAGCTCAGTTTGATCTAAAGTTGGAGCAGATGGATGTCAAAATAATATTTCTACATGGTGAACTGAGGAGGAGATATACATGAAACAATCTGAAGGTTACATTCAGAAAGGTCAAGAAAATAAGATGTGTCTTTTAACTAAGTCTTTTTATGGACTTAAGCAGTCTCACAGGCAGTGGTACAAGTAGTTTGACTCTTTTATGATCAAGGCCAAATACAACCAATGTAAGCATGACAGTTGTTCTATTTTAAGAGAATAATGACCCGACATATTTGTTGTTATATGTGGATGACATGCTGATTGTTGTAAGAAATAAGGCACATATTCAGAAGCTTAAAGCTCAGCTAAAAAAGAAATTTGACATGAAGAATTTGAGAGAAATCAAGAAGATTTTAGGTATGGAATTACTTGAGGCAGAGGCTCAGGCAGACTTTGACTATCCTAGGAGAACTATGTTCTTAAGGTGTTGGAAAGATTAAACGTGACAGAAGCAAGACCAGTCACCACTTCTCTAGCAGGTCACTTCAAATTATCCTCCAAGCAGTATCCATAATCATCGAAGGAGGAGGAAAAGATATATGGAGCACTATATGCTAGTGCAGTGGGATCACTATTGTATGCTATGGTCTGCAGTAGGCCTAACTTAGCCTATGCAGTTAGTATAGTTAGTCGATTCGTGTCAAATCTAGGAAAGCAACATTGAAAAGTAGTGAAATGGGTGCTATGATATTTGCGAGCGTTGTGAGACTAGGCTTGGTGTTTCAGAGATTGAAAACAAGGAAGCCTAGGAAATTACAAGGCTATGTTTATGCAAATTATGTAGGGATCTTGGTCAGCGATACGACGGGCTATATGTTCACGGTAGCTGAGTGCGTTATTAGTTGGAATATAGAGTTGCAAGATACGGCTGCTCTTTCAACAATAGAGATTGAGTACATGGTTGTAGTTGAGGTATCAAAGGCAGCTTTGCGGTTGAGAGGATTGGTCAAAATTTTGGTATAATGCAGGATTCTGTTTGAGTTCATTACGACAGTTAGAGTGCTATTCATCATACTAAAGATCACAGGTATAACAAAAGGATGAAGCACATTGATGTGAGGTATCATAAGATACGTCAGTGGGTCGTAGATGATAAGTTGATCGACTTGGTGAAGATCAACACGAAAAATAATCTAGCGGACATGATGACGAAGACCATCCCGATGGAGAGGTTCAGAGTATCTCTGAATTTTATCAAGGTTCTCCAAAGGTACGGTAGAGAACGAGCTCTTGAGAAGGGCCATATGAAGTCACAAAATGGGAGAGAAAGTACAGTGAATGAAGCAGAGGCCAATTTCTCTGAATGGACTCAATGAACAATGAGTCAAGGTAAAATTGTGTAAGCACACCTAGAGGGGGGTGAATAGGTATAGTGCTAATCTAATGGTCAATAATTCAGAATTAAAAACTTTTACACTACTACAGTAGATATCCAAAGAGTGAAGCCGAATTCCCGATAAAGGGCTCTAGAGCTTCTCCTCAAGATTTCTCTTTTATAAGAGTTGAGGTGCTTCAATAGCTATCTTCGATCAATACAAGTGTGAACATAAGAATAATACCAAGCATATATAGATAAATTATAATAGCAATGCAAAATATAAAGAAAGTAGAGTTTAGAGAGATAGCCAAACGTAAACACAGGGATATGTTTTGAGGTTCGAGCACCAAACTTTACATCCCGCCTTCACTTAGAAGGATTTCAACTCTCTAGACTCAGAACTCCACAAAAGATACAATCTTAATCCTCTACCCAAGAGGAGATCAAAGCCTATGCACAAAGCAATCACCTCTGCAAAAGAGGGAAGCCACAAAGCCAAAATCACAAAGCAAAAGAGTGGTTATAGCACTTGGTGAGCACAAAACAATTACAAACAATACCTCTCACAATACAAAATCCTAGAGGATAGATTTTGCAATAAATAGCTCAAGCTTGTAAGAAAACAAAGATTTTAGAAAATAAGAACAAAAGAAAACACTTGAAAAAACTTCTTGAATGATGTAGATATTGAAAAATTGCAACTTGAATTCCCAAAACTTATTTTCTTTGATTTTCCAAAAACATTGAAATAAATGGGAAGATGTAGATTTTGAGGCCCAAAAACTTGTTTGAAAACTCAGTTGAATGTAGGAAAAATAGCTCTTGAAAATCTTCTTTAAAATCTGGCCAAAAACCCATTTGTATAGGCCAAAAAAACTAGTTATTAGGCTCAAAGCACAGATCAGAGAGACCTGTAGTCGACCAAGAAGTCGACCACCAATGTCACATTTTTGACCGTTGGGGATTGTCGGCCAACCTGCCAGTTGACTGATGAAACCTGAGAGTTCTACAGGGACAGTCGGTCGACCGGTCGGTCAGCCGATCTCCTAAGTCTCATGGGTTGTGCACGTTGGTGCACGTCGGTCGATCACTCGGTCGACTGGCTCTAACCATTGGTCGACTGTGCGGTCGATCGACAGCAACCCAAAACCAATATTGAAGGGATTTTTAAATAACATTTTGAAACCCATTTAAATTCTAATAAAAATCCCAATAAATTCTACAAAAATAAGTTTATGTAAATACAATATAGCACAAATATGTGTGATAAAAAATCAACACATATTACAAACATGTGAACTATTTTTTAGACATGAAAATTTAAGTTTAAAACAAAAACTATATTTTTTCCAAAAAACAAACTTCAAAATGGAAATTCGATTTTTCAAAAATTTGTATAAATATAAAAACAAGTTATTGAAACAGTATGAAGCACAATGTGTATGAATAGAATCCAATACACATAATAATTGATATAGACTTGTTTTTTACAATAAGCATCAAAATAAGTTTTGATAAATAAAAAACTTAAACACATGAACTAAATTCACCAAAATAAGTTACTTAAATATTTATGAAGCAAAAATGTATAAGGATGAAATCTAATATATGTATAAACTAATATAAACTTGTTTTGATGAAATCTATTCATGAAACCAAAAATCACATACTTGATAAACCAAAACTTAAAACACATAGAATAAGTTTTTATAAATAATTGAAGCTCTAATATGTCTGGATGGAATCCAACACATATTCAAAACTATAAAATTTATTCTATTGAGATGAAAATCGTATAAACATAAACGTGTGAAACGAAAATAGTTAAACTGAAAACCAAAACTATTGATCTTGATAAACAATATTTAAACTTTGCGTGTGTATAAGCTTAAGCAATCTAAAACTAATATATACCTTACATAAGATCTAAACTAACAAACGCTAGATACAAGTCTTCTTGTAGATCTTCTTCTTCAAGTAGACTTGATCCAAACTTGACTCTCCAAGCTAGACTCCATCTTGAGTACTAGATATGTTATATAAGTTTGAGCTCTTGATTCACCATGTGTTAGCTTCAAAGAAGTTAAACACCAACTACGATCTTGATCAATATTTGAAACTTAAATATAACAAGATCATTAGTAATATAACTACATAAGTTTGTCATCATCAAAACTAGAGTGGTAGACTTTTGGACCAACAATCTCCCCCTTTTTATGATGACAAAACTCATGAAGTTATATATGCATGATAGAGAAAAGCTTTGTAAAAACTTTCCCTTAACTCACGCATAGCATAAAACATATAGATATTCATGTAAGCTCATAGATACCAAACAAATCATGAATATAAACATGTATGTGCAAACATAGATATAAACTTAAAAATTCTCTCCTCCTTTTTATCAATTCATCAAAAAGGGTAAACAAAATAAAGTACATGTATATGCGATATAAATCTATGAAGAAGAAAGACGTCAAGTTAACTCTCCCTGCATACATGCATTACATAGAAAAGGGATGAGTAAAACTCTAACTCATATAAGCATAGTATACAATGTATAGACAGAGAGGTTAAGCTCCTCCTACACGTGTATGATATAGAGAAGAGAGGTCAAGTTCTTTCTTATACAATCATAAATTCACATATAGAAAAAATGTTAAGTTGACTTCTCTTGTATATAGGCAATAAGCATCAAAAACAAATTTTGTAAACAAAATGAATCTATGATTTTCTAAGATACAAGTTTTAACATAAAACATGAATGTCAATTGGAAAACTAGGAAAAGCTTGACTTCTCTTGTATATAGGCAATAAGCATCAAAAACAAATTTTGAAAACAAAATGAATCTATGATTTTCTAAGATACCAGTTTTAACATAAAACATGAACGTCAATTGGAAAAATAGGAAAAGCAATTGAAAGCATATGTATAGATACCAATTTGTAAAATAATATTGATACAAAATGAAGGCTAAACATGATACCAATTGAATAGAAGTGAAAGCCCATGATACCAATTTTTGAAATTCTAAACAATTTTGAATAGTAGATCCAATTGTGATAATTGATACCAATGAAAATATGAGCTACAAAATATTTTTCTCAAAAAGTAGGAAATAAGACACTAATTAAAATTTAAATCAAAAAAGTTCTCCCCTTTTTTTAAATAATCACAAAACTAATGCATAAGCTTTGAAAAGATACCAATTAACATCAAGCATATTCAAGCCATACAAAAAGAAGATTATGATAAAATATGCAAGAAAGGTGCACAATCTACCAAATGTATTGCAATTGAAATATCATTCATAATAAAGAGCATACATATATAGATAAATAGAATGAGTATGCAAAAATCAATTATCATAAGAATCATGTGTATAACTCATTGAAATACCTCCCTAATATGCACATGTCAAAAAGAATAGTCATTGAGAGCATACAAGGTTTGGTCGCCCAACCAACCGCCCTCTAAGAGTGAAAATTTTTAAAAATAATATTTTAAGAATAGTTGAGTAGGTATGAAAACACCACCAGCTGAAGAATAAAAGAGCTAATTTAAAATAATTTTAATAACTAGCTCAAAATTCTCCAAAAATAAACCAAATTATGTATATCTCATGAAAATATGCTAATTACACAAAAATTGACACTCAAAAGTTTATAAAGCACATATGAGTTCATGAATATAAAATCATGAGAAAACAAAAATATGAGTGCACAAAATTCAGTGAATAGGATTTTCATGAAGATAAAGCAATGAAGCTCAATTTTATTAAAAACCATAAGAAATTTTTTCATAAACATGAAAACACAAATCATGAAAGATTCTATTTTTATTAAAAAGTATTCAAGAAACACATTGAGGATGTAAAAATAAAATTCAAAATATATTTAAGTTTTATAAAAACTAAATCATACATATAAATCCAAACATGAAATGGGTACGCATAAAATATATGGCATATAACTTAAGTGACTCAAAAATATAACATGTATATCATGTAGTTTTAATAAAATTTACACATATATGAAGCAAAAATATTCTTATAAAGAATCAAGACATGTACAAGTGTGATATCAAAACAAATAATGAAGTAATGTATAAATATAAGAATCATCAAAATTAGGTCATATAAGTACAATCAAATAGCAATAAGCACATAAAGGCAATATAAACATGTAAAATATAGGAATCAAGTGTAACTCACAAATTGTATGTGTATAATCACAAGTTTTAACAAAAATTGCATCTAGATATGTAATCAAAACAAGATTTGCATAAGAACACCAAAACATGGTCGACAAACAAATTTAATCATTAGTGTAAATGCAAGAGTCATCAAAACTAGGATATACACACATAGCTAAACAATAATTGAGTAAACAAAAGATATGAATCAATTTTGCACAAAATCATGAGTGTATCTCAAGAGCTATACAAGTAGTCACGAGTTCTAACAAGTATTGTATTTAAACAAGTAGCCCTAAGCATATGAAACATGATATGCTGACAATTATTCAATTTAAAGCATATAAAACATATTAAGGAGGATAAAGATAGTTATCAAACTGATAAAACTAATCTCCATTTCTCCAAAACAAGGTGGTCCTCTCACCTTAACTCTTTGATAGTGATACATCCATTGATTTGTCCATCTAGTTCTGATTGCATCCACCATCAAGGCACCAATTCTCATATGTCTTGTGAGAGCTCACACTTACATCAAATACAATAGGAGTGGATCTTGGTACCTAAACTTTTTTGGGTCCTCGAGAGTTAGTATCTTTTCTAACCCATATATTTTTACTTATAAAATTAGAAATATTTAATCATCATAACAAAATTTTGCAAGATGGTCTTTGCGACCGCAATGTGTACAGGTGTTCACTCTAGCATATATAGTGGCATGTGTGTGAACATGGTATGCATGTGTATGCCATGGAGGGTGTGCACGCATATGTGGAGTTTGTTTCTTTTAAAATATGGACTCCAATCTCTTGTGGTTAATGGCACATTGGCTCAAAGTGGTGCCCAAACAATCAATATTCTTCTTCAAAAAACAAATATCATTATCAATAATGGAAGAGGAAATAGCATGAGCATGAGAAATAAAATTCCTTTTTACTTTAAAAATAGGAATAGAAATCTTTTTTTTAACCAAAGCATTTTTCAAAGAAATGTTTTCTTTTAAAACAAGATCTCTTTCATTAGAAATCAATACAACTTGGTTTTTCAATGAATCATTTTCTTTCAAAATAGAATCAGATTATCGATTCTACTGTGAATTGGGCCTCAAACTCTATTTCACCAAATGTGGAGCCAATGAACTTGACTCCTCCGTCCAAGGAGCCTTTCCCTTCCTTAAAATTGAAAGCCCTACCTACTCATCTTAAGTACATCTATTTAGGAGAATAAGAAACTTTTCTCGTCATTATTGCATCTTATTTAAATGAAGGGGAAGAATATGAAGCGGTTACTTCTCCTTCAGTGGTTGGGATTTTGATAGATTGTAGTGGAGGATGGATTGAAGTCACAATGTTTCCATCTGTCAGTTGCCATTTTTTGTATAGGCTGGTCTGAACATTAATTTGGGATTGGTTGAAAGGGTCTTCTATGCCTTGTTTTACTAAGTAATATCGTAACCATATTTCAAAGTTGAAATTGATTTCATGTTCGTTTATATCAGTGATCCAATTTTTTATTAATTGTTCTTGGTAGGTTCTATGGAGCTTTGAGAACCAATCAAAATGTTTGGACTCTTCTCGAAACTCTTGCATAAGATTAAAGCTATCGCTAATGAAGGGTTTTTTAATCATATTAATTTCTCCAGTAAAATCTGGTCTCATCTGTGATGATGTTGGAGAGTAGTTTTCCTGATTAACTTCTAGAAGGGGTGACTTATGGAATACTCTAATGGGTTGTTGGAATGAATATTCAGAGCATGAATTCCTACTGGGTTCAACATATCTAAAAGAGGTTGAAGGCTTTTCTCTTACAGAGTTGAATCTAATTAATACAGTTCCGTCTTCTTCTTCTATAATGTCTGAAATTTCAGTTCTTTCTATGTCTCTAGGAGTCTGGGGGTTTTCTATTTTGAATTCATCCGGAATGGTGATCTCATTCCATTTTAGTCTTTTGGGAACAAAAGTCTTCGACTGTTCTGCTTCAATCTGGAGCATGACAGTTTCTTCTTGAATAGAGGAACCTATCATTTTGAACTTTGGGTTCATTTGGGAGCTCATCAATTTAAAATATAACTTACACATAACTGATACCTGTTCGGTGAATCTTTCGAATTCATCACCTTGCAGGTGGATGTCTAGGATTAAAGAGTTTAGGAATAATGGATCCGTTAAGGATACTAAGTAATTAGGCATACAGTTGAAGTATACTGGTCCATTACAAATCTTAGTCTATATCATATCTACCCTGACGACCAGCCTGTCCTGACCCTGGGAACCCCCACTGGTATCAGAGCCAAGTTTCTTGCTTGTTGGTTAGCATAAGTAGGTAATAACTGACTTGTTGAATTTTAGTAGGCGTTGGCAAGCGTTGGTAAGCTTGTAAGTCCGTTGGTAAGCCCGTTGAGATTAGGGTGTTCCAGGCATTGTGTTCCCGTGTTCCAGTCTACTGAAAGGTCAACCCCATCAGTTCGTTACACACAAAGTGATGACCAATATTGTTAGAAGAATGTTTCTAGGTTCCAGTTCGACCTCAGGATCAAACAGAAAGGTAGTAAGAAGTAGAGAAGATATAGTTCATGAAGATTTTTTAGAATGGAAAATTCCTAATGAAAAAATAGAAAATATTTACAGCATAGGTACCTTTGATTTTAAAACCTCATATGCCATAAAAATTCATGAAGAAACATTCAATATTCAAAATAAATCTCAAACCATTCATCTATTATCTAAACTTGCATTGGAAGAATACCTTAGAAAAGGATTCCGATATATTCATTTTGGATTAATACAAGTAGCTATCAAACCACTAGTCCACACTGGTGTAGATATTCCTGTATACACGGCCCTAAGAGACAAAAGATTAAAAAAATACAAACCATCCATCTTATCTATGATTCAAACTAATATATGTAATGGACCAGTATACTTCAACTGTATGCCTAATTACTCAGTATCCTTAACGGATCCATTATTCCTAAACTCTTTAATCCTAGACATCCACCTGCAAGGTGATGAATTCGAAAGATTCACCGAACAGGTATCAGTTATGTGTAAGTTATATTTTAAATTGATGAGCTCCCAAATGAACCCAAAGTTCAAAATGATAGGTTCCTCTATTCAAGAACAAACTGTCATGCTCCAGATTGAAGCAGAACAGTCGAAGACTTTTGTTCCCAAAAGACTAAAATGGAATGAGATCACCATTCCGGATGAATTCAAAATAGAAAACCCCCAGACTCCTAGAGACATAGAAAGAACTGAAATTTCAGACATTATAGAAGAAGAAGACGGAACTGTATTAATTAGATTCAACTCTGTAAGAGAAAAGCCTTCAACCTCTTTTAGATATGTTGAACCCAGTAGGAATTCATGCTCTGAATATTCATTCCAACAACCCATTAGAGTATTCCATAAGTCACCCCTTCCAGAAGTTAATCAGGAAAACTACTCTCCAACATCATCACAGATGAGACCAGATTTTACTGGAGAAATTAATATGATTAAAAAACCCTTCATTAGCGATAGCTTTAATCTTATGCAAGAGTTTCGAGAAGAGTCCAAACATTTTGATTGGTTCTCAAAGCTCCATAGAACCTACCAAGAACAATTAATAAAAAATTGGATCACTGATATAAACGAACATGAAATCAATTTCAACTTTGAAATATGGTTACGATATTACTTAGTAAAACAAGGCATAGAAGACCCTTTCAACCAATCCCAAATTAATGTTCAGACCAGCCTATACAAAAAATGGCAACTGACAGATGGAAACATTGTGACTTCAATCCATCCTCCACTACAATCTATCAAAATCCCAACCACTGAAGGAGAAGTAACCGCTTCACCTTTCAAAAGGGAAAAAATAATAACGAACCAGTCAACATTGAAGATATTAAAAAGGTATATCATCAGAACAACTATTCAAACCAAATGTTACACACCATAGCGCATCAAGTTGATTCCTTATCCACAGAAATTAAAGGAATTCAAAAAGAGTCAAAATCTAAATTCCCACTAAGTTATTCGGCACCACATTTCCAGCCAACAAGTTTGCCTGTAGAAAATGTCCGACCAATGAACTTATTAGGACAAATAACTCAAGCTTTAGAAAAAATTAATGAAAACATTCCAAGCACGTCAAAAATAAATATTATACAAGAACAGGATGATTCAGAATCCGAATCTACAGATAGCTCAGATAATTCATTAATACAACAAATAAACCAAATAGAAGACAGTATCCAGGAAGCAAATCCCAATCAAGAAATTAATCGAATTAATACAAGATATAAGAAAAGCAACAATTCATATAGAAATAATTGGAGGAACGACTACAATAACGACTGGCGAAAAGGCCAGACTAGGAATTATTACCCTAGGCCAACACCTCCAGACATCCAATATGAGGAAAAGGCTATATTCAAATCAAGCTATGATGGTACTTCTGTCTACGAATGGAATATAGACGGAAAGAGTGAGTATGAAATACTCAATACATTACAAGAAATAGGTATGGCAGTAACAGCCTATAAAACAAATCGATTACCTGAACAAAACGCTACAGTCTACATAGTCACTGGTTTTACTGGGCAATTAAAATATTGGTGGGATAACTCATTAACCCTAGAAGAAAAACAAACAATTCTGAATCACGAAATAGAAGTAGAAGACGCTCAAGGAACAATTACAAAGAAAAATGATTCTGCCAGTTTTCTCATAATTACTATAGCAACACACTTTGTAGGAAATCCTGCAGAAGAACTAGGATCTTTAAACATATCCCTTACTAATTTAAAATGTCCAACCCTTACTGACTTCAGATGGTATAAAGATATGTTCCTAACCTATGTATTAAAACGATCAGATTCAACTAAATCATTTTGGAAAGAAAAATTCATAACTGGACTACCCAGTTTGTTTTCACAAAGGGTTCTTACAAATATTAAAAAGGCTATGGGAGCCGAAGATGATAATGCTGATTTTAGCACTATTACCTATGGTCAACTATTTGCATTTGTTAAAAAAGAAGCTCTACAAGCTTGCCAAGAGTTAAAATTCCAAGCCAAGTATGGAAACAAGAGAAAAGAGATGGGCTCTTTCTGTGAAGCATTTGGTATTACAGGGATAAGAGCCCCCTCTACTGAAAGAAGGCACAATCAAAAGATGAGCCATTACAAAAATTATAAGACAAGAAGACGAGAATATCCTCAAAATCCTAAAACAAGAAAACGTGACTATTCTCAAAAATATTCAAATGAAAACTATTACCAAAATAAATCCAAGCCAATCACTTGCTACAAATGTGGAAAGACTGGCCACATGGCAAATAAATGCAAATCAAAAGAGAAAAGAAAAAAAACTGATAATAATAAAATTAATGAAATCATAGATAATATGACGGACTTAGAAAACAACATCAAGAAGAAACTTAAGGAAAGATTTCAAATCATCTCCGAGATCAATGAAGTATCCGATGATAATGAATATTATGACTCGTCAAGCTCTAGCAACTCCGATTGTAAATGTAAAACAATCAATATGATCAAGGAAAATACTTTCAAAACACGTAATTCAGAGAAAAAATCGAAAGAATTAATATTCGACATGATACAACAGATTCCTGATTTAAAAACACAAAAGGAACATCTAGAAAAATTAAGAACTCTAATAGTTAATGAAGAAGAAGAAAAAGATAATTTAACTCAACCTTTCAGCATTTCAAAACTTTTCGAAACTTATCCGATAAATTCTACTTTAGGAACCAAACCAAACGACATTCGTAAACTCCAAACAGAGATACAACTCCTAAAAGATGAAATCAGATTCATTAAGGAAAATTTACGACAAATAGAAACAAGAAATCTAGCATATGAAACGCAGATGTGCCTTGTCCAAAACCATATTGATAAAACAAAAGGAAAAACGACTGCATCAGAATCATTAGAAGAACCACCCCCCTTTTCCCTGAATGAAATAAATATTTCAACCAATTACCCATCTAATCCTAAATTCATCACCACCATTGAAAAATTCAATTACCAAAATGGTTCATATTCATAACCCTGGCCATCAACGGTTCAAAACTAACCCTTACAGCCATGATTGATTCAGGAGCCGACCACAGTGTCATTAGAAACGGTATACTTCCAAGAAAGAATTATGAACCCACAAAAGAAAAATTAATCACAGCAAATGATTCACCTTTAAAGGTTATGGGAAAAATAACAAAGATATCAATATGTAATGAGAAAATTTGTTTCAAACACCAATTCATTGTTATTGAAAATTTGAATACTGATATAATATTAGGAATACCATTTTTAACTCAAATTTATCCATTCTGGGTTGATTCAAAAGGATTAGGTACAAGAGTAATGGGACAAGAAATCATATTCAGATTTATATCCCCTATCCAGTCCAAAAACTTAAATACCCTACAAAATGATACAATTTACCATAGCATTCATACACAAGAATCATTGCATTCTGCATGCATTTATTCCATCCAAACAACACCCCAGTATAACCCTTGGATTCTTTACCACAGATTCATAATGGACAAAGGAAAATCTCCTATCCAGAAGACAGTCAATCCTAAAGATTATGAAATAAAAATCTCATCTCTTTCAACATCTCCCATTCAAAGTCACAACAGATTCCAAGTCCTTGGTAACTTTCCTCCTCTCCCCTTTGCTGTAACAACTCCAACGAAGACTCAAAATACTCCACGACCCCAATCTGATTCATCTCCATACTTCACCAAGAAAAATCCTGAGTATTTGATCCTCACCAACTTCACCGAAATCCCAGATTACAAAACACTTTGTTCATTCATAAATAAACTCCTACCAGCTGGCTGCCAGTGGCTCCCAGATGATCCACTCAAAACCCAAAGATATTATGAGCTAGTCCTCATTGACTCTGGTTCAATAGAGCTTTATCATACCATGGATAAGAACGATCCTGACAGGATCTCTTACTCCAAATGCGTCATCAAGAAAATCATTCGACCAATAGAATGGGCATCTCTTTCTACCACAAGGGAATTCACAATCAACTACATTCCGAAAGGATATACTTATCATGACTACAGAATGGCCTGGTATCGGGCATTCCTCCTCAGACCCTTCGATCATTCATGGTTCTTCACCTTCCATACCAATTGCCATGCAGAAATCCCAGTATGGTTCTATGAATGGTGGCATTCATACGGGCCTACAACCAATATACTACCACCGACAGCACTCAAAGGCTTCAACAGGTACCTCTTCCAAGCCAAAGGATTGCATTACATCAAAACGGTTCAATACTACAAAGAATTCAAAGTACCATGGATTTTCTGCTGGAGCTACCAAATCACACAACACTACAGTGCTACAGACAAATTCCCAATGAGTTTAGTCAGGGAATTCAAAATCAAATGGTGGGACAAGTTCAACCAAAATCTATGCTCAGAATCAACAGTTGGCGAGTTCCTCGACTCAGGCAAAAAATTCCAACATCAAATTCAACAAGTCTCTAAACACTCGGACTCCCCAAAACCCTTTCCCAAAGCTTCAACGATAATCCGAGAAGATTCAGACTCTGAAGATGAATTCCAACAATTTCTAAAATTCCAGGAATTCAAAAAGATGCAAAAGCAAATCGCCAAATCACGAAGCAGCTCCACTGCATCCTCCTCACCCATTGATCCAGCACTTGACCCCATAGGAGGTCAAGATCCATTTGATATGTGAATATTTCAAATATCTCCTTGTATAAACCATCCTTCGCTAAGATCTAAAAAAAAAAAAAAAAAAAAAAAAGTGCAAAAGATTATTCAACAAAAGAAGCAGCACTCAAAAGATCAGCATTCTCTCAGCCCTCAAAAGAAACAGCAAGGATCAACGATCAACGTTCTCTCAGCACTCAAAAGAAACAGCAGGCTCCGATAGAAAACGAAGTGACTCAAAGCTGCAAGATTCCTTTCCGACAAAGTAAGACATGACTCAAAAGGTGACAGATTCCTCTCCGACAAAAGACGACATGACTCAAAAGGAGACAGATTCCTCCCCAAAGGATGAAGTGACTCAAAGCTGCAGATTCCTCTCCAACAAAGGACGAAGTGACTCAAAGCTGCAAGATCCCTTTCCGACAAAGTAAGACATGACTCCAAAGAAGACAGATTCCTCCCCGCAGATTCCTCTCCGACAAAGGATGAAGTGACTCAAAGGCAGGACGAAGTGACTCAAAGCTGCAAGATTCCTTTCCGAAAAAGTAAGACATGACTCAAAAGGTGACAGATTCCTCTCCGACAAAAGACGACATGACTCAAAAAGAGACAGACAAAGGACGAAGTGACTCAAAGGAGAAAGATTCCTCTCCGACAAAGGATGAAGTGACTCAAAGGCAGATTCCTCACCAACAAAGGATGAAAAGACTCAAAGCAAAGAAATGACAAGATTCCTCGCCAGCTCATCACTACAGAAGACTCGACTCCTCTCTATAAATTCAAGATCTCCTCGTCCATTCGAAGTCAGAGCTAGAAAAACAAGAACAAAAACAGAAGAGCGAATTCAGAGCTAGAAAAACAGAGAGAAAAAACACAGAATTCCTCCTTGTAATCCTCTCCCTCTTCCTCAAGCAGTTCCAAGTTGTATTCCTACTTCCTGTTGTATCCAATTTCAAAGATCATTAGATCTAATCAACCGTTGTAAGTTTTTGTTCTCTCTGTAATTCAATTTTAATATTCCATCTTTATTAGCACTGCATATTTAACAAAAAATTTCAAAAAATTACTGTTCAAATTTACTGTAGCAAAGTCACTGTTCATATTTACTGTAGCAAAGTCACTGTTCATAATTACTGTTCATACATACGGTACTGTTCATACATACTGTAGCTGTTACTGTTCAAGAGTACTGTTCAAACATACTAAAAAATCTTAGTCTATATCATATCTACCCTGACGACCAGCCTGTCCTGACCCTGGGAACCCCCACTGGTATCAGAGCCAAGTTTCTTGCTTGTTGGTTACCAATTGAATAGAAGTGAAAGCCCATGATACCAATTTTTGAAATTCTAAACAATTTTGAATAGTAGATCCAATTGTGATAATTGATACCAATGAAAATATGAGCTACAAAATATTTTTCTCAAAAAGTAGGGAATAAGACACTAATTAAAATTTAAATCAAAAAAGTTCTCCCCTTTTTTTAAATAATCACAAAACTAATGCATAAGCTTTGAAAAGATACCAATTAACATCAAGCATATTCAAGCCATACAAAAAGAAGATTATGATAAAATATGCAAGAAAGGTGCACAATCTACCAAATGTATTGCAATTGAAATATCATTCATAATAAAGAGCATACATATATAGATAAATAGAATGAGTATGCAAAAATCAATTATCATAAGAATCATGTGTATAACTCATTGAAATACCTCCCTAATATGCACATGTCAAAAAGAATAGTCATTGAGAGCATACAAGGTTTGGTCGCCCAACCAACCGCCCTCTAAGAGTGAAAATTTTTAAAAATAATATTTTAAGAATAGTTGAGTAGGTATGAAAACACCACCAGCTGAAGAATAAAAGAGCTAATTTAAAATAATTTTAATAACTAGCTCAAAATTCTCCAAAAATAAACCAAATTATGTATATCTCATGAAAATATGCTAATTACACAAAAATTGACACTCAAAAGTTTATAAAGCACATATGAGTTCATGAATATAAAATCATGAGAAAACAAAAATATGAGTGCACAAAATTCAGTGAATAGGATTTTCATGAAGATAAAGCAATGAAGCTCAATTTTATTAAAAACCATAAGAAATTTTTTCATAAACATGAAAACACAAATCATGAAAGATTCTATTTTTATTAAAAAGTATTCAAGAAACACATTGAGGATGTAAAAATAAAATTCAAAATATATTTAAGTTTTGTAAAAACTAAATCATACATATAAATCCAAACATGAAATGGGTACGCATAAAATATATGGCATATAACTTAAGTGACTCAAAAATATAACATGTATATCATGTAGTTTTAATAAAATTTACACATATATGAAGCAAAAATATTCTTATAAAGAATCAAGACATGTACAAGTGTGATATCAAAACAAATAATGAAGTAATGTATAAATATAAGAATCATCAAAATTAGGTCATATAAGTACAATCAAATAGCAATAAGCACATAAAGGCAATATAAACATGTAAAATATAGGAATCAAGTGTAACTCACAAATTGTATGTGTATAATCACAAGTTTTAACAAAAATTGCATCTAGATATGTAATCAAAACAAGATTTGCATAAGAACACCAAAACATGGTCGACAAACAAACTTAATCATTAGTGTAAATGCAAGAGTCCAAAACTAGGATATACACACATAGCTAAACAATAATTGAGTAAACAAAAGATATGAATTAATTTTGCACAAAATCATGAGTGTATCTCAAGAGCTATACAAGTAGTCACGAGTTCTAACAAGTATTGTATTTAAACAAGTAGCCCTAAGCATATGAAACATGATATGCTGACAATTATTCAATTTAAAGCATATAAAACATATTAAGGAGGATAAAGATAGTTATCAAACTGATAAAACTAATCTCCATTTCTCCAAAACAAGGTGGTCCTCTCACCTTAACTCTTTGATAGTGATACATCCATTGATTTGTCCATCTAGTTCTGATTGCATCCACCATCAAGGCACCAATTCTCATATGTCTTGTGAGAGCTCACACTTACATCAAATACAATAGGAGTGGATCTTGGTACCTAAACTTTTTTGGGTCCTCGAGAGTTAGTATCTTTTCTAACCCATATATTTTTACTTATAAAATTAGAAATATTTAATCATCATAACAAAATTTTGCAAGATGGTCTTTGCGACCGCAATGTGTACAGGTGTTCACTCTAGCATATATAGTGGCATGTGTGTGAACATGGTATGCATGTGTATGCCATGGAGGGTGTGCACGCATATGTGGAGTTTGTTTCTTTTAAAATATGGACTCCAATCTCTTGTGGTTAATGGCACATTGGCTCAAAGTGGTGCCCAAACAATCAATATTCTTCTTCAAAAAACAAATATCATTATCAATAATGGAAGAGGAAATAGCATGAGCATGAGAAATAAAATTCCTTTTTACTTTAAAAATAGGAATAGAAATCTTTTTTTTAACCAAAGCATTTTTCAAAGAAATGTTTTCTTTTAAAACAAGATCTCTTTCATTAGAAATCAATACAACTTGGTTTTTCAATGAATCATTTTCTTTCAAAATAGAATCAGATTATCGATTCTACTGTGAATTGGGCCTCAAACTCTATTTCACCAAATGTGGAGCCAATGAACTTGACTCCTCCGTCCAAGGAGCCTTTCCCTTCCTTAAAATTGAAAGCCCTACCTACTCATCTTAAGTACATCTATTTAGGAGAATAAGAAACTTTTCTCGTCATTATTGCATCTTATTTAAATGAAGGGGAAGAATAGAATCTTAAAACAATTCTTAGGTGATATAGGAAAGCCATTGGTTGGACTATGACCGATATAAAGGGATTGAGTCCAGTCATAATTCAAGATCGCATTCATCTTATGAAGAAGCGATACCAAAAAGAGACACATAACTAGGTTAAATCCTATAATGCAAGAGGCTGTTATGCTGAAATCATGAAACTCTTAGACAGTAGAATAATATATTCCCTTTCTAATAACCAATGGGTCAGTCTTGTCACGCGGTTTCGAAGAAATCAAGTTTCACTGTGGTGAAAAACGAGATCAAAGAGTTGTCCAAACTCGAATTCCCACGAAAATTCGAGTTTGCATCGACTATAGGAAGCTAAATGCAGCAACTTGTAAGGACCATTTCCTACTTTGCTTCATTGACCAAATGCTTGAACGTTTGGCTGACCACGAGTATTACTATTTCTTGGACGGTTACTCGGGGTATAATCAGATTCCTATTGCTCTGGATGACTAAGAAAAGACAACTTTCATATGTCTATTTGAAACATTTGCTTATCGTCGAATGCCTTTCGGCTTATACAATGCCCCAACAACGTTTCAACGTTGCATGTTGAGTCTTTTCTCTGATATAGTGGAACAATTTTTGAAAATATTCATGAATGATTTCTCATTTATAGAGACTAATTCGATCAATGTCTTCACCATCTCAAACTCGTCCTCCAATATTGTGCCGGGAAAAATCTAACATTGAACTGGGAGAAATGCCACTTCATGATAAGATATGACATTATCTTGGGTCATGAGATTTCAAGGAATGGAATTGAAGTAGATAAAACCAAGATTGAGGTTATAGCTAAGCTCCCAGTGCTAAAGTATGTTACATATATTCGATCCTTTTTAGGACACACCAGTTTTATCATAGGTTTATTAAGGACTTTAGCAAAATTGCTAGACCCTTAGCTAACATTTTAGCTAAGAACGTGTCCTTCACTTTCGATAGTGGATTTCTTAATGCTTGAGAGAAGTTGAAAAATGAGCTTATTTCTGCACCAATCATATCTGTACCGGATTGGTCAAAATCGTTTGAAATCATGTGCGATGCTTCTGATTTTGCTATAGGCGTCGTCTTAGGACAACGCATATATAACAAGCAGCATGTGATTTACTACTCAAGTAGGACTCTCAATGATGCGCAATTGAACTATACTACAACCGAAAAGGAATTTTTGGCTATAGCATTTGCATTAGAGATATTCCATCCCACCTACTTAGGTCCAAAACCACCATCATCACCGATCATTCTGCGCTAAGATACCTTATGGAGAAGAAAGAAGCTAAGGCCCAACTAATTCATTAGATCTTACTTTATCAAGAATTCAATCTCGAGATTCGAGATAAGAAAGACGTAAAAAATGTCGTTGCTGACCACCTATCATGCATATCAAACTCACCATGCAATGAACTGCCCATCAATGATAACTTTCTCCATGATCAACTCTTGGTTGCCTTTAGAGAATCTTGGTTCGCTGATATAGTGAACTACTTAGTCACGAACCAAACTCCATCTCATTAGTCTAAACAAGATGTCTACCAATTCTTATCTCAAGTCCGATATTTTTTCTGGGAGAAATCATATCTTTTCATGTATTATTTCGATCAAATCATTAGGAGATGCATTCTCAATGAGGAGGTTAAGAGTGTTCTATCTTTTTGTCATGAACTTGCATGCGGTGGACACTTTGGTCACCGCAAAACTGCTGAAAAGTGCTACAAAGTGGGTTCTATTGGCCCACTTTGTTCAAATATGCATTTGATTTTTACAAGATGTGCCATAGATGCCAACTGGTAGGAAGGATCTCAAAGCGAAACATGATGCCCCTTAATCCAATTCTAGAAATAAAACTCTTTGATGTATGGGGCATTGACTTTATGGGTTCATTTCCAAATTTATTTGGAAACAAATACATATTGGTTACTGTGGACTATGTGTCCAAGTGGGTAGAAGCTATTCCTAGCAAGACTAATGATAACAAGGTTGTCATTAAGTTTTTGAAAGAAAATATTTTCTCGCGCTTCGGAACCCCTCGTGCTATCATTAGTGATAATGGTACTCACTTTTGCAGTAGATCCTTTGAAGCTCTTATGCGAAAGTATGTCATAACTTACAAGTTGTCCACACCATATCATCCTCAAACTAGTAGGCAGGTTGAGATCTCTAATAGACAAATCAAGCTTATTTTGGAGAAGACTGTGAATCAAAACTAGAAAGATTAGTTCACCAAACTTGTAGAGGCCCTATGGGCCTACAAGACCGCTTTCAAGATAATTCTAGGAATGTTTCCTTATAGGTTAGCCTTTGGAAAGGTTTGCCACCTACCGGTTGAGTTAGAACACCGAGCCTTATGGGGCTATCAAGCAGCTAAATTTTAATTTGAATAAGGCCGGTAACCTTCAGAAATTATAAATTTCCGAATTAGAGGAGTTGAGAAATGAAGTATATGAATATGCAAATATCACAAAAGATAGAATTATGATTTTCATGATAAACATATCATAAGGTAAACTTTTGTTCTTGAACAAAAAGTCTTACTCTATAATTCTAGGTTTTATCTTTTTTCAGAAAAGCTAAAATTAAGACAGACTGGGCCATTTATTGTTAAATTTGTGTTTCCACATGATGCTATAGAGATCAGTGACACCAAGAATGAGAATAACTTTAAGATAAATGGTCAACGCCTTAAACCTTTCTTAGAATTGGTGTCGATAAATGAAACAGTTTTGGGTCTTTTCGACCCAGTATATCGGTAACTTTACCTCTTTTATGTTTCATTCATGCATTTATTCATTTCTTTCATATATTGGGGACAATGCATGAGATAGGTGTAGGGGAGGGTTCTAACATGACAACATATTCAAAAATATATATATAAAAACTTTTTTTGGAAAAAGAACAATATTTTGACATTTTTTTTTGTAGAAAATTAAGGCAGTTTTAAGGAATAAGAGAATCATAATTAGAATTTCTTTTACTTGGTCAAAATAAGATCATTTTTTTATTTCTAAGGTTAGAAAGAAAATTTGAAAAGTAATTTAGTCTTGATCTTTATCTTGATGAAATATGCATACTTTATATACTTACACACTTAGGGTTCAAAATAAAGATTCTTATGCCTTATAAATAAAATTATATATATCAAAAATCTTCTGATTAAGCTGCGTATTTGTGTCTCATATAGTATAAGTATTCACGCCTAAAAGGGGTACATCTTATAAATAAAAATTCTTAAGTTTTATAGCCTTGCTTCCTCAAGTCCTTAAGTCCTTTGAGTATTTTCTCACCTAGTGCCTTAAAACCGTCCGGTATAGGTGTTACCCACTAAAAACTCATTACAGGGGCAGATTAGAAAGCCTAATAAGACTAAGGAATAATACTTCAAATATTTTCTCTCTTTTCAAAATACTTTTAGAAAATACTAACACTTTTCTCTTTCTTTTTGGATTTTGTGGGTGTAATTCGCTGAAAATTCTCACGAGATAAAACTTGTCCTTTAGAGTTAACCTAGAGGTTTAACGGCTTGTTCCACATACTCAGTGCAATCAAGTGGCCTACGAAAGTGGTCTAATAATTTCTTAGGATTAGTTTTGATGTTTTGCTTGAGAACGAGTAAAAGATAACTGTGGGGGTATGATCGGTCATTGATATTGTATATATATTATCACATTCTCATATTTAATATCAAATAAACTATGTTATTAAGTCTTATTTTTATTTAATAATGTGCAATCTCATTATTAATGGAGGTGAAAAAGAAAGGAGCCCAAAAGCCCAATTTAATTCTGATTTAAATCTTAATTAAGGAGGGAAAAATATTCAGGAGGATAGAGATGATTCCAGATAAAGATCAACGCATAACAGGGAGGATCACATCAAATAAAATAGGTTAATTCAGATTTATATGAATTCAAATCGATTAGCTTGAGGATCACCGAAGATCAGATCAAAATCAGAGACGAAGAGATAAAAGGAAATCGCTTAACCAGGGATCAGCACGCCCTGGGTGTGGCCACGTGGCCACACCAAGGCCCTGAAAATGCAGTAAAAGCCGCATTTTCACGGCCTGTTGGTGGAGATAAGGGGGCATTTTCTCCCTTTATCTCCTTGCTCCTCTCCCTTTTGCGTTTTTGCCTATAAATAGCAGAAAATTCACTGAAGAAAGGGCCAAAGACTAGTTTAAGTTTTTTTTATTTTTAGAAATTAGGATCATTGTTAGATAGTTTATGAGAAGTTGTATCTCATTTTTATTTTTGTAGTTCAGCCCAAAAATAAGTTAGAGAGAGGAAAAGAGTAAGTGACAATCAAAAGAGATTCACCATTACTTAAAGTTTGCTCAACTTTACTAGTATATTTTTATTTTTATTTCATTCATTTGTTTATTTTTTCATTGGTATTAGTAGCTAAATCGATTTTTTGGGTAGTTTTTCTTCTTGATCGATCTCTATAAAAAAAAGAACCCAATGAATCATATGAATGCCTAAATTAAACCTTGCATATTGGTGAGTGTTCTTGAAGGCACATGAGGATAAGAATAGATTTGAACTAACTCTTGAAACTGATTCTAAAAAGAACTTGCTTTTATTTCATGCTTGATTTATTGCTTTGATAGTTTAACATTCAACTCAAAGAACGATTTCAAAACTTAAGTTCAATTTCCAAAACTATCTTATGTGTTTTACTTGTTCTCTTTTTACATGACTTAAATCTTTACCTAGGTTCTCATTTAGGCATTTTAAACTTTCAAGAGAACAACATATGGTTTAACAATAAAATAGTGAGCCCGGATTCTTCTTTATTAAAAATAAACAAATACAATCACTCTTAAAGTATTTTAAAGATCACCTTCTCCAAAATCTTTTCCATATTTTCACGTTTTCTTTAAATCACTTCTCTACTCTCCATTTTCTTTTCAACTTAAAAAAACATCAACACCAATCTTTGTTTTTTAAACAAAATATCGAGACGCTTGCATTGCATTCCTTTTCATAGACACAACCCTTAGTCCTAAGCTAAACGGTATTATCTTAATTCTTGCAATTAACTATAACTACATGAGTTAGTCATCATCAAAACTAGAGTGATGGGCTTTTAGGCCAATAGATTGTTAGTATTTTGAGTGTCTAATATTCATTGGAGTAGAATTAAGGATCAGGTGGAGGTGTTACAAGCTTCAGAGATTAAGCATGAACATGTATAGGCTTTATGCATGTTATTAGTCGACTAATAAGTTTTTTTAGTCGACTAGATTCTAGGTTAGTTGACTAATACTTGGGTATAGTCGACTAGGCCTTGCAACAAAAAGTTGGGGTCTCGGACAGAATAGTCGACTAATTATTTAGTATAGTCGACCGATACTTGGTATTAGTCAACTCATACTTAGCCCTAGTCGACTAATGTCAGAATCTGGCAGTTTCTTTTTACAGTTCTAATTCCAATTTGGTTTGGATTTAGGTTTCTTTCTTTCTCTGAGACGGTGCTGATTGATAGTAGAAATTTGGGTTGGACTAGAAATCATTCTAGGGCCTATATAAACTCCTTCGGGTTGGCCTTTTAAAGTTGTGTCAAGAATCAAAGAGATTTTCACCATTGAGAGTTGTAAAAGAGATATTCTTATAACTCTTGTATTTTTCTTCTCTATTTTAATAAAGATTTCTTCTTTTCTCCTTGTGGACATAGGCATTCTTACCGAATCACGTTAAATCTAGTGTTCTTTGGTTGTATAGTGATTTAGTCTCAATTGCTTACTAGTGATAGATTTTCTACGCTTCTGCTTCTCCTGCTGAGTCTTTAACTCGGTGTTTCTCTGTCGTTGTGTCGACGGATCAACAACATAACTTTCCTATATTCTTCTATGATTTTTATGTTACACATACATACATCCTATTTTGACCTAGTATGCACTATGCAATACATGATTATTATTCATGACATTGATTCTGAATACTTATTTATTTTTTTATTTTTGTGTTTCTATATTTTGAGCATATTTTGATGAGTTTTATAATTTATCTTATATGTCTTTTAAAAAGTTTATTCACTCAGATATTCTATTTTACATATCACATTCATGAATTTGATTGCTGTCATATTTCACTAGCGAATATAAACCACTTGTCTTGTACTTCACTTCATCTGAATATATTTAAGTGGTTAAACATGACTCATGTGAATATTTAATACTTATTTTTTGGACTTAGTGATCATGTATTATTATATTCTCATTTTCATATAATATCACACTTTCTAAGGCTATATCTATTCTATTCACATCATTATTTCTTATAAAAGCAATTGTGCATATTGAAATCATTATTTATACTTTTACATCTATAACAATATGCTTTACGTTTAACACTCTCTATACTTTCTTATTATGACTTGATAATTGATATCTTCATAGTATATTGAGTATACACTTGCATATTGCTATATCATGCATAGTCATAGATGTGATGAGTTTCTCATGTAGTTATTCATATTATATATCTTGACTATGATTTTTTTATAGCTATAATCATGATTAGTTTATTGATAATAATTGACAGTATTCTGAATGGATAGCATGCACATTGATTTTTAATTTCTAATCTTTGCTCATGTTCTGCATGCTAATCCCGTTGATTTTGGACTCTAAAATTTATCTTTTACTTTTCTGATATGAGTTTATTATCTGTTATATCAGTTAGTGTATTTTATAATAACTGATTCTATATATGTACGCTGATATTCATTGATAAGAACAAATATTCTGATGCATAGTCTAAATATGCATAGTACATACCTAGACTTGAGTATACATTCTTTTACTATATGTGTATATGATTATGTATTTGATGGAAAATAACTTTTACTCATGCCAGCTAGCTTATTTGACCTTATTTCTGTTGGCCCAAGGTTACAATCAACCCATGTTTAGTGTATTTTGATGATTACAAAACATATTAGTTATTTGTACTAATATAAATTGTTGTTTAAGTGTGTTTCAGGTTTATATATTAAAGAGATGAATTCTTCCCTAAAGGAAGGTACATTGGACTCAAGACAAGTCAAATTGGGCTCAAAGTACAATATTGAAGATCAAGTGAAGATTGCCCATGATGAAGTCTTGAAGACCTAGAAGTTTGTAAGTGTAGTTTTGTTAAAGATAGAATATGTGAAATTTGGCTCTAGGATTTGCACACACACTTGTTTTGAATGTTTCTATGTTTTTGAAAATGTTTATGCCTTGGTTTATACATACATGTACTCAAAGCTTTTTATCTTCAAAAACGTGTTTAAAACATGTATATAAACAAAGTTCAGCATAACACTTTATTCCAGAATTTTTTAAAGATTTTTTACAAATTTTTCTAACTCAAAAATCTGCCCAAAAAAAAATAACTATTTAAGGCAGACCGGTCGACCGGCAGTCGACCGGCTGCTGTGTCCAGACATGCACAGGCTGTGCATGTCTGTCGGTCGACCGACCTACATATCGGTCGACCGGAAAAGAGTTTGTTGCTCTCTGTATCTTTTCGGTCGACCGGGTCGGTCGACCGATAGAAGGAAACTGTGTTTCCTTTGTTGGATCGGTCGACCGGCAGTCGACCGAAGCTCCAACGGCTCTTTTGCCAGCAGAGACCCGGTCGACCGGCAGTCGACCGGTAGGCCTGCAACAGCCATAACGGCTCTTTCTTCTTTTGGAATTTCTGAAAATCTGTTTTTAGTTTTCTCTTTAACAGAGTTTTTAGGAGTTGTTGGGACTCTTTTTCTGATCAAATTAGCTGGAAAAATCAGAGTTTTAACCTATTCTCTCCCTATAAATAGTGGGGAATAGGCCTTAGTTATTTACCAAGAAAAAATACAAGTTTTCATAGTTTTCAAGAGAAAGAGAAAAATAGTTTAAAGCTTTCATTTCCATTCTTTCAAATTGGTTTTTCAGTTGTTGTTTGATCTCTAATATCACTCTACAACTGAAGCTTTCCTCACCACACTTCTTAGAGCCAAAAAAAATTTCATATTCTTTCTATAGGTGAAGTTGTAAAAGAGTGGGAGTGTTTGTAAAAGAGTGTTGTGGTCTAGTTAAAGATCACTATTTGTAATTCTTGTTCTTGTGGAGACAAGCTCCTCGGTGGAGTTTCTTTGTAAGGTGAAGCTACGGGCTTGAGGTCTTTGAAGGCCTAACTTGTACGGGATCCTAAGGGGATAGTGGAAACCCTTCACGGAGGTGAAGGCGGGGACTAGAGCAACGGGCTCGAACCTCGAAACAAATCATCTTGTTTGCGATTGCCTTGGCGTTCTTCTTGCTTACTTTCTTGCTTTATATCACTTCCAATTTATTGCTTGAGAACTAACCTTTATTTGTGCAATCCTTATTTGTTTACCTTACTTGCTATTTTACTTGTGGAATCTTGTGTTGCTATACTTGTTGTGTTACATTGTGAGTTTTTCATTTTCATCATCACACTTGGCATTGATCAATCACACCTCAATACAACACGGTTGCATTGCGCACCTCTAACCCATTTAAGGGGAATTGGGAGGAAGGAGTTCAGAACCTCGCAAGGGGTATTCGGCTCTTAGTCGTGTTTTTGAGAGATTGTTGCATCACTCATTTCATAAGTTTAAAAAGATCATTAGATTAGCAATTACACCTATTCACCCTCCCTCTAGGTGTATTTCAATTGGTATCAGAGCTTGGACTCTAGGATTTGGCTTAACAACCTTAGAGAGATCCTCATATTGCTAATCATTTCATTCATTTCCACATAGTAAACATGGCCGATGGTATTAAGACACCCCTAAGTTTGATGGACTTAACTTTTCCATATGGAAGGTTAAGATGACTGTTTTCTTGCAATCTCTAGGTAGCCGAGTTGCAAAGGCCGTGACTAAACAATTTAGTGCCCCCGATGGTGATGAATCTACTTGGTCCGAAATTGAGACCAAGGAGTTTGATGCCAATGCTAGGGCTCATTATGCACTCCTACAAGCCCTCAATGATGATGACATAGCTAGAGTCATTCATTGCAAATCCGCCTATGAGATTTGGACCCATTTGCTAGTAACACATGAGGGGACATCACAAGTGAAGAGGGCCAAGATAGACCTTCTTCGGTCCCAATATGAAAATTTTAGCATGCAAGAACATGAAACCATAGATGATATGGTTACTAAATTTACTAAGATTACTAATGGGCTTTCTTCTCTAGGTGAAGACATCAACAACGACCAAAGGGTGAGAAAGATCATCCGGGCTCTTCCTCCATCATGGGAAGTGAAAGCTACAACATTGAAGGAACTCAATGATAAAGATGAGATTGAGCTCATCGGACTCATTGGGAATTTAAAAACCCATGAGATGGAGAGGAAGGCAAGGGAGGACATGGCACCCTCCAAGAAGAAGACTATTGCCTTCAAAAGTCATGCTACCTACTCCGACGAAGATGACGAAGAAGAAGATGACGAGGAGCTCTCACTTCTAGTCAAAAATGTCCGGAGGATGTACAACAAGGCAAAGTTCCAAGGAAGGAGGAGATGGCAAGGAGGCAAGGAAGAAAGGAAGATCATTTGCTTTAATTGCCAAAAGCCGGGACACATAGTAGCGGAGTGTCCGGACCAAGTGAAGCCATCTTCATCCAAGAAGCCATACAAGAAGAAGGCTATGAAAGCAACATGGGATGACGAAAGTGAATCCGAGGAGGAGATCGACACCGCCAACATGTGCTTCATGGCAAATGAGAGCACAAGCAAGGTAACCCCCTCAACTCTTCTTGATGATGATTTATCCATGGATGAGCTAGGAGAAGCATTTGTAGAACTTTCTCAAAATTATGACTTCATGAAGAAAAAGTACTTGAAAATGAAAAAGGATAATGAATCTTTGAATATTCAAGTGTTAAATCTTTCTAAAGAAAATAATGACTTGCATTCTTCTTTAGTTTCCACTAAAAATGATTTTGAAAAATATAAGATTGCTTGTAAAGGAAAGACCCCATTTGTAGATTCTAATGAGATTGCCATGCTTAAGGAAAGATTAGACTCATTAGATGTTGTTTTGAAAAAGTGTAATGAGTTTGATAAGAAGAAGATGGAGAATATGTTTCCTAAGAAACAAGCTCCTAAGAAAAATATTCATCATGCTCATGCTCATGCTCATGTACATGCTACACAACCTATGCATCATGGTAAACCCCCAAAGCATGCTCACACTTCACATACACACCATGCATTCATGTATAGAAAAGTGTACTCATGTTCACATTGTGGACGGAAAGGACACTTAGCTAATTTTTGTTATGATAGACTAAGTGCATCACATCATAATGTTTGGGTTCGTAACACTAACTTTCAAGGACCCAAGAAAGTTTGGGTACCAAAGTCAACTATTGTTTTAAATGATGTAGGTACTTTCCAAAGCTCAAAGACGTAGAGGTTTATGGTATCTTGATAGCGGTTGCTCAAGGCACATGACTTGGGACATCAACAATTTCGCAACCCTATCAAGATATCATGAAGGTGGCACCGTCACCTTCGGAGATGACGCCAAGGGTAAAATCATCGGTATTGGTAATGTAAAACTTGGCACCTCTCCTTTAATTGAAAATGTGGTTTTAGTTGATGGCCTCAAGCATAATCTCTTGAGTGTTAGTCAACTTTGTGATAAAGGTTTTGATGTAGTTTTTGACAATGTTGCTTGTAAAGTAATTGATAGAACTTCCAATGTTTGTGTATTTTCCGGTTTTCGTGAAAGTAATGTATATATGATAGATATGCTAAATATGTCTTGTAATATAACATGTTTAAAAGCCCTCGATGACGACTCTTGGTTATGGCATAGGAGATTAGGCCACGTTTCTTTTGACCATATCTCTAGGCTTAACTCTAAGGAAATGGTGAAGGGTATTCCTTCATTGAACTTTGAAAAGGACCGAGTTTGTGACGCATGTCAATTTGGGAAACAAACTAAGTCCTCATTCAAATCAATTAAGGATATCATGTCATCACGTCCATTGGAGCTAATCCACATGGATTTATTTGGCCCAACACAAACCAAAAGTTTAAGTGGGAGTAGATTTGCTTATGTTTTAGTAGATGATTTTTCGCGTTTTACTTGGGTTTATTTTCTTGAACATAAAAGTCAAACTTTTCACATTTTCAAGCCTTTAAGAAAAGAGTTGAAAAGGAAAATGACTCCTCAATAATTAAAATAAGAAGTGATAGAGGAGGTGAGTTCATTAACCTTCCCTTTACCACTTTTTGTGAGGAACATGGAATAAAACATGAACTTTCTTGTCCTAGAACTCCACAACAAAATGGAGTAGTTGAGCGGAAAAATCGTACTTTACAAGAGATGGCTAGGACAATGTTAAATGAATATGGTCTACCACATTATTTGTGGGCCGAGGCCGTTCATACTTCATGTTACATTGCAAATCGTGTTTTCCTATGTAAAAATACTACTAAGACTTCTTATGAGATGTATTTTTCTAGAAAACCCAATGTTTCTTATTTCAAATTGTTTGGTTGCAAATGTTTTGTTTTAAATACAAATATTAATTTGGGAAAATTTGATGCTAGATCATATGAGGCTATTTTTGTAGGTTACTCAAATACTAGTAAGGCTTATAGAGTCTTCAATAGGTCAACTTTGACTATTGAGGAATCTATTCATGTTAAATTTGAGGAATCTAACAAGTTTGTTAAGAATTGTGTAGAAATTGATGCTTTAGATGAAGGTTTGGAGAAAGTGACCTTGGAGGATGCTTCTACCATGGGAGACAAGCCAAAGGATGGTGATGGAAGTGAAGCCAAAGTGGAAGAGGCTCAAGGAAATAAACATCAAGCAAATGAAGAGGAGCCCTCTCAACCACTACCAAAGGATTGGAGATTCAATCCTCATCATCCCAAGGACCTCGTCATAGGTGAAGTATCAAAAGGGGTAACCACTCGCTCTAAGATTCAAGATTTTTGTGGTAATTTTGCTTTTATTTCTCACATAGAACCTAAAAATGTCCTCGAGGCCGAGGCCGATTCATATTGGTTGCTTGCTATGCAAGAGGAGCTTAATCAATTTGAGCGAAATCAAGTATGGCATCTTGTTCCTAGGCCCCAAGATAGACCAACTATTGGTACTAAATGGATCTTTAAGAACAAGTTGGATGAATCGGGTAATGTAGTTAGAAACAAGGCTAGGTTAGTTGCCCAAGGTTACACTCAAATCGAGGGAATCGATTTTGAAGAAACCTTTGCACCCGTAGCACGGCTCGAAGCCATACGGATGACCTTAGCATATGCCTCATTTAAAGATTTTAAGTTATTTCAAATGGATGTAAAGAGTGCTTTTCTTAATGGTTATATTGATGAGGAGGTGTATGTTGAACAACCCCCCGAGTTTGTTGATCCTACACACCCTAATTATGTTTATAAATTAGATAAAGCACTATATGGTTTAAAACAAGCCCCTAGGGCTTGGTATGAAAGATTATCTTCATTTTTGATTTCAAATGATTTTAAGAAAGGAAAAGTTGATAAAACATTATTTACCAAACATATAGATCTAGATATCCTCATAGTTCAAATTTATGTTGATGACATTATTTTTGGATCTACTAATGTTTCACTTTGCAAGAATTTTGAGTCATGCATGAAAAAGGAATTCGAGATGTCTATGATGGGGGAGCTCAACTTCTTCCTTGGACTTCAAATCAAGCAACGTAGTGATGGGACATTCATCAACCAAGCCAAGTACACCAAAGAACTCATCAAGAGGTTCGGGCTTGAAGGATCCAAAGTAGCAAAGACTCCCATGGCAACCACTACGAAACTTGACAAGGACGAACAAGGTAAGGAAGTAGACATCAAATTATTTCGTAGCATGATTGGTAGTTTACTCTATCTTACGGCTAGTAGGCCGGATATAATGTTTTCCGTATGTTTATGTGCACGCTTTCAATCTTGTCCTAAGGAATCACACTTAATAGCGGTAAAACGCATAATTAGGTATCTTAAGGGCACAATTAATTTAGGTTTGTGGTATCCGAAAACTAACCTATTTACCATGACTAGTTATTCGGATGCCGACTATGCCGGTTGTAGGGTAGATAGGAAGAGCACAAGTGGCACTTGCCAATTCTTGGGCAATTGTCTTGTGTCTTGGTCTTCCAAGAAGCAAAATAGTGTAGCCCTTTCAACCGCCGAGGCGGAGTATGTAGCAGCCGGAGCTTGTTGTGCACAAGTACTCTGGATGAAACATACTCTTCTCGATTTTGATTTACATTTTGATCATGTTAAGATTTATTGTGATAATACTAGTGCTATTCACATGACCAAAAATGCTAATCAACATAGTAAAACCAAACATATAGACATTAGATATCATTTTCTTAGAGATCACTTTGAAAAAGGTGACATTGATATCGATTTTGTTTCCACAGATTTTCAACTTGCAGATATTTTCACAAAACCTTTAGATTATGCAAGATTTTCATTTATTTGTGGTGAATTGAATGTATGTAAGATTGATACTTAAAATATCTTAGTTTCTAATATGTTTGTTTTGTTTTGTCTTAAAATATTTTTTTAACCTTTTTGATGTATGACAAAAAGGGGGAGAAATATAAATATATATAAGTTTGGGAGAAAATATATGGAGAAAGTATATGTTGTTTGTTTTAAAAATATATTGTTTTGTTATTCCTTATGATAGTTTATTTTTGGTGATGATATTTTTCAATGCTTTATGTATGCTTACATAGTTGTTCATATTCATGTTAAATACATAGCATTGTTTAAGGGGGAGCTTTTCAAGCTCTTTCCTCTTTTATTTGTTTAAAAACTCATATGTTTTGTCATCATCAAAAAGGGGGAGATTGTTGGCCCAAGGTTACAATCAACCCATGTTTAGTGTATTTTGATGATTACAAAACATATTAGTTATTTGTACTAATATAAATTGTTGTTTAAGTGTGTTTCAGGTTTATATATTAAAGAGATGAATTCTTCCCTAAAGGAAGGTACATTGGACTCAAGACAAGTCAAATTGGGCTCAAAGTACAATATTGAAGATCAAGTGAAGATTGCCCATGATGAAGTCTTGAAGACCTAGAAGTTTGTAAGTGTAGTTTTGTTAAAGATAGAATATGTGAAATTTGGCTCTAGGATTTGCACACACACTTGTTTTGAATGTTTCTATGTTTTTGAAAATGTTTATGCCTTGGTTTATACATACATGTACTCAAAGCTTTTTATCTTCAAAAACGTGTTTAAAACATGTATATAAACAAAGTTCAGCATAACACTTTATTCCAGAATTTTTTAAAGATTTTTTACAAATTTTTCTAACTCAAAAATCTGCCCAAAAAAAAATAACTATTTAAAGCAGACCGGTCGACCGGCAGTCGACCGGCTGCTGTGTCCAGACATGCACAGGCTGTGCATGTCTGTCGGTCGACCGACCTACATATCGGTCGACCGGAAAAGAGTTTGTTGCTCTCTGTATCTTTTCGGTCGACCGGGTCGGTCGACCGATAGAAGGAAACTGTGTTTCCTTTGTTGGATCGGTCGACCGGCAGTCGACCGAAGCTCCAACGGCTCTTTTGCCAGCAGAGACCCGGTCGACCGGCAGTCGACCGGTAGGCCTGCAACAGCCATAACGGCTCTTTCTTCTTTTGGAATTTCTGAAAATCTGTTTTTAGTTTTCTCTTTAACAGAGTTTTTAGGAGTTGTTGGGACTCTTTTTCTGATCAAATTAGCTGGAAAAATCAGAGTTTTAACCTATTCTCTCCCTATAAATAGTGGGGAATAGGCCTTAGTTACTTACCAAGAAAAAATACAAGTTTTCATAGTTTTCAAGAGAAAGAGAAAAATAGTTTAAAGCTTTCATTTCCATTCTTTCAAAATTGGTTTTTCAGTTGTTGTTTGATCTCTAATATCACTCTACAACTGAAGCTTTCCTCACCACACTTCTTAGAGCCAAAAAAAATTTCATATTCTTTCTATAGGTGAAGTTGTAAAAGAGTGAGAGTGTTTGTAAAAGAGTGTTGTGGTCTAGTTAAAGATCACTATTTGTAATTCTTGTTCTTGTGGAGACAAGCTCCTCGGTGGAGTTTCTTTGTAAGGTGAAGCTACGGGCTTGAGGTCTTTGAAGGCCTAACTTGTACGGGATCCTAAGGGGATAGTGGAAACCCTTCACGGAGGTGAAGGCGGGGACTAGAGCAACGGGCTCGAACCTCGAAACAAATCATCTTGTTTGCGATTGCCTTGGCGTTCTTCTTGCTTACTTTCTTGCTTTATATCACTTCCAATTTATTGCTTGAGAACTAACCTTTATTTGTGCAATCCTTATTTGTTTACCTTACTTGCTATTTTACTTGTGGAATCTTGTGTTGCTATACTTGTTGTGTTACATTGTGAGTTTTTCATTTTCATCATCACACTTGGCATTGATCAATCACACCTCAATACAACACGGTTGCATTGCGCACCTCTAACCCATTTAAGGGGAATTGGGAGGAAGGAGTTCAGAACCTCGCAAGGGGTATTCGGCTCTTAGTCGTGTTTTTGAGAGATTGTTGCATCACTCATTTCATAAGTTTAAAAAGATCATTAGATTAGCAATTACACCTATTCACCCCCCCTCTAGGTGTATTTCAATTTCATCATATATTAGTTGTTCATGTTACTATTTTATTAGGTTATACATTGATATAACTGATATTTTACTATTTATGCACTTCTAATTATTGATACATATTTGCGTCTGCTCATTTATAATGTTGACATATTTTCGTACATAAAATTGAGATTTTATTTGAAAACTTGAAACAGTTGAATTATATTTTCAAGAATAACTTTACGAAGTGAAAGTCGGATATATTTGCTTATCTTTATATTATAATTTGAAATACAGTCCATTTTGATATATATTGTGTATCTTTGATGCTAATGGCTGATTTGAAACATACTTTCACTTATGCTATTCCACACATGTATATCTCTGATTTGAAGTTTGATTTTTTCTTTTTAAATTTAAGCTCTAATTTATGAGTTCTGATTCCCCATGCATGCTTTACTTTCTGATTTTGACTTTTTGATGATGGCAAAGGGGAGAGAAAAAATCTAATGTTTGGAATTGGTTTTAGCTTTTTTTATCTGCGCACTTTACCTATGTTCTGAACATACAATCAATTTCAGTTTTTCTGGTTTCAATTTTTTTATTTTCTGTTTTCTGAAGCTGAAACATGCACACATGCATACTTATAAGAACATATATTCTAATATTGTGCTTGGGATCCCTTTTACACTAATAAGAACAAATACAACGTGGGGTTTTGAGTGGTATTCACTCATATACTTTTGCATGCTTAATATTGAAATTGGATATGTGCACATATATGTATCCATGATACTTTGGGTCAAAAGTGAAATATGTGGGATTATGCACTTTGTGGCTATAGAATAAAATTGTTGCCTGCATTGATTTAAATAAGGGAAACTTTGCTGGCCAAAATATCCTCAGCACTAAGACAAGTAGGGGGAGCTTCTCATGTGTATGGGTAAAAATATTTTGTTTTCCCTATTTTCTTACTTGTATTATTTATCTAGTCAATTTATAGTTTGCTGTTATCATAAAGGAGAAGATTATAAATCCTAAAATTTTGATGATCTATTAACTTATAAATTAAACTACTAATGAGATTGATTAGTAGTGTTTGTGTTATTACAGGATAAGACAAGTAAAAGAGGTTGAACGGAAAAAACCCTACATTGTTAAATCAATGAGGATGGCACGATTGAAGCTCCAAATTACAAGCTGATTCAGAGTTACACCAAGCTACAAGAGCTGTTTGGAGCAAAAGAATACATGAGCTGCAATTTTCCTATAACATGAAATTATAAGTAATGAAGTGGTATTATTTATTATCTTCAAGTTATGACACAAGCAAAATTTTCTTTAAAATTTTCTTAGTCTTCTGATATCCTACCAGATAGGGGTGCCACAGATACATTTTTTACACCTGATCTCTCTTTCAGACTGAGATTTAAAATTGCAGCATGGCATTTAATGCTCTTTCAAATCACTCATCAACAGGGAAAAAAAATTGAGAGCTCTTTAAACGTTCCTGGACTCTATTTTGCCTGAAAAAAACCAGTGAGAAAAACTGTGAGATTCTTTTTTAACTTACACTAAAACCAGTGAGCCTTTATTCTTGATCATTCAAGAGAGGAGTCCCCTATTTTTGTAAGTCTCCAACAGCCTCTCTACCACAAGAAGTGCCATGTTTTAATTCTTTATGAAGATTTCCACACTTCATTCAATTCCCTGTTTAAGAATCTTGGGTTTAATTTTTCTATCTAACGTTGATTCTCTAATTATTGGTGCTTTTCATTAAAGATAATTTACTTACGCTTCTTGATTACATAGAGCCTCAATTATATTTTATTTTTTATTATTGAGCTAATTGGTTCTCATCTTTGCATTTAGAGAATAACAACTACTTGTTAAAGTTTGTGTTCCCTCTTGGTGTAGAGGAGAGAACTCCAAGCTCAAGAAAAGTCTTGGCGGCTGTAAATCTCTTCGAGAAGATGAGTAAAAATTCAAGCCCGGGAAGAGTCTTGACAGCATAAAATTTGCTTCAAAGAAAAGCTAAATAGTGGATTTAAAAATCCTAAGTTGAGGCTTCTAAGTAGTGAACCTAGGGGGATTTCCCTAAACACCCTAAAATTATTGTGCCCCTCTTACTTTAGCTCATTATTTTTACTGTTATTATTGTAGATTAATTTTCTCTTATTTAATTTGTTTATTTATTTGGCTGATTTATTTATTTATTTACTACTTGATTCTACTACTACTCCTATAAGGAGACTTACATATATTATGCCAGCACTATATAACATTTAGGCAGATTATTATATTCATATTCTACAAGCATATCTTGCTAGAAGTATTAATAGATTATTATCCGTTGGCAATTAGGTATGTGTTTTTTTTATTATTGAAAATATTGGGTTTTTTTTTTTTTTTTTTTTTGCAGCTTATTGGATGAGTTGTGTTGATTTTATTGTTGTATTTATGAGAAATAAGTTGTGAAAATTTTCTGAATTTTTATTTTTATTTTTTTGATTTTTTACTTTAGCCCAAAAATGCATTTGGTACGCATTTGGGTCGTCCGCTAAGAGAGACGTTCAATTAGATTGATTACTGAGCTTTTAAAATCTGAACAAGCATTCACACGACAATCAGATTGACCGCCATGACCTCTCGGTCGACCCAAATAGAGCTTCTTTGTTTTTAACCCTATTTATTTAACCTTTTCCATCTCCAAAAACCACCCATCCCTTTTTCATCTCTACTTCAACTGAATCCAAAAATTCCCAAATCCAAATTCTTCATTTACACCCAAAATCTCCCAAATTCGATCAAAACCCATCTTCAATTAACATCTCTCCACCCTATTCTCACCATGGTATGAGCCAAACAACCTGCCAACAGAGGGAGAGGCAACAACAACGTCGACTGTGAGGGACTCCATGTCGGCAGAGGCGGCATCGACCTCGATAGAGATGGCAAAGACAATGAGGGTTCCTCTGTCCCAAAGAGGAATAGAATGTCAGCGAGCAAACCGGGAGCAAACCTATGATTACAGCTAGTAGTGATCATGAGAAGGAAAGAAGGAAAAAGGAAGAAGGAAGAGAAAAGAGACAAAGGGAGGAGAAAGCAAGGAGATATATACTCTGATGTTGAACAAGAGGAGTCGTCTGAGAAGGAGAGTGAGGAGCTTGATTTTAGTGGAAACGTAGATCTTGGTGGAGTTATGAAGGAGAGAGACCCATGTTAGAAAGAGAGAGTTTACTGATGGGGAAGTTGATAAGGATCGTCGAGGGGTCGTCGAGTGATCGCCAAGGAAGTCGACGACGAAGACGAAGGGAACAACAGTTGGAAATAGCAGCAGCAGCAGAAAAACAGTCGGGTCGGTCGACCGGTCCGGTCGACCGACATGCACAACATGCACAGGGCCTTAGGCGGTCGACCGGCCCGGTCGACCGAAAGACCCTGACTGTAAAGAGCCAAACTCTCGGTTAAATTCGATCGGCCGACCGGGTCGACCGGGGTGGAGGTCGGTCGACCGGCCGGGTCGACCGACAGTCGGGTTTGGGCGAAAATCTGCTGCTCCGCAAATTTGGGTATTTAAGCCTAATGTTGATTTCTAGGGTTGTATCTGGATGAACCCTACGAAAAAGGATTAGCTGATAGTTCTCTTGCATTCAAAGAGACTTAAGAGCTATTGTAATCATCTTCCTAAATATAAATCTCTCCATTGATTGCCCCGAGGACGTAGGCATTGAAGGCCGAACCTCGTTAAATCTTATTCTTTGTGATTGTGCGTTCTTCGTGTGATTGTTGGGTTGTTCTTTGTTTTTGAGATCTGTGAGATCCTCTATCGGTTGTTGTCATCAGCGCACAACAAGTGGTATCAGAGCATCTAGGTTGCTCATGGGATTTTTTGAGGATTCGGAAGGGCTCGAGATCGGATCCGGTGGAGATCGTGTGTCGATCTCAGATCTGAGGTATTGGGTGTTCGTGGAGATCGTGTGTCGATCTCAGAAGGACTCAAGAAGGGCTCGTTGAATCCGTGGTGAAGTAGATCTGGTGAGAAACTCGATCTAGGGTTTCAAGGGACAGGTAAAAATTATATTTTTATCTGTGTATAGATCTATTTCAAGTTAGTTGATCTTCCGCATAGATAGAGAATCAGGGAAAATCTCAATGGCTGAAGAAACTGCATCTGTTAAAACAATGAACAATCACTCAAGGATTGAAGTTGTTAAGTTTAATGGGACTAACAATTTTGGTATGTGGAGATGCGAGGTTATGGATGCGCTGAATGCATCAAACCTCGAAGACACTCTCCTATTGGCGAAGAAGAAGAACACTACCACTGATGAAGAGTGGGCGAAGTGAAAAACACCTAGAGGGGGAGTGAATAGGTGCAAGTGCTAATCTAGAACTAAATGCAAAACTAAGTGCGCTAAATGTGAAAGCTTAAAACAAATCTTGCAACACACTTAATACAATCAACAAGTGTAGCCGAATTCCCCGTGAAGGGCTCTGGACTAACTCCTCTTGATTCCCCTAGATATAGGTTGAGGTGCTATGTGAAGCTCTTGTTGATTAAGTACAAGTGAGGCACACACACAAGCAAGCCAAGCATATAAGGATAAGCAATATGAAAGATGCAAGGTAATACACAAGCAATATGAATGATATGACAATATGAATAATGCTATGCACAAAGTAAAGAGAGAGAGAGAGTAAAGAGACAATGGATCAAACGCAAACACAAATATATGTTTCGAGGTTCGAGCCCCTAGCTCTACATCCCCGCCTACACCACCGTGTAGGATTTCCAATCCACTATCTCCCACCGAGGGAACCTCTACCGAAGAGGATTTGTTACAACTCTAGGAGTACCAAACTCCTCTCTTAAACAACCACCTCACAACCGAGGGGTAGGCCCGTAGCCAATACAACAACCAACACCTCTACCGAAGAGGGTTACAAACACCAACTCCACCTCTGACTAGAGGGAGCAAACAACAACCAACTCCACCTCTCACTAGAGGGAGCAAACCACAATCCTCAACCTCTACCGAAGAGGGAGCAACCCAATCAAAGAAAGGGTTTTACAACAAGTGGTTACAAAGACCACAAACTCTCTTTCTTTTCTCTTTTCCACAAAACAGATGATCCTAATAGAATAGGATAGGTGATAGCTCAAGTGTGAAAATCTAAGTGTTTTGATCAAAGAAAACTCTTGGGAAAACACCAAAAATGATATAGAGATTTTTGCTAAAAAACAATTCCCAAAACCTAGTTTCTTTGAAAATAACAAAACACTTGAAAACAAATAAGATTGATCTTTTGGCACTTAAAACTCTTTTGAAAAATTGTTTAAAACACTGAAGAAGTCAGGAAATATTAGCTCTAAAAATCTTGGCCAAAATTCCAAAGAAATGGGGTTTTTATAGGCCCAACAGAAAACTAGCCGTTAGGCTGATCTGGCAGCCTGACAGGCTAACGGTCGACCGGCCCGGTCGACCGCCAACGGTCAGAAATATGACCGTTGGGCAAACACGGTCGACCGCACGGTCGACCCAAATAAACAGAGAGCACTGCTCTCAGTTACGGTCGACCGTCCGGGTCGACCGCCCTTGTGTCTGCCAGACGTGCACGGCTTGTGCACGTCGTTCGACCTCACGGGTCGACCGGCCCTTGGTGCGGTCGACCCATGCGGTCGACCGACCTGGCCTGTCAGCCACAATCTGGGTCAGAAACACATGTTAAAATATTTTTCTAAAAATCTTTTAAGTCTTGTAAAAATACCCAAAAATAGTTTTATCATTTTGTATTGATATATAAACATGTGATAAAAAGTTTAGCTCAAATATCAATCAATATGAACTATTTTTGTGTTTTATCATTTTTACCAAAAATCAAATCTTGTATTTTTATCAAACTTGATTTTTCAATACATGAATAGAGAAGTCAAAATAAGTTTGTTTAAAAGCTAAGCATGCATGTATAGAATGAAACAACTATACATATATCAATTAAACTTGTTTTGATCAACTATTCATGAAAACCAAAAACCAAACATAAAACGTGTGTGTTTGTGCACTTGAGCATATCAACTATACTAAGCTTTACAAATGGATCTAAACACACTATCTAAACTAGGATACCTAAGTCTTCTTGATGATCTTCATCTTCAAGTTGACTTGCTCCAAGACTCCATCCATGGGCTAGGCAATGTGTAATCTTGAAGATTGAGCCCTGGAATCACTTGTGAAGCTTCTAAACTCCTTGTAGAAGCTAATCACCAACTAATATCTTGTTAATAGATCTGAAACTTAAACAACACAAGATTATTAGTAAACATAACTACATGAGTTAATCATCATCAAAACTAGAGTGAAAGGCCTTTGGGCCAACAATCTCCCCCTTTTTGATGATGACAAAACTCATGGAGTTATATATGCATGGATTAAAGTTAAGCTTTAAAGAAGCTCCCCCTTAACTCATGCATAAGAAATGAATAAATAAATATGCAATGAAATCTTTTAAACATGAATGCATAAATATGCATAAACAATAAAGGTTCTAGATACTAATGAAATGTTCAAAAATAAAACATGCTCTAGATACCAATTAACATACATTAAACTATATTAAACTTAATATATGCAAAAACATGAATATGCATATATAAACCAAAATCTTTCTCCCCCTTTTTGTCAATCATCAACAAATGGGTAAACAATAAAAACAATAAATAAAATGAGGGGTAAAATCTTACTTCCTCTTTTTGTCAATCAAAACAATAAAAAACAATGTTCTCCCCCTTTTTGTCTAAAACAAAAAATAAAGTCAATAAGGGGTAACAATCAATTAAGATATCAATTGAAAATATGTCAATGAAGCATCTTGATACCAATTGAAAGTAAACAAAGATCAATAAATATTATATGCTATATACATTTATGAAGAGGAAGACGCTAAGTTAGCTTCCCTACACATATGCATTACATGAAAGAGGGATGTTAAGCCCTAATTCACATAACACACATTATGTAATGCATAAGAGGAGATGTGAAGCTCCCCCTACACACGTGTACCACATAAAGAAGAGATGTTAAGCTCTTCAATATAAGATACACTCAACATGAATCTATATGTAGAATAGATGTTAAGCTCTCCTTGCATATAGTCAATATAAATCAAAACTTTTGTATTTTTCTTTAAAACAAAATTTTAGATACTAATTTAAAACACAAGACATCTTGATATCAAAAGATAGTATTTTTCTTTTTAAGCCAAATAAACAATTGAAATGACTATTTTCTATCATAAAGTAAGGGAGTGGAAATACAAGTACCAATTGAAATATGAAAAATGAATTTTCTCCCCCTTTATGAAATACCAACATAAACTATGCGTAGGCTTGTAATAAGATACCAATTGAAAACTAAATCAATTGAAATAAAGTTGAAGTTCAAGCTCTAGCATAAACAAAATTTGTGCTTAAGATATAGAGATATAATAGCACAAATAAAACAAGTATATGTGTATGAAATAGAATGAGTACCAATCACCAATAGATGATACCAATTGAAAATATACATACACAATAAACATATGAGTATACAAAAAGATCAAAATGATACCAATTGAAAAAGTTCAATGATACCAATTGACATAACAACAATAGCATGTGTATACCTCATAACACAACGAAGAAAACGAACTAGTTAAAATGAAAAATTTTGTTAACTAGTACGAAATCCTTCAAGTAAGGAATAAAACAAGAAAAGATTTTCATAAAACATGAAATCCACATGATAATCAACACTCTAATTCAATTAGGCATAAATATGACTCATGAAAATAAAACATGAGCAAGCAATAAATGTGAGTGTACAAATAAAGTGTGAATATCATAATCATGAAATTTTTTCATTTAGCTCAATTATTCCTTAAACAATGAAAACATGAAAATCATCAAAACTATTTAATCTTCAAGGCATATGTATGTCTTATATAAACTAAGGTATACATACATATCCAAACACAACGAGTCCACAAAAATATATGCATTAAGGTACATTGCTCAAAAGGATAAACATGTATATCTAATAGTTTGGACAAGATAGACATATACATGAAGTTAGATATAAACACATGTAAACAAGAAAAACTAAATTTTCACCAAAACAAATTTAATTTCAAGGTATATGTATGAATTGTCAACACAATAAGTATACATACATATCCCTAAACACAATTGAGTCCATATATATAGATTTGCATGAAAGGCAAATGACTCAAGGGGTACACATGTATATCTTAAAGTTTGGCAAAAATACACATATACATGAAGTGAAAACTCATAAAACAAAATCAAAAAAGGAATACAAGTTTGAAATGTATGAATCATCAAAACTAGACTATACTAGCACATCTAATGGGTTCAAATAAGCAATCAAGCCCAAACATACATAGATTTATTTGTGGCCCATTATATGCACAAGTATGTACCTAGTCTTAATAAAAACTAACATCTAAACATGTAATCTTAACATGAAGCATCAAAACACGATAAAAAAAATCATCATGATAAACATAAACACGATTATTATGAATATCCACATGTTATTAGATTTATGATATACGCAATAGCAACCAAATAGTGAGAACACAAAAGAATTTATCCATATTAAACATGGGTGTCTCAAAATAACTAAACATGTATATCACTAATCTAATAAGCATGGCATTTTCATAGTAATCAACAAACATCAAAAAACATGTTATGAAAGATAAACATGGAAAGCATGTAAACATAAGGAGTTAGGAATCGTTACCAAAACCTAGAAGGCAACTTTCCTTGTCTCCAAAACATGGTGGTCATCTCTACCAAATCTTCCTTGAAAGTGATGCATCCAATTGATTTCCTTTAAGTATGGAACGCATCCACTCTAAGGTACGGCTACTCTCACGTCATGTGAGAGCCCACACCTACATCAAATAAAGGAGGGGTGGTCTTTGGTACCCATACTCTTTTGGGTCCATGGGGGTTAGTACCTTCTCTAACCCAAACAAAATTCTTTGCTAAATTTACATTATGTAATCTATCAAAGCAAAATTTAGCAAGGTGGCCCTTACGTCCACAATGTGTACAAGTGTACACATGAGCATACATAGTGTGATGGTGTCCGTGAGGAGCATGTGTATGCCGTGGAGGGTGTGCATGCATAAAGGATGAAACTTGTTTCTTTCGAACCAAGGTTTCCAAACGTGAGTGGTTCATGGCACATTGGCTCATAGTGGAGCCCAAACAATCCATTTTCTTCTTAATTAAATTTATATCATTTTCAATCAAAGAAGAAGTGGAGCATGCAATGGGTGAAGTGTGTGATACTACCCTAGCATGGCAAACATGAGAGTCCAAATCATTTTTCAAAGATCTATTTTTCTTTAAACAAATTTCTAATTCTTTTGAAATAAATTCAATTTCATTTTTCAAAGAATGGTTACTTTTTAAAACAAAATCAAGTTTTGAAGTTAAAGATTCATTTTTCTTCAAAACATCTTCACAATCATTCTTAGATTTTAAAAGTTCATTTTCTTTAAGTGCAAGATTAAGTTGAGACCTTAATGAATCCCTGATTGGTATTCAATTCTGCATATTTTACCACATTATTCTCATGCATATTGTCAATAAAAATATGATTTTTGATCATCTTCTCTCTATTTTTACAGGTCCACATCTGAAATGAGAAAAAGCCCAAAATCACTTTAATTAGCAATAATTAAAGAGATTAATTAAAGCCCAAAAGAGAGCCCAAGTTTGAACCCAGGATCTGGAGAATTCTACGCGCCAGCTCACACTTCTAGAAGGTCCAAGTGGCTAACAACTTGATAACAAACTCACAACAGAATTCTGTTGCCCAACAGCCAAAGCTTTGCCGCAATTTCTGGGATTTTGGCGCCAAATTGCGGCAGTTACGAGGTTGTTAGATCCCAGATTTCTCTCCAACGATCAGGGCTCTAGATCCTTCTCTCTGAGGCTATAAATACAGGACCAGGGCCTTCGCAAAAAGGTTGAACAGAAGAGGAGAGATGATAGGATAAAGCTTTGTAATTTTGTATTTTTTCTCTAGGATTTAGTTCTTTAGATCTCCTTCTTCTTCCCTAGAAATTCTGCAAAAGAGAGTTGTAAGACAGAGAGAGCTTGTGTACACCAAGGAGTGACAACTTGTGAAGCAAGGATTGATCCATTCTCTTCTTCTCTACTTGAGCATTTTCTAGTAATTCTTGCTTTCTTTAATTCTAGCTTTACTTTACTTGCATTTTATTTCATGCTTTACTTTTCTTTTGTAATGGCTAGTAGCTAATTTTTCTACCATGAACTAGCTAACAACCTACCTTGCTAACTACTAACTCATGGGTGATTGCTATCTTTAATTTTGCAAGTTGTATGGCCTTCTCTTCTCCGATGGGTTACTTTCATTTCTTGGCAAGTTCTTGTTGTAATTCTCCATATGATTCATGTGTGCCTCATTTAGAGCCTTGTCTTTAAAACAAGTGCCTTGATGGAACATGGAGATGGATCACCAAACATATGCTATTTGTTGTACAACTTCTTTACTTCAATTAATGAATGTTGTATCTTCTTCCTTAGCATCCCTTGTGTGTCGCTCTTTTGATTCCATTATTGAAAGTCTAACTTGTAGGCCAATGACATCTATGAGGCTACAAGACAAGTCCAAGAATGATCCCCCGTCATCCAAGTGGGAAAGTAATTAGACCAACACGCAAGACAAATCTATGCCGATGAATCAACATGAGGCACGCATCACCATCACGGAGTTTAGTAAGTCTTTAGCAAGGTAGTAAGGTTAGCTAGTCATGGTTTTCTCACCTTCAAAGTCTTCTAAAGTTTTCTTTTCTTTTAGTGTTAATACCAAATCTCCTTTATGATTTCTTTTCCTTTTTCATCATGAACATATCCACCGATTCTTTTATTTCTTTTTCCAACGATTCTTTATTCTTTTGAGCAAAGAAGAATCTTCGTTTTATATCTTCACTACTAACCGTAACGCTTCCATCGCAAGCTCTCCCTGAGAATCGACTCGGTATAGCCCATGCTATAACGGAGATAGGAAAGGGTATATTGATTACATTTCGAATACATTGTGGAGTGATCAAAGCACTTGAGGTTGTTTCTAAACCTTATCTCTCTTTTCATTGAATATATTTTGTGTGCAAATTATACTCCACAATACAACACCCAACCCGTCTAATCAAATTTTGGCGCCGTTCCCGGGGAGAGCAATGGTTTTTGGTTTAAAGTGAAGAACTAAATGAATCTTCTTCTCTGTTGCAGGTTACAGGTTGAAGAAACAGGAAAATTTGCATTGCAGAAACATATAAGTGGACCTGGGCCTCTGCTCTCGAAAGCAGAGACCAGGATCCCTCTGAATTGTCGCAAATTCTGGGTTTTTGCCGCAGAATTGCGGCAAGGAGGAGTTGACTTCTGACCAGTTTTCTGCAGGGCTTGCTTCTCTGCAAAATACATCTTCTGCAATACTTAATTTCCTGTCTGCTTCACCTTATATCTGCTAATAATCAACAGTAAAAAATTGGTTGTTAACGTTAAAAATTGTTTAGACATTTGCATCATTAGGCACGTGTCTTTCAATTCCTTTACTTTTACTGTTGAAGAGTGCTGGAGGCAAGGTACGTGCGCATTGCATATTGACTAGGACTTACTCTTTGTTTGATTTAATTACGCTTTGAGTGAACCTTGTTTGTTATATCGTACACTTGCATGAATCAACTTTAAGGGCATTACCCATAAAAAAGATAAGGTGGGGATTTTATCACCCTTTCCTTAGCCCACAAATCATTTTCCCAAGCACTCACAATCCTAAGCTTCTAAATAAAAACTGCTAGACGCTGGCCCTAGGGACATCCGGACTCACTTAAGAGATTATCCTAAGGGGGAAAAGTGTTGAAAATTGACTTTTGTAAAATCAGTGTCTAGGAAAGGGATTGAGGGCCGAAAGCCCGAAGGTTGCTGGTTACTTAATTAAGGAACGTCTCTGACGGAAAACCTCCCACCAACCTTGCCCTTCCCTGGCTGATTCGCTTATAGTCAAAGTCTACACTAAACCTCCTGTGGACGGTCTAATCTGTTAGGAGTCGTCTAGGTCCAGGAACCCTAGATAAGCTTGGATTGATTTTTCTTTTATTGCTTGTTATTTTTATTTTTTCGTTTAGCGGGTGTGATCGGTGCACGTTGTTTGTGACTTTGTATGTGAGAGTGGTTCCGAGATTCTAATTCTGCAAGACTTGTTAGACTTTCTACACTTGCACTTACACAACCACTTGACATTATGGAAAACAACGTCTCACTTCAGGATCGATTCTATCCGATTCGCACCTCTCTTCCTTCATGCATTCTTCTCCCCGAGCCAAATGGAAATCACTTCGAGCTGAAACCGCAATTCATTAATACACTTCCCGATTTCATGGTCTAGAGTCTGAGGACGCGTACCTCTTTATTCGTGAGTTTGAAGAGGTATGCCAAATGATGAGAATTTCCCAGTTAACCGAGGATGCTGTTAGGTTAAGATTCATACCGTTTGCACTTAAGGATTTAGCTAAGAAGTGGCTTTACAATCTTCCCGTCAGTTCCATATCTTCTTGGGATGATTTTGTAAAAGTCTTTCTTAAGAAATTCTATCCTATCCACAAAACAGCCCTCATGCGAAAGAATATCATGCAATTCAAGCAGGAACCAAATGAACCTTTCTGGAAGTATCTTGAGCGTTTCAAAGACCTTCTAGCCCTGTGTCCTCATCACGGCATAGAGAAATGGTGTTTATGCCAGATTATCTATGACGGTCTAGATTACCAAACGAAAACCCTCCTTGAATCCATGTGTCAAGGGGAATTTTTGAAGAAAGATGAACATCAGGGGTGGGATCTCTTTGAAACCTTAGCTGAGAAAACCATTCAGTGGGAGTCATGCCCTGATAAACCCACTCCCACCACTTCCAGAACTGGTACGCACTCCATAGAATCCTCTATAGCTGCAGAAGCCAAGATCACACAATTGATGAAGATGATAGAACTGCTTGAGTCTAGGGGAAATTCTGTTGTCAATCAGGTCAACCCATTACCTGTCATCACATCGGGTTGCACCTACTGTCATGATCTCAACCATGTCTTTGAGGAGTGTCCTTTGTATCAGCCCCAATCATATCAGGAGAACTTGAATGCAGCTTTTACCAGACCCCCATACTGCAACACATACAATTCGGGATGGCAGAACCGTCTAAATTTTTCGTGGAGTCAGTCTGGTCCTGAGCATCATAGACCACCACTTCCACATCCATATAATGCTCAGTCTCACACATCCAGTTTCAATCATAATTCACTGTATGTTCATCCATCTCAAAGTCCACCACATTCACAATCATATCAAAATCCACCACACTACCAATCACAATTCCAGCCTCCGTATTATCAACATCCACCCCAGAATAATTCTGAAATATCTGAGTTAAAGAAAATGCTAGAAACCTTTACAAAGAACTATCAACAGGATATGAATAAAGTTCAGGTCCAAATTGGGCAATTGGCTGAGAGACAAAATGGAATGTTCCCAAGCCAGCCATTGCCAAATCCCAAACATCACTTCCTTTTGAATGAAGTAGAAGATTCAGGACCCAGTCAATGTCATGCTATTCATACCCTGAGATCTGGAAAACAAGTCGATAATAAGGTTTCTAGTCCACCATCTCATCCAGTACCAAAGCCAACACCTCAAATCCCAATGCAACCAACTTCTGACAACCCATCCTATAGTTCAGAGCCATCCACTTCAAAAGCCAAGGGTAAAGAAAAGGTAGATGAGCAACCTTATATGCCTAGAGTACCATTTCCAAATAGGCTAATAAACAACAAGACAAATACTCACATGGAGAAGATAAAAGAAATGTTTAACAAGGTCCAAATCAATGTCCCTCTTCTTGATGCCATACAACAAGTGCCATCATATGCTAAATTCTTAAAGGAAATGTGCACCAAGAAGAGGAAAACACAAGTCCCTAAAAAAGTCTTCCTAGCATCATCCATCAACAAGCTGCTCAATGGTCCAATTCCTGTTAAATACAAAGACCCAGGGAGCCCCACCATTTCATGCATCATAGGACAGACTACCATTAATAGGGCACTTCTTGATTTGGGGGCCAGCATCAATCTCCTACCTTTTTCTGTGTACCAACAATTAGGGTTAGGTGAACTCCTCCCTACCCAAATGACTATCTAATTGGCTGATCGCTCTGTCACTAGACCCAAGGGGGAAATTCACGATGTCCTTGTCAAAGTTGGGGAATTCATTTAGCCTGTTGACTTTGTAGTCCTTGAAACAAAACCTGTGTCAAATTCTAATCAAAGGGCTCAAACTCCTGTCATTTTGGGACGACCATTCCTGGCTACTGCAAATGCCATCATTAATTGCCGGAATGGATCAATGAGGTTGACCTTTGGTCACATGACACATGAACACAATGTCTTCCACACACAACCTCGTAAACGAAAGATCACACATTTGAGGTTAGCTTCATTAGTAACAATTGTGAGGAAGAAGGTGAAGGTCCAAAAGATGAGTCACAATCTTGTGATTCTCGTATCCAAGTACCCTTTCAAAAGGGGAAAGTTGATTTGGATATTTTCACTTTCAATGAGCCAACTATGACTGTATCCAAACCTCCGATTGATGTATCCTTTGAAGACCTGTTTGCTGATGAGATCATGTGTCTAGATGAGTCAACTCGGGGTCAGTTAACTGATTGTCCACTTCCGGATGTTGACCTTAGTTTTGAAGAATTATATGGAGAGGAGCTGAAATTCCTTAACATTGGAAGTGATAAGATTCAGAGTGAGAGTGGTGATAAGGAACTTTTTAGTGAACAATGTGGTGAAATGAGGGTGAATGATAATAATAAACAATTGAATCTGGACATACCTCGGGCTAAAATAATTCAAACCGTTTCCCAACTGAGCTCACGAAAGCAGACGCACTGGAACGATGGGAAACGGGCCAGAGGAAAACGACCAAACGCCTAGGTAATGGTTACACTTGTATATACTCTTTGTAAATAATTTTTTGCACTTTTTTGTAAATAAAAGTTTCTTACCTCTTACCTATTTCATGCATACATATATTATGATGCATTGAGGACAATGCATGAAATAAGTGTGGGGGAGGGTTTACTAACATAGAGTTTTTAAATTTTCTTTCTTTTACACTTAACATAGGATCTTTTTAGATTTTATCTTTCTTAGTAGATTTTCTTTTTTCTTTTAGATTTTACTTTTTCTTTTAGAAAAAAAAGAAATAAATAAATAAAAAAATAAAAATAAAAAATAAAAAACTTTTTGAAATAAGAGACAAAGTTTTGATCTATTTTTAAGAAAATTAAAATGTATCTTAGAAATTAAGAAAGCCTTAATTATGACATCTTAAACCTAGTTGAAATAATAGATCTTGTTTGAAATTATAGGCTAAGTAAGTAAAATTGGGGAGATATTTTTATCTTGAATTTTTTGCCTTAGATAGTATGCACTTCACACTTACACATTTTTGGGATGGAAACAAAGACCTAAAATGCCATATAAAGAAAAAGAAAAGAGAAAAAAATATATATATAAATAAAACATCACTTATTAAGCTGGATAATTATGCCTCAAGAAGCATGATTATTCACGCCTAACAGTGATAAAGGAAATTAATAATCCCCTTTAGTTTTGTGGCCTTTTTCACTTGAGTCCTTAAACCCGAGGGATGTTTTCTCATCTGGTGCCCTAAGACCGACTGGTTTGGGAGTCATCGGTTATAGGCTCGTTACAAGAGTGAACTAGAAAGCCTAAACTAAGGGAAGAAAAAAGAGAAAAAGAAAGTAAATATATATAAAATAAATGGCTTGATGGTTAGAGTTGAAATCCCAGAAATCCTCACTATCACAATGTGCATACTATCTAGGTTTTATGAAAGATAAAATATTCAATCCAATTTTGAATTCTTACCTTAATTGAAGACAAGATCTTGCATAGAGACTAAGTTTAAGAAAGAATGATTATAGGTGGACTTATGACCTTAGATCACTTATATTTTTACAAAAATAGTTCGAAAACATGTCTCTCTTTCAAAATGCATTTTCAAAACACTAACATTTGTCTTCTTTCTTTATGGATTTTGTGGGTGTAATACGCTGAAAACCCTCAGGAGACAACACTCCTCCTCTAGGGTAACCTAGAGGTTTAACGGCTTGTTGCACACGCTCAGTGCAATCGCGTCACCTGCGAAAGTGGTGTAATAAAATTGGTAGTATAGTTTTTTCTTTTCTTTGTTTTGCTCGGGACGAGCAAAAGAATAAGTGTGGGGGTGTGATTGGTATTCAATTCTGCATATTTTACCACATTATTCCCATGCATATTGTCAATAAAAATATGATTTTTGATCATCTTCTCTCTATTTTTACAGGTCCACATCTGAAATGAGAAAAAGCCCAAAATCACTTTAATTAGCAATAATTAAAGAGATTAATTAAAGCCCAAAAGAGAGCCCAAGTTTGAACCCAGGATCTGGAGAATTCTACGCGCCAGTTCACACTTCTAGAAGGTCCAAGTGGCTAACAACTTGATAACAAACTCACAACAGAATTCTGTTGCCCAACAGCCAAAGCTTTGCCGCAATTTCTGGGATTTTGGCGCCAAATTGCGGCAGTTACGAGGTTGTTAGATCCCGGATTTCTCTCCAACGATCAGGGCTCTAGATCCTTCTCTCTGAGGCTATAAATACAGGACCAGGGCCTTCGCAAAAAGGTTGAACAGAAGAGGAGAGATGATAGGATAAAGCTTTGTAATTTTGTATTTTTTCTCTAGGATTTAGTTCTTTAGATCTCCTTCTTCTTCCCTAGAAATTCTGCAAAAGAGAGTTGTAAGACAGAGAGAGCTTGTGTACACCAAGGAGTGACAACTTGTGAAGCAAGGATTGATCCATTCTCTTCTTCTCTACTTGAGCATTTTCTAGTAATTCTTGCTTTCTTTAATTCTAGCTTTACTTTACTTGCATTTTATTTCATGCTTTGCTTTTCTTTTGTAATGGCTAGTAGCTAATTTTTCTACCATGAACTAGCTAACAACCTACCTTGCTAACTACTAACTCATGGGTGATTGCTATCTTTAATCTTGCAAGTTGTATGGCCTTCTCTTCTCCGATGGGTTACTTTCATTTCTTGGCAAGTTCTTGTTGTAATTCTCCATATGATTCATGTGTGCCTCATTTAGAGCCTTGTCTTTAGAACAAGTGCCTTGATGGAACATGGAGATGGATCACCAAACATATGCTATTTGTTGTACAACTTCTTTACTTCAATTAATGAATGTTGTATCTTCTTCCTTAGCATCCCTTGTGTGTCGCTCTTTTGATTCCATTATTGAAAGTCTAACTTGTAGGCCAATGACATCTATGAGGCTACAAGACAAGTCCAAGAATGATCCCCCGTCATCCAAGTGGGAAAGTAATTAGACCAACACGCAAGACAAATCTATGCCGATGAATCAACATGAGGCACGCATCACCATCACGGAGTTTAGTAAGTCTTTAGCAAGGTAGTAAGGTTAGCTAGTCATGGTTTTCTCACCTTCAAAGTCTTCTAAAGTTTTCTTTTTTTTAGTGTTAATACCAAATCTCCTTTATGATTCTTTTCCTTTTTCATCATGAACATATCCACCGATTCTTTTATTTCTTTTTCCAACGATTCTTTATTCTTTTGAGCAAAGAAGAATCTTCGTTTTATATCTTCACTACCAACCGTAACGCTTCCATCGCAAGCTCTCCCTGAGAATCGACTCGGTATAGCCCATGCTATAACAGAGATAGGAAAGGGTATATTGATTACATTTTGAATACATTGTGGAGTGATCAAAGCACTTGAGGTTGTTTCTAAACCTTATCTCTCTTTTCATTGAATATATTTTGTGTGCAAATTATACTCCACAATACAACACCCAACCCGTCTAATCAATCCCTCTCATTAGCAATCTCCTCTTTCTCTTGCAAAACAATATCAAGTCTAGCAATTAAATTTTTATTTTCATTGTTAATGCCTAGACATTTCTTTTCAAAACATTATATTTTTCAATCAATTTTTCATAAACAATTGATAGTTCTTCATTCAAAGCTTGGGGATCAACATAGTCATTTGAAGAACTAGCACAATCATCATTATCTAGTTGAGATTCCGAAAGTACCTCAAGGGAGTCATTCCCTTGGACCATATAGCATTGTGAGTCAGATTCTCCACTAGACTCCTTCGGTTGGATTTGCAATTGAAGCTCGGAGGTGGTGGTTGTTGTCAATAAATTCCACACTGCAAAGGCGGAATCAATGTTAGAAACACGTAAAAGATAATCTTTAGATAATGTGCTTCTAATGGCCTCAAGGGCTTGTGTATTGGCCCCTATATGCTTGCTATCACTAAGGAAGGATTCCTTGGCAATGGCAAGGTAAACCTTATGTCCTAGAGTTTGTAAATAAACGGTCATTCTAATCTTCCAAACAACAATGTTGGAAGGGTCAAAACTAGGTGGGGTCATGAAGTCCATGGTAAACTATATGAGTGTGCAAACAAGCAAATGCAAACAATAGATTAGCAATCAAATGGATCTCACTCCTAGGATGTTAAGCCTAAGTATCAGGAGCACTAGCTCTGATACCAATTGAAAAACACCTAGAGGGGGGGTGAATAGGTGCAAGTGCTAATCTAGAACTAAATGCAAAACTAAGTGCGCTAAATGCGAAAGCTTAAAACAAATCTTGCAACACACTTAATACAATCAACAAGTGTAGCCGAATTCCCCGTGAAGGGCTCTGGACTAACTCCTCTTGATTCTCCTAGATATGGGTTGAGGTGCTATGTAAAGCTCTTGTTGATTAAGTACAAGTGAGGCACACACACAAGCAAGCCAAGCATATAAGGATGAGCAATATGAAAGATGCAAGGCAATACACAAGCAATATGAATGATATGACAATATGAATAATGCTATGCACAAAGTAAAGAGAGAGAGAGAGTAAAGAGACAATGGATCAAACGCAAACACAAAGATATGTTTCGAGGTTCGAGCCCCTAGCTCTACATCCCCGCCTACACCACCGTGTAGGATTTCCAATCCACTATCTCCCACTGAGGGAACCTCTACCGAAGAGGATTTGTTACAACTCTAGGAGTACCAAACTCCTCTCTCAAACAACCACCTCACAACCGAGGGGTAGGCCCGTAGCCAATACAACAACCAACACCTCTACCGAAGAGGGTTACAAACACCAACTCCACCTCTGACTAGAGGGAGCAAACAACAACCAACTCCACCTCTCACTAGAGGGAACAAACCACAATCCTCAACCTCTACCGAAGAGGGAGCAACCCAATCAAAGTAAGGGTTTTACAACAAGTGGTTACAAAGACCACAAACTCTCTTTCTTTTCTCTTTTCCACAAAACAGATGATCCTAATAGAATAGGATAGGTGATAGCTCAAGTATGGAAATCTAAGTGTTTTGATCAAAGAAAACACTTGGGAAAACACCAAAATGATATAGAGATTTTTGCTCAAAAACAATTCCCAAAACCTAGTTTCTTTGAAAATAACAAAACACTTGAAAACAAATAAGATTGATCTTTTGGCACTTAAAACTCTTTTAAAAACTTGTTTAAAATACTAAAGAAGTCAGGAAATATTAGCTCTAAAAATCTTGGCCAAAATCCCAAAGAAATGGGGTTTTTATAGGCCCAACAGAAAACTAGCCGTTAGGCTGATCTGGCAGCCTGACAGGCTAACGGTCGACCGGCCCGGTCGACCGCCAACGGTCAGAAATATGACCGTTGGGGAAACACGGTCGACCGCACGGTCGACCCAAATAAACAAAGAGCACTGCTCTCAGTTACGGTCGACCGTCCGGGTCGACCGCCCTTGTGTCTGCCAGACGTGCACGGCTTGTGCACGTCGGTCGACCTCACGGGTCGACCGGCCCTTGGTGCGGTCGACCCATGCGGTCGACCGACCTGGCCTGTCAGCCACAATCTGGGTCAGAAACACATGTTAAAATATTTTTCTAAAAATCTTTTAAGTCTTGTAAAAATACCCAAAAATAGTTTTATCATTTTGTATTGATATATAAACATGTGATAAAAAGTTTAGCTCAAATATCAATCAATATGAACTATTTTTGTGTTTTATCATTTTTACCAAAAACCAAATCTTGTATTTTTATCAAACTTGATTTTTCAATACATGAATAGAGAAGTCAAAATAAGTTTGTTTAAAAGCTAAGCATGCATGTATAGAATGAAACAACTATACATATATCAATTAAACTTGTTTTGATCAACTATTCATGAAAACCAAAAATCAAACATAAAACGTGTGTGTTTGTGCACTTGAGCATATCAACTATACTAAGCTTTACAAATGGATCTAAACACACTATCTAAATTAGGATACCTAAGTCTTCTTGATGATCTTCATCTTCAAGTTGACTTGCTCCAAGACTCCATCCATGAGCTAGGCAATGTGTGATCTTGAAGTTTGAGCCCTGGAATCACTTGTGAAGCTTCTAAACTCCTTGTAGAAGCTAATCACCAACTAATATCTTGTTAATAGATCTAAAACTTAAACAACACAAGATTATTAGTAAACATAACTACATGAGTTAATCATCATCAAAACTAGAGTGGAAGGCCTTTGGGCCAACACGAAGATGAATAGGTCGGCATGTGGCTTGATACGTTCATGCTTGTCACAAGATATAAAATACCTTGTGCAACATGAGATGTCAGCGAAGAAACTGTGGGAAACCCTTGAAAAGAAGTACCTGACGAAGAGTGTAGAGTCCAGGTTGCAGCTTAAGAGTAAGCTGTATCAGTTTCGGATGAAGAAGGGGAGCACAGTAAATGAACACATCAACCGATATACAAAGCTTCTTACAGATCTGATAAATGTGGATGTCGTGGTAGAAGAGGAAGATAAGGCGGTCATCTTTCTGAATTCACTTCCTGCAGAGGAGTACGAGACATTCACACTGACCTTCATTAATGGGAGGCAGACCTTAGATTATGATGAGGTGTCGTCTGCATTGATGAGTTATGACACAAGGAAGAATGAGAGGCATCCTTCTCAGTCAGGGTCATCGGCGGAGGCATTGGAAGTAAGAGGCAGAGGTTCATCAAGGAAGGGAAAGGAGGTTAGAGGAAGATCAAAATTCAGGCCGGGTTTCAGAAATCTGAAGAGGAATCAGTGTGCCTTGTGCAAGGAACTAGGACACTGGAAAGCAGAATGCCCTAAGGCCAAAGATAAGAAGGTGGAGTCAAAGACCGAGGCGAATCTCGCACAGGCGGATGGATCGGATGATGACTCATCGGTGTTCTCTCTCTCAGTTACTACCCCTACTGCTTGTAACTCAGATAGGGCTGAGTGGATCTTGGATAGCGGAGCCACCTATCATGTATGCCCGAACAGGGCCTGGTTTTCTAGCTTTGAGAAGCTGGATGGATGTTACACGGTCATGGGGAATGACCATCAGTGTAAAATAGAAGGGATGGGTACAGTCCGCATCAAGACGTATGATGGGATAGTTCGAGAGTTGAAGGAGGTGAGGTATGTACCTCAGCTCAAGAAGAATCTTATCTCAGTTGGCACTCTGGAAGCATCGGGCATGGTGATATCTGTTCGAGATGGTATTCTCAAGATGATCAGAGGCTCGATGGTGGTGATGAAGGGCGTCCGCCGAGGAAATCTTTACTACTTGAAGGGTAGTATGATGACAGATCAGGTGGAGACTTCGAGTTCTTCAGATAAAGGTGGCCCGGAGGACTGGCAGGGAAAGGTCGGACACGAAGATGGAAGGTCTTTGCAAGCTCCTGCAAAGAAGGAATCCATGGAAGGTGCTGCTACCTGCAATTTGGAAGGTGGACACAGCGTTCTGGACAAGAAGAAGGTGAGATTCAGCACCAGTACTCACCGCAATGAAGGTCTTCTTGATTGTGTTCACATGAGCGTATGGGGACCTGCTAAGACGGCATCGCTTGGAGGTCACAGGTACTTTGTCTCGTTTATTGATGGTTCATCTAGGCAGGTTTGGATATATCCCATGAGACAAAGGGGTGAAGCCCTAGATGTGTTGGTGAAGTGGAGAGGAATAATGGAGAGGCAGATAGGTAGGAAGATAAAGGAGCTTCATATTGGTAATGTTGGAAAGGACATGTACCAGTTCCTACAATTTGGCCAGAACACAGGGATTGCAACTCACTTCACAACAGGTACAGATGGGTTGGCTAAGGAAGTAATCCGTCCCTTGCTGGAGGAGGTTCGGAAGTTATTGTCTAATGCAGGATTGGACAAGTCGCTTTGGACTGAGGCGACTGAGTATGCTAGCCATCTCAAGAATCGATCGACTGTGATAGGAGGTAAAACTCCATTAGAAATTTGGTCTGAGAAAGCTGCTCAAGATCAGTGTTTGCTGCGGGAGTTTGGAAGTCCGGCCTACTTCAGTGCCAAGAGTGGCAAGGTGAATCCGCGGGCAAAGAGGTTTGTCTACTTGGGTGTCAAAAGGAACAACTACAGGTTGTGGGACCCCGAAGACAAGAAGATCGTGATGAGAAGGCATGTCACATTTGGAGAGGCTTCAGTATTGAAGTCCACTGTCTCTCTGCAGGTGGAGAGGACGGAGACCAAGGAAGGATTGCAGCGGGTGGAGGTTGATGCTACTCCATCATCTCCAGTTGGTTCGGCATCAGAGGAGACTTCATCGGAGGTGACACCGGGAGGAGTTCAAGATACCAAGGGTGATGCTGAACAGATTGACGACATTGTTGATGATGTCGAGTTATTTGCAGCAAATGGAACCAAGGTGAAACCAAGGTCGTGGTTAAAGAAGCATGGATCTCAAGTTTGTGATATCGACAAGCTGAAGTTAAAGGCCGTTGCTCTCCATGATGGTCAGGAAGAGGTTCATATGAATCAGTCTGACAGGTTTGCTGCTGCAAATACAGGTACCAGTATTTGAGTTTTTGAAGCTCATTTTAAATGAACTACGGTTGGCTTGATCCTTTTGGGCAAAGGTACGTAAGCAGCCGTAAAGGCGCAGCCATTTGGTGATGCAACTCTTATGAAGCTATTTGGGTTCTCGAGATGTTATTTTGGATCTTCACGTAGAGGTGAAGAGTTGTGGCCTATTGAAGCTTCAAGTAGAGATGGAGAGACTTCACGTAGAGGTGAAGAGACTTCATGTAGAGGTGAAGTGGTGTGGCCAGTTGGATCTCACGTAGTGGTGAGATGGTGTGATCTCGATGAACAGGTTTATCTTCCGGTTAGAAGATGTTGAGCTTGCATAAGGAGTGGTGTGCATCCAGTTGAAGCCGATGATGTTTGGTGTGTTCTACGCAGACTTGGTTGGACCGTCAGTGGAAGACAGGTAGACTAGATAGAGCTAGTCAGTTGGAGAGTCAGTGTTGGTTCATGAGGAAGTCTTCGTGAGGTCATGAAGTTGAGGAGTAGAAGCCATGTTGGTGATCGGCATGTATGGAAATTCTCCTAAGGTGAAGTGCAGGGAAGGCATGTGCGATGTTTTCCAGGAATAGATGAGCCAAAGATTCCAAGCCGAGATCGTGTGTCGATTTCGCCGAGATCGTGTGTCGATTTCGACCGGTGCGCGCAAGCCGAGATCGTGTGTCGATTTCGCTGAGATCGTGTGTCGATTTCGCCAGGTGATGGACTGGGGTTCGTTGGAGATCGGCTCAGATTTTAGGAAAAATCTTCGCCGAGGTGGAGAATTATTGGAAAGAGAGAGTTTACTGATGGGGAAGTTGATAAGGATCGTCGAGGGGTCGTCGAGTGATCGCCAAGGAAGTCGACGACGAAGACGAAGGGAACAACAGCTGGAAATAGCAGCAGCAGCAGAAAAACAGTCGGGTCGGTCGACCGGTCCGGTCGACCGACATGCACAACATGCACAGGGCCTTAGGCGGTCGACCGGCCCGGTCGACCGAAAGACCCTGACTGTAAAGAGCCAAACTCTCGGTTAAATTCGGTCGGCCGACCGGGTCGACCGGGGTGGAGGTCGGTCGACCGGCCGGGTCGACCGACAGTCGGGTTTGGGCGAAAATCTGCTGCTCCGCAAATTTGGGTATTTAAGCCTAATGTTGATTTCTAGGGTTGTATCTGGATGAACCCTGCGAAAAAGGATTAGCTGATAGTTCTCTTGCATTCAAAGAGACTTAAGAGCTATTGTAATCATCTTCCTAAATATAAATCTCTCCATTGATTGCCCCGAGGACGTAGGCATTGAAGGCCGAACCTCGTTAAATCTTGTTCTTTGTGATTGTGCGTTCTTCGTGTGATTGTTGGGTTGTTCTTTGTATTTGAGATCTGTGAGATCCTCTATCGGTTGTTGTCATCGGCGCACAACAACCCAAGTCTCGTGGGTTCATCAAGGTGAAGGTGAAGAACTTTGTAGATTGTTTCAATCCGGACGAGGTTCACCTTGGAAGGTATGTTAAATTTTCAGTCTTTACACACTTATGGCATTGGTGATCTATGGGCCTATATGGAATTATTTGTGTTTTTGAAAGAGAAGTTGAGTTGGTATCCGAAATTGGTTGGGCAATTTTATGCCAACATGTAGTGGAGCTGGAAGAAAACTGTGATTTATTGTTTAGTTGATAGGGTTAAATTCACGTTGAACTCTAGATTGATAAGACATTCCATCCCCCAAATAGTGGAACCACTTTCTTTGGTAGGACTTTGAGGTGCTTGGCTGGGATATAGATGAGGCGAGGAGACTATTGTTTGGCAAGAGATATGACCCCACAATTGACCTAAACACCAAGCTTAATGCATCCCTATTGGCCCGCCAATGCAGGATCTTAGCTAAGATAATCTAGCTCAATGCCCTTCCCCAAGGCGGACATTTTGATGAAGTGAAAGAGATGCTATCTTACTTTTATATGGTTTGATGGAGAAGATTACGGTGAACCTTGCACACGCCTTTGTGCGTCTGATGGAGGGGAAGAGCAATATGTGATCCGGGATGGTTTTGATCAAATTTCAAGAAAGTGAAGATCGATTTTAAATCAAAAGTATCAGGTAAGTATAAGGGGGACTTAGATATGGTGACACTAAAGAGGATGGAGTTGCCGATGATACCTCAGGAGGAGGAGTTTGTGGTTATGAAGAGACTGTTGAGGAGTCGTTACAAAAAGAGGAGGCTGAGAATCCCAACTCAGCTTTAGCATAGAATAAAAGACGGATTGGCACTGCTGTGAAGAGATTTTCTGAGGAAGAGCTAAAGAGAGGAGGAGGAGGAGAAAGAAAATGGAAGATATTTGCTTAGGCTGAAGACCGGACATGATCATCTGAGAGCTACAGTGGGATAGCTTAGAGACAGTGTGGTTGTGCTGAATGAGGAGCGCAAGAGAGGAATGAAAGTGATCTCCGACTACTTCAAGACATTGTTCACCGGGTTGGCGAGGAATCAGATAGTGTTGGGACTCATCAGGAGCATTCACCAGCCGCCCCAGCAGCAGTAAGAGCAGGGATCAGACTGGACAGCAGGGATCAGACTGGACAGGACGGTGGAGCTGTTGAGGATCCTCACACCACACAGGAGAGTCCAAGTAGCTTCGGCGTCGGTGTTGACACTGAAACACCGTCCGTTATTCCCTCTGACCCTAGTGAGTATCTGATATGATGGTCACTTATTCCTGATATTTGTCCATTTTAGCCATTTGACCATACCTTACATTTGCACATATCCATCTTTTTGTTCGTGTACTCCACCTCCTTCGATGGATACATCCATCCCTTACCTTGCAGAAGTTCCAGAACATGTTATTGTAACTATCACATATTACTGTCTCATGCATTTCTCTTCAAATTCATGTTTTTGCATGCCACGTGTCTCTTCGTATGTGCAAAAGAAAATGGAAAAGGAAAAATTAAATTCCGTCTGTGCAAAAAAAAAAAGAAAAGAAAAGAAAAATGAAACCATTAGTTAATGGCCTGTTTGGTTAGGGGTGGAAGTGAGGAAGTAAGGAAGTGAGGAAGTAGTAATAGTTCTCTTTTGAACTTGGGAATTGGTTAGTAAGTTTTCCGGTGTTTGGATGTTGTTGAGAAGTGTGGTTTGGAAAATGTTATGCCTTTTTCGGTGTTTGGATGGTAATATAAAAGTAGAAGTGGAAAAGTTGACCACAAAGTTGACCGTAAAATAATATTTAAATAAAATTAATTAAGAAAAATAAAAAATGAACTGTAATTAGAATGCAAGTGAGATTTACATGATCAAAAAATTAATTGTTTTGTTTGACAACTTATTACGAATGAAATTTACATGACCACAAAATTAACTGTAGCACTTAGAAAGTGAGGAAATGGTTGTGTAAAAGAGAAAAGAAAAAAGGAAAAGGGGTTTTCTTATTTTCTTTTTCTGGTGTTTGGATAGACAGGGAAGTGAGCAATTATACTTCCTCATTTCCTTACTTCCGCCCACTTCCTTGCAACCAAACACACCCATTATTGTGGCGAGGAGAAGAGACTATTGAAAGTTTTAAGGAAAATAGAAACTTAAGATAAATCAAGAAGTAAATCATAGTGTCCATGGACAAAGATTTTAATTCTAATACTTGACTAGTTCGACATTGACGATGGTTTTGATGATGAGAAAGATTAGCTCAGTTGATGATTGAGATGATGAAAAATAATAATTTTGTGTTAAAAATTATTATCAAGGGATGTTAAAAAACCACGTTGCCATGCTCATATATTCAAGTCGAGAAAATAAAAGGAAGGAAAAAAGGAAAAAAATTGTCCATTTCACTGTTGCCAAAATTTGACAATTCAAATTTTTCTTAATCAAACACGTACAATATTTACTTGAATGTTATTTTCTTATTTTCTATTTACAATTATTTACCATTTACTGACAAAATAAGCCAGTAAAAATGAAAGAACAGCAAAGGGAAAGTAAACAGTCCCAGCACATCCCAACCTTATCGGAAATCTCCTCGTCTACCTCTCTCCCTCACCTCATCTCGTTGAACAACAGAATCAATTCAATCAAAATTTAAAACCAAAAAAAGCAACAAAAAAGAAGAAGAAGAAACAATGGCGTTCACAGCAGTGTTATCCTCTACCTCCCCATTTCCCACCTTCCCTTTCTCCTCCCCCTCCCCAACCCCCCGCCGCCTCTCCACCCTCAAAACCTTCGCCCTCCCCCCCACCGACCTCCCCCCCGCCGCCATCGCCGTCACCTCCGTCGCCGCCATCGCCGCCGCCATCTCCCTCTCCGACCCCGAGCGCCGCCGCCAGCAACAGTCCCAAGAGCTCGGCGGCCTCGACGACAAGGAAGTCGTCCGCAACTACTTCAACAACACGGGGTTCCAGCGGTGGCGCAAAATATACGGCGACTCCACCGACGGCGTCAACAAGGTCCAGCTCGACATCCGCCTCGGCCACTCCAAGACCGTCGAGAACGCCATCGCCATGCTCAAAAACGACGGCCCCCTCGCCGGCGTCACAGTCTGCGACGCCGGCTGCGGTACCGGCAGCCTCTCCATCCCCCTGGCCCTTGAAGGGGCCGTCGTCTCGGCGAGCGACATTTCGGCGGCAATGGTCTCGGAAGCGAAATCCAAAGCAGAAGCAGCCCTCTCGGAGACGACAGCAACAATGCCCAAATTCGAAGTGAAGGATCTGGAGGGGCTAGAGGGGAAATACGACACTGTGGTGTGCCTTGACGTGCTGATACATTACCCGCAAGAAAAGGCGGAGGGGATGATCGCGCATCTGGCGTCGCTGGCCGAGAGGAGGCTGCTGCTGAGCTTCGCGCCCAAGACATTGTACTACGATTTGCTGAAGAGGGTAGGGGAGCTGTTCCCCGGTCCGTCGAAGGCGACGAGGGCGTACCTGCACGCGGAGAAGGATGTGGAGCGGGCGCTGGCCAAGGTGGGGTGGAGGGTAAGCAAGAGAGGCTTCATTAACACCCAGTTTTACTTTGCCAATTTGATTGAGGCCGTGCCTGCTGCTGCTACTGGGACGCTGGCGTAGGGATTGAAGGTATTGTGTGTGTAGGTAATTTGATTTTATTAGTGGATTACTACTGTATTTTTGTTATCGAATGTTGTTATATAGAGTTTAATGATTTGATTTTCAATAATATTGGGAGATTGTTAAGATGGTTGTATTGTGTTGTTGGTGACAAACATTGCTCATAGCTTCCCGTTTTGAACAAGAGGATGAATGCCTCATCCCAGTGAAATTTAAGGGAAGCTAACTTATTTGACAACAACTTCCTAAATGTAAGTACACTATTCCCAGATACTTCATCTTCGCCTTGCTAAGAGTTGCATAGTGTAAATCAATTCTCAACACTCTGTGTGTTGCACAAAGCCCTCCGTCTTGCGATCCTATAGTAGAAGAGTGGAATTAGAAGAGACAATTTCTTAAGGTTTAAATAGATTTCAATTTATGGTTAAACGATAGATTTAGTAGATGTTTCACTGTCAAATTTTCTTACTGTTCTTGAGTTGACATGTTTCCTTTCTCCAAAATGTTTCTCATCCTTCTTTCAAAAGCTGTTAACTAATTTCTGTTTAAGATATAAATCGTGAAAAATGAAAAATTTCTTAAAATTCTTAATTGATTTTATTAGACATGTTTACTTTGTGAAATTATTTTCATATTTATTCTAATTATGTAGTTAGTTATAATTGGTAGTATATTACCGAAAGACTCTTGTAAGGAAAGGAATGAAATTTAAAATAATTTGCAGTGTTGGAGACCCTTACTACTACTACAAACTTTAATTTTTCTGGCGGAGTAATGGATGTGGAGATGTCGATCTGCCCTAAAAGCAAGATGAACCAGCAATTAGAGAGAAATCATTAGTTCCAGTCGTGTTTTTGGTCAGACTGTGGGGAATAAAAGCCAACTTACCTTGAATCGAACACATCACAAGACAATTTGAGTGCTCCCCGAGTGATGCCTATAAGACCACACAGGGACATTTCATGTTAGAAGCACTGGTGTGGTGTCGGCCTAAGACCCTTGGGCGTGAGAATCAGTAGGTGGAATAGAAAGGAAAGACCGACAGAGGATAACTGTTGGGGTAGTGGATGGAGGTGTCGTACAAAAGACAACTACGGGTATGGTAGGAAGGATTGGCAGAGGATAATTGCCGGGGTAGTGGATGGAAGGACCGTGTAGAGGACAACACGGGTGTGTTGGTGCACTAGCGGAGGATAACTTCCTGGCGCAGTGATGCGATATTTGCTCTGAGGATTTGAGAAGCGATCCCCTCCTCCTCGGAGAACAAAGATCATATATACCTGACGTGGATGTTGGATTGGAGGCGGAGCTGGTGAACTGTTGTTACTGCAAGATCTACATGTGTTGGATCTGTTGTAACGACCGTAAAATCATTGTTGCTAATCGATAGGATTGCATGCCAGGGAATCTGTCATTGTCCATAACTGCCCGCGTTGATAGGGGCGTTACACGTTATGAACGTGGGGATGATGGAATAGTGTAACGGCAGACAAAGGTCTCGGTTCGTGAAAGGTTCCAGAGCGGTAAGGTCTTCGGGGTGGAGGGTACCTCCAGGATGGTTAGGAGTGACAGAGGCTCCAGGATGGATTCTGGGAATTGTGGATCTCTCAGGGAAAAGCAATTGATAGCTTAGACACGTGTCATCATCCTGATGCGGATCAAGTTTGACCACTACATATGCCCCCCGCTTCCTCACTTGCAGGAGTCTGTGAAAGGGAGGTCTGGGAAGCGAAGATACTCAGATGGATTATTGATCGGGGGATACCGTGCACAAAATGTGCCATTTTGAAATCATTAATTAAAGTGTGTGATCGATACTTCTATTATAGCATAGAGGCTAAACGAGTCGAATCCATAAGGATGGGAGGCGATAGAAACTTTCACGGTGTGCTCACGTGTGTGTTAATGGTTCTTTTATGTTTCAAAGAATCAAAGAAAAGAAAACAAAAAATGAAAAGAGAAGTGTACGGAGGAAACAAAAATAGAAACATTGAAAAGAATGTATTTGTGATTTTTGATATTATTTCTAAAACAAAGTAAAAAGAAAAGAAAACCCATGGCTACTAACTACTAATGGCTCCACCAATATGCTAACCTCTTAGTGATAGTTGTCTCACATGTATCATTGGTCATCACTAGTCCTTGCCGTTAAAAACTTTACAAAGCATGACCCATAAGATCACTCATCACATCCAAACTCAACAAATAAGTGTAAATTACACTTAAACTATCAAAACTAACTAGAGCAAGTATGAAAAAAAAGAAATTTTAGCTTATTAGAGAGTTAGATATTAGAGTATTAGAATCCATTATCATGAGCCATCAATGACTCTTGCAAGAGCAAGGCCAAGTAGAAACTATTAGATTCACATGGATTATCAAGTAAGAAGTTAGTATAGTTAGTGGTTTGTGGTTAGTTGCCATGAGAGAGAAAAGCTAAGCATGTAAAGAGTTAGAGAGAAGAAAACCAATAGACATAAGGAGAGAACGTTTCATAGAATGTCACCTTCCATTACAAGAACCCTAACTTTCATCCTATGCATCTCTCTTCCCTATTACATGATCTACAAAGAAAATGAAAACAAAAAAAAGAAGAAAACTATACAAATGGGAGAAACTACCCCTAAAAACTCTCCTCTCTAGAAATTCTGAAAATAATGAGTATTTATAGGGAAAGGGGGCACCAGGGAAGGGATACGGGACCACTCGTCGAAGCTTGACACGTGGCCCCACCGTATTGCCGCAGAAACGCAGCAAAAGCCGCATGTCCGCGGCAATAAGGGCGCCGCTCTTGCGGCACCGCCTGCCACGGTCGGCTGCCTTGTCCCTCTGTTAGCCCCCTGCTAGTTTCTGGTTTCCTGTTCCCAAATTTAGCAGAATAGGCTCCAAAGTCAATGGCTACTTCTAGGAACTAAAAATCACCAAATAAATGAGATTGTTGATCTTCTTCTTCATTCCACACTATGGACCTAGGAACACACAAGAAAATCATTATTAGCAACATTTTTATACAAAATAAATGTGATGGGTGAAATTTGCAATCTTAGATACTAATCGCACCTCCACACTTATCTTTTGCTCGTCTCGAGCAAAACAAAAAAAAACTAACTAAGAAAATTATTACACCACTTTCGCAGGTGACGTGATTGCACTGAATATGTTCAACAAGCCGTTAAACCTCTAGGTTTCCCATAGAGGAGGAGTTTTATCTCCTAAGGGTTTTCAACGGATTACACCCACAAAATCCATAAAGAAAGAAATCAAATGTTAGTATTTTGAAACACATTTTGAAAAATGAGAAAAGTGTTGAAGTATTTTTGCAGAAAATTTTAGCGATCCAAGGTTATAAGTTTACTAGAAATTATTCTTCCTTAAACTAAGTCTAAATGCAAAATCTTGTTATAAATTAAAGGTAAGAATTTAAAATTGAATTGATTCTTTGATCTTTAGTAAAACTTTTAGAAAATATGCACTTTGTGAACAATGAAGTTTTTTGGGATATCAATTCTAACTTTCATGTCATATAAGTATATCAATTTTTTTTCTTTTTTCTTCCCTTAATTTTTTTAGCCTTTCTAATTTATTCGAGTAGTGAGCCTTTAGCCTGTGACTTCCAAACCAGATGGTTTTAGGGCACCAGATGAGACAACATCTCTCGGGCTTAAGGACTCGAATAAACAAGGCCACAAAACTAAATGAGATTATTTTATTTTTGACCACTATTTTTAATAATTATGCTTCCTGAGGCATATTACCCAGCTTCAGTCAGTGATTTTTATTATTTTTTTATATTTCTTATATTTTTTATATTTATTTTTTAATTTTTTTTATGGCATTTCAGTCTTTGTTTCAATCCCAAAAATTGTGTAAGTGTGAAGAGCATATATCTAAGGCAAAAAATTTAAGATCAAATTATTTTTTCAATCTTACATCCTTATCCTAAAATTTAAATAAGATCTATTATTTTGGCTCGGTTTAAAAATTCATAATTTTAAGTCTTCCTAATTCCTAAGATAATCTTAACTTTCTTAAAAATAAATCAAGACTACTTCTCTTATGTCAAAAAGATTTGTAAAAAGTAACGAAAAAGGTTTCAATACAAAAGAAAATTTTAAAAATTTCCTAAAAAAAGTGTAAAAGAAAGAGAATTTAAAACAAATTACGTTAGTAAACCCTCCACCACACTTATCTCATGCATTGTCCTCAATGCATCGTGAATGTGTATATGCATGAAATAAATAGAAAGGGAAGAAAAAAAATTACCTTATGGTGGTGGTTCCGGTGGTGGTCTGATTGGTCCACGAAATGTGTCCCAGTTAAGGGATTGTGGTATTCGCAGGAACCCACCAGTGACCTCTCTAATATGACCGATTTAAAAGAATGATGAAGTATATCGTCTCATTTAAAAAATTATCCCCATCCAATTTCTTAATTTTCAAAAATATTTATTAAGTCATTTTGTTCAACACCTTTGTCCAACAATGAGTGTGCTTTTGGGAGATGATTGATTTGGGCTCAAACGAAACATGAACAAATACCGACTAGGAAAGTTGACTTAGATCAAGTCGAGATTCAAAAGTAGGAGTCAAGATTGGTTCAAAAATAGGGCCCAAACCAAAGAATTGATGTTCAAACACTTTCCCTATCAATAAAGTGTGATCATAAGATATTGGTGATTCAATTTCATGGTGTACTGGTACAAGATTCAATGTTGACTCTGGAATGTGAAAAAAATCTGATTAGGATATCAGAGTCATTATTGAATCAAAAAGTAAAATTGAATTACCAACATGAGGTTCAGGATTACATTCATGTTCAATTTTAGTTTCAGGAAAGGAATAACTTGCCAAAATGTCAAGTGACTTTCAAAACTTAAAGTTTGGTCAAGTTCAAATGGGTGTGCTGAAATTGAATCTTGGTTTCCAAAATAACATGATATTGGGTCCAATCAACAAAGTTAAGGATATAAGGATTGGTCAAAGGTTGATAAGAAAAATTTTCCTCATTCTCATTAATCAATTCACTCATTATTGAGTCAAACTTACTGATAGGCCGGGTAACAGAATTTTGAGTCTGAATTATGTCTTCCATACTCTTTGCAATTGGTTCTTCTTGAAAATATGAGTATGGAAGTTGGTTTTGAAAATTATGATGAAGTCGCGAGTCCATCAGATTTTGTGATTGTTGCTCTGACTCATGCAAGGCTTCCATACTCATTTTCAGGATAGATTTTTTTACAGTTTGATGTTCTAGAAAAGAAGTATGTGAAGCTTGGTACTGAAAAAATGGTGACTCCAACATCTGTTGAGAATATCGCTCGGACTCATGCAAGAGTTCCGTACTCAATTTCTGGACTGATGGTTGTTCATTTTGAATCGGTGATACTGGAAAAGATGAGTATGACCCTTGATAATTTGATTGAAATGATGAGTCCAACATGTTTTAAAGAATTTGTTGTTGAGACTCAAGAATGGCTTCTATACTTTTTTGTTTCTCTGATTTTTCTTTAATTGGTGGTTCAGAAAAAAGTGTATGTGAAGCAGAATATAGAAAAGAAGATGGTGGACAAGGTGCTTGAAAATTTGACTCGGGGGAGGTGAATCCTCATTGACTCTGTGAAAAGTGAAAATTATTTTGAAAATTATGGTCATAGGATTGGGGGTATGGGTCATATTGATTGGATAAACCCAATCCGGCCTATATGGTTGGTTCATATTGTAAATAGCCGGGTTGGAGTTATCCGAGTCAAATGAGATCAGGGTGAAATATGAATTTGTATTAGAATTGAAAAAATTGTTGTTGAAATCCATTTCACAAACAAACACAAACTAAAAAAGAAAAAGCAAACAAATAAACAAAAAAAAGAAAAATCAAAACCAAGCCTATATTAGGGTTGACCTAGACCTAGACGACACCTAACTGGTTAGACTGTCCACGGGGGGTACATTGTAGGAATCTGACCACAAGTTAATCAGCCAGGTAGGGGTATGATCAGTGGGAGGTATCCGTGCCGGAGCAACGAGCCTAATTATGCCAAATCACTGCTCTTTGAGGTTTCACTTCTCAATCCCTAACCTTTGACACCGATTTGATAAGAGTCAAATTCTCACAACTTTCCCCTTAGGTCAATCTCTTAAATGAGTCCGAGATGTCCCTAGGGGCCAACGTCTAGTAAGTTTTATTTAGGCTTGGGTTGTGTGAGTGGGGAGGAGATTTTTGGGCTAAGGGATGGTAATGACTTCCCCATCTTATGTTGTATTGAGATATGCCCTTAAATTCTATTCGTGAAAGTGTGAAATATAGATAAGAATGAACACACAAAGTGAGTAAATCACCCACGTCTTTGTCCTAATTATATGCAATGCAATATGTACACCTCGGTCCACATCACAACAATGAAAGAACAAAATACAGTATATTGAAATGATAATTGACACGTGCCTATATGCAAATATCTAAACCGTTTTAAATATCTAATTATCGTATTTTAGTTCTTAATTATTACAGTACACAAGTAATCTAAATAAAAAACTAGCAGCAGAAGATAGCAATATACAAATATTTACCCAATGACACAACAACTTTTGAAGCACTTGCTTCCTGTTTTCTTGAGTAGGGAGATGCAAGCAAGTGTGGACTTCTGCAATGCTAAAAATTTAACCTGTACACCAAAAACAAAAAAGAAAAGTTAACAAAAATGTGAGTTCAAACCGTTTCCATCCCCGACAACGACGCCAAAATTTGATCGGGGGAAAACCGTGCATAAAATGTGTCATTTGAAATCACTAATTAATATGTGTGTACTTTGGCTTCCTCGATACTTTCGTTATAGCATAGAGGCTAAACGGGTTGAATCTATAAGGACAGGAAGCGATAGAAGCTTTCACGGTATGTTCACATGTGTGTTAACGGTTCTTCTATATTTCAAAGAATCAAAAAAAAAAGAAAATAAAGAATGAAAAGAGAAGTATACGGCGGAAACAAAGATATAAACATTGAAAAGAATGTATTTGTGATTTTTGATATTATTTCTAAAACAAAGTAAAAAGGAAAGAAAACTCATGGCTACTAACTACTAATGGCTCCACCAATATGCTAACATCTTAGTGATAGTTGCCTCACATATATCATTGGCCATCACTAGTCCTTGGCTTCAAGAGCTTTACAAAGCATAACCCATAAGATCACTCATCACATCCAAACTCAATAAACAAGTGCAAGTTATACTTAAACCATCAAGTATGAAATAAAGTAATGTTAGTTTCTTAGAGAGTTAGATGTTAGAATCCATCATCATGAGCCATCAATGGCTCTTGCAAGAGCAAGACCAAGTAGAAGCTATTAGATTCATGTAGATTATCAAGTAAGGAGTTAGCATAGTCAGTGGTTAGTTGCCATGGGAGAAAAACCTAAGCATGTAAAGAGTTAGTGAGAAGAAAATCAATAGAGCTAAGGAGAGATCCTTTCATAGAATGCCACCTTCCATTACAAGAACCCTAATTTCCATCCTATGCATCTCTCTTCCCTATTGCATGATCAACAAAGAAAATGACAAACAAAAGAAAGAAGAAAACTATACTAAACTACACAAATGGGAGAAACTATACCTAAAAACTCTCTTCTCTGAAAATTATGCAAACAAGGAGTATTTATAGGCAAAGGGAGGCACCAAGAAAGGGATATGGGGCCACACGTCGAAGCTTGACATGTGGCCCCACCGTATTGCTGCGGAAACGCAGCAAAACCCGCATTTTTGCGGCAATACAGGACCGCTCGCGCGACACCGCCTGCCACGGTCGGCTGCCTTGTCCCCCTGCTGGTCCCCCTGCTGGTTTCTGGTTTCTTGTCCCCAAATTTAGCAGAATAGGCTCCAAAATCAATGGCTACTTCTAGGATCTAAAAATCACCAAATAAATGAGATTTTTAATCTTCTTCTTCATTCCACACCATGGACCTAGGAACACACAAGAAAATCATTATTAGTAATATTTTTATATAAAATAAATGTGAAGATATGGTATGAAATTTGCAATTTTAGATACTAATCAATTATCAATGTCTAAAAACTCATTATGATTCTTGCAGGCAGAGGAGTGTGTGACGAATCTCATTTCGGATCATTATGGATCTTTTAGAATTAATTGTGGATTGCACAATTGGTTGACTGCGTTCACATCGAACGGCTTGATCTATCAAAAGATCGTTCCATGCGTCTCATCGTATCCTGGCATCATTATGACTAGGATTGTAAAGTTTTATGATTTTTACAGTGACGATTGATTTTTTGCCTTTACTGTTGCCCAAAAATCTCAGAATTGTGGGCCGATTTTTCAGGGATAGAAAATTTGAATTGGGGGCGATCTGGCCTCCCGTCTATCTATAATTAGTGAGTGATCTATAGGAGAAAATCATCTTCTCTATCTTCTTCAAAAATCCCTGCTTTGATTCCCTAACTTTTTCTTTCTTTGCTGCGCAGCCATGACGTCCTCTTTTCTTTTCACTAGATGGAAGAAGGAAAAGTAAAGAGGATGATGAGAAAATGGTGATCAGGCTCTCTCTTATAGAGAGTCTGGAAGGTGCGTCACATTAATCACCGTGAAGGGGCTGTTACAATGCATTAGTCATTGTGACAGGGTGCTACCACCTAAGAGAATGTGCATGACGGAAGGATGGGGCTTCGGATTTTCCAAACTGAGGGACGCTGACTTTCCCTTAGTGGACTGGAGTCCTTCTGTTGATGTTTTGGAGTCTCCCCGTTTGGTAGTGGTACTTCTCCTGGGCGGTATTGGGGAGCAGACGTGATTTCATTATTGGTTTGACTGTCTTGCTGGACCCCGTCTCATTGGACACCACCACTATCCTCCTGGAGGGTTTCCTGAGAGTCCTTATCCTTCTCGCAATGCGAGGGGGATTGGGGCATCGATTTGGCTGCCTTGGAGTCGTGGGGATTGGGAAAGAAGAGGTATATCATGTTGAGACATCCTCTTCGACTCTAGCATCTTGGTCTTCTCTTTATCAAAGCTAGAATCTTTGGATAGTGGTGCGAGCAATAGGATGGTGTCTTTCAGTAGGTGTCTCCCTGTGACTCCAAGTGTGTCCTTTGAGTTCGGAGGTGAGGCGGAACTAGCAGGATGAACTAGAGCGTCTGGACCTGGATCTGCTGTAATTCCTTTTAAAATTATAAACATAGAGATATAAAAGAATTTGTATTACTTTTGTCAGATGTAATCAAGTTCATATAATGGAATAGTACTCGGGATGGAAATATTTTTGTAATGGAAATGAATTTTGGCATGGAAATAGTTAATGCATAGATCTTACCTGACTTGTTTTTACCTTTGGCATCTTTGAATTGGTATAATCATGCCTCTTCAGAATGTTGATCTCTACCTCCAGTATGATTGGTTGGATATTTAGTGGTTTGGAGAGTTTGCACTGTTGTTTTCGAGTGAATGAGATCCCATCAGCGGTACCTGAAACTTTTGGCCTCCGAGTGGAGAAAATTTCAACAGTGGAGTTGATTCACAGTCATCTTTGAGTGGAGAAAATCTCGTAGCGGAACGACGAACTTTGGTTGGACTGAGTGAGAAAATCCCATCAGTAGAGGAGAGGCTCCGAGTAGGGAAAATCCCACAGTTGAGGGTTTTGATTGCCCGTAGGCTAATGGAGAGAGCGCATAGGCTGGTGCTTGCGTTGCCGTCTCCGAGTAGGGAAATCCCATCAGCGGGACGTGCAAGCTTTTGGCTTCTGAGTGGGGAAAACCTAGCAGCGGAAGGACTCTGAGTGGGTAAATTCCATAGCAGAAGATTTTGACTGCCCATAGGCTAATCGAGAGGGAGATCTAGGCTGTCGCTTCCATTACCATCTCCAAGTGGGAAAATTTTCATCAGCGAGACATGCAAGCTTTTGATTTTCGAGTGGGGAAAATCCTAGTAGCGGAAAGAGGACTCCAAGTGGGAAAAATCTCACGGCGGAGGGTTTCGACTGCCCTAGGCTAATCGAGAGGGAGACAGTAGGCAGACGCTTGCATTACCATCTCTGAGTGGAGGAAATCCCATCAGCGGGACGTGCAAGCTTTTGGCTTCCAAGTGGGAGAAATCCCAACTGTGAAAGGAGGATTCCAAGTGGAGAAAATCCAATAGCGAAGGGTTTTGATTGCTCGTAGGCTAATCGAGAGGGAGCCCATAGGTCGACGCTTGCGTTACCGTCTTCGAGGGGAGAAAATCCTATCAGCCAGACGTGCAAGGTTTTGGCTTCCGACTAGGAAAAAATATCAGCAGCAAAAGGAGAACTCCGAGTGGGAAAAATCCCAAAGCGGACGGTTTCAACTGCCCGTAGGCTAATCGAGAGTGTGCTCGTAGGCTGACGCTTGCATTGTCGTGTCCGAGTAGGGAAAATTCCATCAATGGGATGTGCAAGCAAGGAACTCTGAGTGGGAAAAATCTCAGCAATGAAGTTGGGTTCCCATTCATCTCCATGAAGGGGAAATCCCATCAACAGAGTGGCGAACTTGGTAGGACTGCAATGGTTAGGGGTAAAAATATAATTTTATTCAATAATTGAAATGAAACACACAGAATATAATCAAAATACAGGGACGTCATGTGGTGGAGGTACTACCCTATTTTTTTAGAGATGTGGAATTTCTCAGTCGCTTTGTATTGGGTGATTATGTGTTGTGGTTGGGCAGGCGAAGAAACGTTCAACTGTCCTGATCTGGAGGGTGGTGATCTTCTTCTGAGCTGGACGTTAAGTTGTTTCACTGCTTCCTTCTTATGGGTGGCTCTCTTACGATCGAGAGCCGCTTGATCCTGGTCGAAATCTGAATGGGCTTGTTGCTCTTTATCTGCTCCTTTATGTCGACAAGTATCTGAAGGATCTAGTCTTCGAATAACAGCGTCGGTTGGACACTGGCGACTGCCCCCTGAGGTAAGGAGGAGCCAGTTCCTCGGTGGCATGCTGTTGATCGACGACAGACGGGGTGACCGTGCCCCCGGTGGCACTGTTGGTCTTGCTCTTTGATTGAACTCCATTGTGAGTGATGGTTTGTTTTCTCGGAGCCATCAACGATGTAGCACCCCGTTCCCGGGATATGTACCCAGATACCTGTCCCGATTTTTTTGATTATTTCAATTTTCTTTCAGTAATTATTTTTGGGTTGTGATTGCTTATGTTATTTAGTATCGGATCTAGATTCTCAGTCTTAGAGTCAACCCTGATCTGGACCGGGAACCCGATACCGACATACTGCCTGATTTGACCTTTCTGCTAGTCCAATTTAACCAATTTTAGTTTCTAACACTGTTTTCTAATATTTTAGATTTTTTAAGATTTTCTGAAAATTTTCAAAATTATTCTGTAAAATCTTCAAAACCGGTGTCGATTGGTATCGCTGACCGATTCTCAGATTTTTAGTTTTCAAACAGGATTGAATTTTTAGAAATGACTTTCACATTACTTTTCAGAATCTTATTTTCTATCAAAATACATTTTTTGAGATTTTTTCTAAATTTATCAAAATTTGACCGACTTTGGTGTCGCTGGTATTGCTGAAAGATTTTAAGATTTTTAATTTGAAAACTAAATTAAATTTCTCAAATCTGATTTCATCAGGCATATTAAAATAATATTTTCTATTTTTAAAAATTGTTTGGAGCGTTTCTGAAACAGTCAAATTTTACCCTATTTAAATAATAATATTATTTTCCTTTCTTTTCTTTTCTTGCTTTTTTCTTCTTCACTCCTCTACTTTATACCCCCAAGTTATCCTATTAATTTAATTATTTAATAATATATTTATTTATTAATTTTTCTTATTTTTTTCTCTTTTCCTTGTTTTTTCTTTTCCCTTATTTTCTTTTCTTTCCTTTTCTTCTTTTCTTTTTCTTCTCCCCTACCTACTCCCCATGCTTCCCATGTCCTGCAACCCAGCACAAGCAGGAGCAGCAGCAGCAGCAAACCAGTAGCCCATCCCTCCCCCACCTCCTCCCATCTCTCTCTCTCTCTCTCTCCCCCCCTCTCTCTCTCTTTTTCTTTCTATTTACTTTTTCTTTCTTTCTTCCCTTCCTCCCAATTTTCTCCATCTTCTTCTTCATCTCTCCCACCAACTCCCCTCAACCGCCGCCTCCACCACCAGGGCCGCCAGCGCCGCCGCCTCCACTACCAGGGCCGCCAGCGCCGCCGCCGTCCCCCAACCTCCCAACTTCCCTTCCCCACTTTCTTCCTCTCCAAATTCCATATCCTTTTCTCCAATTTCCTCAAAACCCATCACTTCTTCTTCTTTTTCAAAATTCACCACCAATTCCACCAAATCCTCCACTTCCACCACCACATCACCATCTCCACCTCCTCTTCCAACTCCCCAACACCACCATCAACCACCACAACCACCACCACCATAAACCACCACCACCACCAACAACAACAACAACTCCAACACCAAACTCCAAACCCCTCCTCCCTGGGCCCTAGCCGCGCCGCCCCCTCCTCCAGCGGCGCCGGCACCGGCACCGCCCCCAGGCCACCGGTGGTGGCTGGCCGCCGGCCAAGCTCACCTCTCCCCTTCTTTCTTTTCTTTCTTTTCCTTCTTTCCTTTCTTTCCCTTCTTTCCTTTTCTTCTTTCTTTCTTTTCTTCCTTTCCACTTCTACCCCTCTTTAATCCCCTAATTACATCTCTATATTTTCCAGCATACCCCTCTTCTTTATTTCTTTATACTTTTCCTTTTTCCTCTTTTAAACACTTCCAACAAACACACACTCTCTCTCTTAACCTCCTTCTCTCTCTAACTAATCCTCTCTCTCTCCCCTCTCTTATTCTCTCTAATATATATATTTTATATTATAATTATATATACATTATATGGATTAGTGGTGCGTACGTATTTATGGTGTTGCGGGATTTGCGCTATTTTCTGGTGATTTTAGGTGAGTACATTTCCTATGTTACTTCATGCTTTGCTATCATTGTTTCATACCTAGTGATTGCTATTTTAACGTCTATTGCATGATATATTAACATGTTATACTTGACACTTGATACCTGACACTTGATATCTGACACCGGTACTTGACATGTTATACTTGACACCTGATGCCTGACACTTGATATCTGAAACCGGTACTTGACATGTTATACTTGATACCTGATACCTGACACTTAATATCTGACACCGGTACTTGACATGTTATACTTAACACCTGATACCTGACACTTGATATCTGACCCGGTACTTGACATGTTATTACTTGACACCTGATACTTGACACTTGATATCTGACACCGGTACTTGACATGTTATCACTTGACACCTGATACCTGACACCTGATATATGACACTTGACAATTGACATGCTATCACTTACTTGACATGCTTTCACATGGTACTAGTACATTTAACCTGATGTTGTGACATCTAACTGGATACTATTATACCTGACATTTGTATTACATTGCATATTCATGATTATCACTTTTACGGGGACTTGGCATGATTATACTGTTACCAGACCTCTGGTACTCCTGAACTCCTGTGCTCCTGAACTCCAATGCTCCTAAACTCCTGTATTCCTAAACCCCTGAAATAGGGAGACTCCTGATATTATGCTCCTGATATTGTACTCTTGTTGATCCCCATAATTAGATAAGCTAAATATTGGATTACTGTGGACACCCTGTGGACATTATTACTGGGCTATATATATAATAAAGTACTCAACTTATACTGGGGTGGGAAAAACTGATGGATACTGATATAATGTCATATTTATAATGGTAATATATCTCAAGTGTCGTGTAGGGCGCGTAATGATAAGTCCTCGGAAGCAGTAGCCTGATATCTGAAGTGTCGTGTGGGGTGCGTAATGATAAGACCCGGAAGTAGTGGCCTGTACTCCTGAGCCATAGTCCCGAGCAGAGATGGAACCCACTATAAATATAAGCCATCAGATTTATCAGTTTTCAAGTAATAACTCGTCTTATTCATAAGTCGATGTATGTGTACCAGCAACACATACCTAAGCATATGATCGAATAAATAACATAAGAATGTAACAACCAAATAATGATAATATTAGGAACGTGTGATATTTGGTCTCTCCTTTGTTCAGGTCCTAGTACTCACATATCAAACTTGAGTGAGTTCTACCAGAGTGCGAACTCTAGTATGGACTATCAGTAATGTGAGATACTAGTAGGGAGGCGATTGAAATATCAAACGGTACTGATTATTATTAGTGATAACTTAAAATGCAATACCTTTATATTCTCCAATTATAGTGATTTAATCAGGTGGTATGCTCTGAGTTGATCCCCTGCTTTATGACATATGATTTTGTGATATAATGATCACTACAGATACATTCTAGTTCTGTTATTCTGTGGGCAACTCAAGTTGTATGAACTCAGATGATGGTGACATCGGATATGTAGTATATAGATGAGGGTTTCCTTGTTTGGATTATCCCCTTGACGTATCTATCCTGTGAATCCACAATCTGAGCTTGTACAACTAGTTTTGTCCATACTTGTATTTATCGCATGTTTAATGTATTTATCGCATGTTTATGTGTACTTATGCTTTAGACACCATTTTCTATGCTTGCTTTCTGATTTAGACTTATTGATATACATGTATTTACTTGATTTCAGATTTACTGTCATTCCTTTAATTTCCTTTATGTTACTTGTCATTACCTGTACCTGTATGCCTGAACCACATCACTTGATCATGTACACGTGTGCCTGATATGCACACCACTTGGCTTTATCATATGTACTTGCGGTATGCATCTGACAACCCTGAATCCTCATGTCTAGATCCTAAAGTCCGGATCTTGATGGCCTTGCTGTAGCTGATCAGAGTGCGCATCAGATCCTTTAGTGGCGATCAGAGTGCAGCAGAAGCTTGGACATCGCCATAGCTCTTCCCCCTAGCTCTTCTCCGATTGGCTCCCGAGGCCCCTCTTGCTGCTCGTGAGCACCTCTCAACTTTTGATTATATCTATCCTTTTGTATATCGTACTTTTGTATTCTCTAGTATTGTAATATCCTGTAGTATTGTATCACTCTCTAGATAACCATGTACTTGTACTTTTCTGCTGGAATGTATGTTACCACTGTGCTTTCGTACTCTGATTCTTGCACGTACTGATGCTTAGCGTATATACGTGAGGGTATTTTCGACCTGCTTATATACGTCGCAGTGACGTCCCGTACCCGCGAGATCAGGGCGTCACAGGGTGGTATCAGAGCCTAGGTTCTAACATCTTCAGTACAACCAGTTGGCAGATTAATAATATATTAATTTGCAGCTGGAGAGCACGAATCTTGGATATACATTTCAATCGCAAGTGCGGTGTTATCTATTCCTTTCTCGCAATCTATTTCCTGGATTCTGAGACCCTTCTATCTTTTTCCTTTCAGCTTTTTCCCGTCATCCCTTCAACCAAATCAGATATATGTCCTGAGTTGGTAATCTTTTTACCCATCGCACTTTATCATATTATCATCGTTAACCCTAATCTCTTCTGTGTTCACCTTCTTACAGAAATTTCGAGGACGAAATTTTTGTTAGGTGGGTAGATTGTAGCACCCCGTTCCCGGGATACGTACCCAGATACATGTGCTGATTTTTTTGACCATATTATTTCAATTTTCTTTCATTAATTATTTTTGGTTTGTGATTGCTTATGTTATTTGGTATCGGATCTGGATTCTCACTCTTAGAGTCAGCCCTGACCTGGACCAGGAACCTGATACCGATATATTGCCTGATTTGACCTTTGTGGTAATCCAATTTGACTGATTTTAATTTTAAACACTGTTTTCTAATATTTTAGATTTTTTATGATTTTCTGAATTATTTCAAAATTATTCTGCAAAATCTTCAAAACTGGTGTCGATCGGCATCGTTGACCGATTCCCAGATTTTTATTTTCAAACGGGATTGAATTTTTAGAAACGGCTTTCACATTACTTCTTAGAATCTTATTTTCTATCTAAATATATTTTTTGAAATTTTTCTGAATTTATCAAAATTTGACCGACTTTGGTGTCAACCAGTATCGCCGGAAGATTTCAAGATTTTTAATTTAAAAACTAGAATGAATTTCTCAAATCTAATTTTACCAAACATCTTAAAATAATATTTTCTATTTTTGAGAATTTTTCGGAGCATTTCTGAAATAGTCAAATTTTACCCTATTTAAATAATAATATTATTTTCCTTTCTTTTCTTTTCTTACTTTTTCCTTCTCCACTCCTCTACCTTATACTCCCAAGTTATCATATTAATTTAATTATTTAATAATATATTTATTTATTAATTTTCCTTATTTTTTCCCTTTTCCTTATTTTTCCTTTTCCCTTATTTTCTTTTCTTTCTTTTTCTTCTTTTCGTTTTCTTCTCCCCTACCTGCTCCCCATGCTTCCCATGTCCTGCAACACAGCACCAGCAGCAGCAGCTACAAACCAGCAGCCCATCCCTCCCCCACCTCCTCCCATCTCTCCCTCTCTCTCTTTCTATTTATTTTTCCTTTCTTTCTTCCCTTCCTTCCATTTTTCTCCATCTTCTTCTTCATCTCTTCCACCAACTCCCCTCAACCGCCACCTCCACCACCAGGGCCGCCAGCGCCGTCCCCAGCGCCGTCCCCCAACCTCCCACTTTCCTTCCCCACTTTCTTCCTCTTCAAACTCCATATCTTTTTCTCCAATTTCCCCAAAACCGATCACCTCATCTTCTTCTTCTCCTCCAAAATTCACCACCAATTCCACCAAATTCTTCACTTCCACCACCACACCACCATCTCCTCCTCCTCCTCCTCCTCCAACTCCCTAACATCACCATCAACCACCACCACCACTAATACCTACAAAAACAACAGCTCCAATACCAAATTCAAAACCCCACCTCCCCGGGGCCCTAGCCACGCCGCCCCCTCCTCCAGCGGTGCCAGCGCCGCCCCTAGGCCGCCGCCCAAGCCCCCCTCTCCCCTTCTTTCTTTTTTTTTCTTTCCCTTCTTTTCCTTCTTTCCTTTTCTTCTTTCTTTCTTTTCTTCCTTTCCACTTCTGAAAGTACACCTAGAGGGGGGTGAATAGGTGTACCGCTAATCTAATGAACTAAATGCGGAAATTAAAACTAATTTGCAACAACACTTAGTGCAACCAACGAGTGTAGCCGAATTTTCCGTGAAGGGCTCTAAACTAACTCCTCTTGATTCCTCTGAATAAGAGTTGAGGCGCTATATGAAGCTCTCGTGGTTAAGCACAAGTGAGGCACACAAGCAAACACAACCAAGCATATAGATATAAGCAATATGAATCAATGCAAGGCACAACACAAGCATATAAGATATGACAATATGAATAATGCACTACACAAATAAAGAGAGAGAGTTGAGAGTCAATGGATCAAACGCAAACAACAAGATGTGTTTCGAGGTTCGAGCACCGAGCTCTACGTCCCCGCCTTCACCGAGAAGGATTTTCAATCCATTAGGAGTACCAAACTCCTCTCTCAACCAATACAACCTCCACCGAGGCAATACAAATAGTCTACCGAAGACCGGAGTACAAAACTCCACCAAACCAATACAACCACAATCCACCTCTACCAAAGAGGCATACAAACACCAACTCCAACTCCACCTCACCAAGAGGGAGTAAACCACAACCTCAACCTCTACCAAAGAGGGAGCTAACCACAACCCAAATCCACCTCTACCAAAGAGGGATACACCAAATGGAAGGGTATACAACTTGGAGGTTTCCACAACCTCAAACAATTTCTTTTCCCACAAATAAATGATCTAATAGAATAGGATAGGAGATATAGCTCAAGTGTGGAAAATCAAGAGTTTTGGAAAACAAAAACTCAAAGAAAAATTTGAGAAAACTCTTTGAAGATGATGGAAAATAAAGAACAAACACAAATCTCCCAAATTTCTATTTTCTTTGATTTTTTCAAAAACCCAAAAAAAAACAATAAGATGAATCTTTTGAAGCACTAAAACACTTTTGAAAACTTGCTGGAAAACACAAGAGAGTAGGAATTTTTCTTGTTAAAAAACTTAGCCAAAATCTCAAAGAAATGAGGCTTAAATAGCCTCCAATAAAAAACTAGCCGTTAGGCTGACTTTTCAGCCTAGGCGGCGGGCGGTCGACCGGGCGGTCGACCGCCAACGGTCAAAAAAATGACCGTTGGAAGCCAGCGGTCGATCGGCCGGTCGACCGAAAAAACCCAGAGAGCAAAGCTCTCTGGCCGGTCGACCGCCTAAGTGCCTAGCCAACGTGCACAGGTGTGTGCACGTCGGTCGACCGTCCCGGTCGACCGACTCTGGGTCCGGTCGACCGCCAGAGCCTGGCAGAAAGCAATCTGGGTCAGAAAACTGGGTTTTAAATAATTCTAATAAATCCCATAAAACTTCTAAAAATCCACAAAAATAGTTTCTAACATAATATATGATATACAAATATGTGTTAAAAATTTCAACACAAATATCAAACATATTGAACCATTTTTGTGTTATGGAAAAATTACCGAAAACCAAAACATGTATTTTTCCAAACGTAGATTTTTGAAATAAACTTTGTCCAAACCTTATCCAAATACAAAAATATGATAATTAAGCATTTTAAAGCATGTTGCATATGGACATAGGTCCAACATACATGAAACATATACATATCATTGTTTTTGTCTTTAATTACCAAAATATGTTTTGTTAAAAATATCAAAACACCAAAACACATGAATAGGTATGTCAAACTAAGTTTGTCTAGGAAGTTAAGCATGCATGTGTATAGAATACATCTAATATACATTTAAACAATGAAAACTTATTTTGATCTTAACTATTCATGAAAACTAATATCGGTTAAACCAAAAACCGAAAACCAATATCCAAAACATGAAATGTGTGTGTATAGTGAACTTGAGCATATTACACTATCTAATCTTTACACATGGATCTAAAACAAACTAAAAACTATGGTACCGATGTCTTCTTGACGAACTCCGTCTTCAAGTCGACTCGATCCAAACCGTGATCCACCGAGCTTGACTCCAACGAGTGCTATATATGATCTTGATGCTCGAGCTCTGGAATCACCAAGTGAAAGGCTTCAAAACTCTTTTGTTGAAGCTAATCACCAACTAATATCTTGATTAAAGATCTGAAACTAAACATCACAAGATTATCAGTAAACATAACTACATGAGTTAATCATCATCAAAACTAGAGTGGAAGTCCTCTTGGCCAACAATCTCCCCATTTTTGATGATGACAAAACTCATGGAGTTATATATGCAAGGATTAAAGTTAAGCTTCAAAGAAGCTCCCCCTTAACTCATGCATAACAATAAACAATAAATATATGCAATGAATATTAAACATGAATATGCATAGACATGCATAAAACAATAAAATGACTAAAACATGTTCTTGATATCAATTTAAGAGTAAAACATTATTATCAATATAACATGCTTTTGATACCAATATTAAGTAATGCTCTTGATACCAATAATTAAACATGTTCTTGATATCAAACATGAAACATGCATACAATTTCTTCCCTTTCTAAAAACATAAAACATGCATACAAAACATGCATATAAACTCAAATTCTTCTCCCCCTTTTTGTCAATCATCAACAAAGGGGTAAAAGAAACCAAAAAAACATGATGTTCTCCCCCTTTTTGTCTAAAAAACAAAATGATACCAATAAGGGGTCAAAACAAATATGATACCAATTAAAAATATGTCAATGAAGTGCATAAAGATACCAATTGAAAGGAAACATAAAAACATTTAAGAATTGATACAAATTGAAAGTAAATAAAAGCATGATACCAATTGTGAGAAAACACATAAAATCTTGATACCAATTGAAAATATTATTCTTTATAAGCATATGATACCAAATTAAAAATCAATTTTCATTTTTTTAATCATTTTTCAACATAAAATAAGGGAGTGGAGATCAAAGGTAAACAAAATACCAATTGAAAGATGAAATACGAGTTTTTCTTCCCCTTTATGAAATACCAACTAAAACGATGCATAAGCTTGTATTAGCATACCAATTGAAAACTAATCAATTGAAACACGATGGTCATTAAAACTCAAGCTTAGCAAAATCAAAATTTGTGCCCAAAATATAGAGATATAGTAAGCACAAATAAAACATATATATGTATGAAAAATTAGATACCAATCGAAATTGATACTATTTGAAGTCTAAGCATACATACATAAAAATATATGAGTATACAAGAAAATGTCAATATTGATACCAATTGAAAAGATCCAATGATACCAATTGAAACAACAATAATATCAAGTGTATAACTCATATTACCTACCACCCAATCATGCTCATGTTTAAAATGATTTTCAATATAAAGCATACATAGGCATGGTCGCCCATCCAACCACCCGTGAAAGGTAGGGGTTTTCAAAAATGGGTTTGAAAATATAGTATGTTTGAAAACTCTACCATAACAAAGAATATCGCAACTAGTTAAATGGAAAAACTTGTTAACTAGTACGAAATCCTTCAAGTAAGGAATAAAACAAAAATATTTTTCATGAAACATGAAACTCACATGATATCCAACACTCAAAGTCAATGAAGCATAAATATGACTCATGAAAATAAAACATGAGTAAATAAGAATGGTGAGTGTACAAATAAAATGTGAAGAATATAATCATGAAAATATTCAATTAAGCTCAATTAAGAAAATTCCTTAAAACATGAAAATCATCAAAACTAAGTTTTCATTAAAAACAAATTATATTTCAAGGCATATGTATGTTTTGACAAAACAAAAGGTATACATACATATCCCTAAACACAATTTAGTCCATAATAAAGATTTGCATGAAAAGCAAATGACTCAAGGGGTATACATGTATATCTTAAAGTTTGGCAAAATAAACATATACATGAAGTGAAAACATATGAAGCATGAAAACGTGGATAAAATAGGAATACAAGTCAAATGCATGAATCATCAAAACTAGACCATACTAGCACATCTAATGGGTACAAATGAGCGTTCAAGTACAAACACATATAAAAATTTATTTGTGGCCCACTATATGTACAAGTATAAATCCTAGTCTTAATGAAAACTAACATTTAAACATATATTCAAAACTTGAAGCATGAAACGAGATATAAATCAACATGATAAACATAATTACGATCATTATGTAAATCCACATGCTATTAGACCTATGATATACATAATAGCTAAACAATGGTGAGAACACAACATATGGGTCCATATAAATATGGGTGATCTCAAATGCTATACATGCATGTCAATGATCTAATAATCATGGCATTATCATAATAATCTATAAACCAAGAAGCATCAAAATAAAAATCACAAACATCCATATGATCATTATGTATATGCATATGTATTAGATCTAGAATATACATATTAGTTTAAAACAAAGTGAGAACACAAAGATATAAGTCCATATTAAACATGGGTGTCTCAATTAACTAACATGTATATCACTAATCTAATAAACATGGCATAAGCATAATGAACAATAAAACAAGACATGCTATAGATCAAAGATATGAAAAGCATGCAAATATAAACGGGAGTTAGAGATCGATACCAAAACCGATGAAGGCACCTCTCTAGTTCTCCAAACCAAGGTGGTCCTCCCACCAAACTTCCTTGAAAATGATGCATCCAAATAATCCTCTTTAAGATCGGAACGCATCCACCTCAAGGTACCGCAACTCTCACGTCATGCGAGAGCCCACACCTACATCAAATACAATAGGGGTGGTCTTTGGTACCCATACTCTTTTGGGTCCATGGGGGTTAGTTCCTTTCCTAACCCAAACAAATTTATTTGCTAAATTAGAATCATTTATACGATCATAACAAAATTTAGCAAGGTGGCCCTTACGACCACAATGTGTACAAGTGTACACATGAGCATACATGTGATGGGTGTGTACGTGAGGAACATGTGTATGCCGTGGAGGGTGTGCATGCTTAGAAGGAACTTGTTTCTTTCGAAACAAAGATTCCAAACGTGTATGACTCAAAACACATTGGCTCAAAGTGGAGCCCAAACAATCCATATTCTTCTTTAGTATAGATATATCACTTTTAATTAAAGAAGAAGTGTGGCATGCAATAGGTGAGCTAGATGGTGAAGCTACACTAGCATGGCAAACATGTGAATCTATAGGATTTTTCAAAGATTCATTTTTCTTTAAACAAACATCTAAATCCTTTGAAATTGAAGCAATTTTTATTTTCAAAAAATCATTTTCTTTTACAACAAAATCAAGTTTTGAAGTTAAAACTTTATTTTTCTTCAAAACATCATTACAATCATTTCTAGATTTTAAAAACTCATTTTCCTTTAAGGCAAGGTCCAGTTGAGATTTAAGTGAGTCACGTTCACTTGAAATCTCTTCCTTCTCTTGCAATACCAAAACAAGTCTTGAAAATAAATCCTTGTTTTCATCTTTTAGTTCAAAACTCTTCTTTTTTAACAAATTATATTTTTCTAATAATTTTTCACATATAATGGATAGTTTTCATTTAAGACATTGGCATTAATATTCTCATCACATGAAGAACTAGTATCATCACTATCTAATTGAGTTTCTGAGTATACCTCAAGGGAGTCATTCCCTTGGACCATAAAGCATTGTGACTCGGATTCTCCACTAGATTCATCCTCCATTATGTTGGGCGTTTGTAGCTCGGATGAAGTCAACTTGTTCCACACTGAAAAGGCGGAATCATAGTTAGAAACAAGCATAAGATATTCTTTGTTTAGCATGCTTCTAATAGCCTCAAGGGCTTGTGCATTGGCCCCTATATGATTGCGGTTACTGATAGGGAAAGGAGTGAGTGGCGGAGTAGAATTCGCACAGATATTCAACAAAAGAGAGAAGGTTTAGAGTCAACCTTAGGTGCTTGATTACTCCAAAATGTATTCACAATATGTAAGTACTCCTTTCCAAATCACCGTAGTAGCATAAGCTATACGGGTCGAATCCACAAGGAGAGCTCACGATGGAAGCTTTACGGTTTGATGTTGAAGAAAGACAAACGAAAGTTCTTCTTTGTTTCAAAAGAATGAAAAAGACATGGGAAAATAGGTGAAAGAATTGGTTGTGGTTTTGTACATGAAAGTAAAAACGATGAAAAGAGAATGAAAAGAATTTGAAAACAAGAATTGCTTTTAGGAAGAAAACTAAAGTAGAGAAAACTTGCAAAAGACTTTTAGAATGGAAAAAGCCATGACTAGCTAACCTTACTAACTTGCTAACTTACTAATCTCTGTTAGGGTGAAGCATGCCTCATGTTGATTCATCGGCAAGTGTTTGTCTTGCTTGTTGGTCAAGTTACTTTCCCCTTTGATGGATGGGTGATCATCTTGGACTTGTCTTGTAGCCTCATTGATTTCATCGGCTCTCAAGATAGAATTTCATGGTGGAATCGGGGAGTGTCACTCAAGGGATGCTAAGGAAGAAGATACAAAATTAATTAGACATTCAAGGCCATACAACAAGTTAGCATTGAATTAAGAAAGTTGTACAACAAATAGCATATGTTTGGTGATCCATCTCCATGTTCCATCAAGGCACTTGTTCTAAGACAAGGCTCTAAATGAGGCACACATGAATCATATAGAGAATTACAACAAGAGATTGCCAAGAATGAAAGTAACCCATCGGGGATGAAAAAGACTCAACATTTGCAAGATTAAGAATTAGCATTCACCCAAGAGTTAGAAGTTAGCAAAGTTAGTTGTTAGCTAGTCATGTTAGAAGAAGTTAGCTAGCCATTACAAGAGAAAGAAAACAACAAGACATTATGCAATGAAAGTAAAGCTTGAATGAAATAAAGCAAGTAATGAAAAGCGCTAGAAATTGCAAAAGAAGAGAAAGTAGATTGGATTAATCCTTGCTTTGCTTCAAGTTGTCACCCCTTGATTACAAGCTTTCACTCTCTCACTATCTCTCTCTTGCAGAATTTCTAGGAGGAAGAAGAAGACTAAGAGCAATAAAACCTAGAGAAAAACCTACATATTACAAGCTCTTTCCTCTATTCTCTCCTCCCTTTTTGCACTGGCCCTGATGGTTTATTTATAGGCCTCAGGAGAAGAAGGCTCCAGAATCAGACAGCTGGGGATCAATCTCTGGCTCAACAGCCAGATAACTGCCGCGGAAACGCGGCCAGAGCCGCGTTACCGCGGCAGAATCTTGGCCGTTGCGCCAACGATTTCTGTTGCGAGTTTGTTGCAGGTTGTTAGCCACGTGGATCTTCTACATTGCTGACTGGATGCGTGGATGACTCCAGATCCTGAGCTCAACACTTGGGCTCTCTTTTGGGCTTTGAATTAATCCCCTTTTATTCTTGATAATTGCATGGATTTGTGGGCCTCTCTCCATTAAAATATGGACCTGCAAAAATAGAGAGAAAAAGAATAAAAAAACAGATTTTTATTGATATTATGCATAGTATAGAGGTGGAAGATGATGCAAAAATGAACTACAATCACACCCCCATACCTAGCTTTTGCTCGTCCCCGAGCAAAAAGAAAAAAAAGAAAATCCTAACTAGATTATTACACCACTTTCGTGGGTGACACGATTGCACTGAGCACGTGCAACAAGCCGTTAAACCTCTAGGTTACCCTAGAGGAGGAGTGTTGTCTCCTGAGGGTTTTCAGCGGATTGCACCCACAAAATCCATAAAGAAAAAGAAAAGGGTTAGTGAAAATTTTGATCCATGTTTTAAAGATTCTTACTTGAGTTATAGGTTTCAGGTTACCCTAAACTTGTCATTCCTCTTATAAGCGTCTATTTAGAGTTTTGTTTTCAATTTAGGTTAAGTTTTTAAGGAAGAGATCAAAAACCGGATTTTGCATCAATCCTAGTATATATATACATCTATAAATATGAAGGATCTTTCTTAGACTAAGTTTATTTATTTACTAATATATATAACAATATATATTTTTTTCTTTTTTCTTTTTTTATATACAGTATTTATTTATTTACATTTCCTTAGATTCCTTAGGCTTTCTAATTTACCCTTGTAACGAGCCTCTTACCGATGACTCCCAAACCAGTCGGTCTTAGGGCACCAGATGAGAAAACATCCCTCAGGTTCGATGACTCAAGTAAACTAGGCCATGAATACTAAGGACTTAACCACCTTTAGGCGTGACTTGCCATGCTTCTTGAGGCACGGTTAACCAGCTTAATTAGTGGCTAAGTATTTATTTAGTTATTTATACATATATTTTTCTTTTTTTATTATTTTTTATTATTATATATATGTAAATAAAGTCACAAAGTCTTTGATTAATCCCTCAATATGTTTAATGTATATATCCTAAAGAAAGAATTAAAATCTAGTTATCTTTCTTATCCTTTTTTACTTAACCTAAAAATCCAACAAAACTCCTCTTTTCAACTTATAATTAGAAATCATAGTTAAGAGCTTCCTTAATCCTTAAAGTCAAGCTTTGATTCTTTAAACATGGATCAAGAATTTCCTTCTTTTTTTTATTATTTTTTTTCCTGAAAGAAAAAGTAAAATCTAAAAGAAAATAAAAAATCTACAAAGAAAGGTAAAATCTAAAAAATAAAAACCTAAAAAGAAAATGAAAATCCTAGAAATAAAAAGCCTAAAAAGAAAATAAAAATCCTAGGTTAGAATCTACCCCCCATACCTATCTCATGCATTGTCCTCAATGTATGCAAGATAAAAAGATGCATGAAATAGGTAAAAGGTATGAAATCACTCCCTCCGTCTCTTTGGACCAGCGGTGGTGCTGGGTCCAGCCGACTGAGATCGTCTGAGCCCCGCCTCAATGCGGTCCAACCTCGAGGATTGCTCCTCCACCTTCTTTCTAAGCCTGACCTGCCCCCTAAAAAATTTCTTCATGCCCTTCCAGATAGTGAACATGAGGGCTCGTGAATCTCTTGGGGGATCCTGACGCCAAAACTCAGGTTCATCTTCCTCCTGAAGACTCTCCTCAGAGGAGGACTCCACCGGAACATCTTCGGGCTGGACACTAGGAGTCCAAACCGCGTGCAAACAGCTATTATAGGAACTGGTGGGTCGCTCAGGTGCAACAAACACTCGGTCAAATGAATCGAATACGGCGTCCGGTAGGAAAGTCCTACACAGACGCGTAATCAGAATAGGATGGGAGTGTTTGGCACCCCGAGTGCGGGAGGAGTTGCATGGAAGATGACCTTATTTAAGCAGACCGTGTGTTGCCTGGTCATTAAATCGTGAATTATTTGCAACACCGGGCGGTTGAAGGAAGTTGTGTTGTCCAGCCCTAAAATGTTACGTTGGATCCAGCGTCCAACGCAGTGTACGTTCCTAAAGGTAGTGCTGGCCTAAAGCCCACGGTCCTGCTCAGTGCAGCGAGCCCCCATGAGTGTCATATAATCGATCAGTGGGAGGGGATCGCTGTGATGTGGGTGAATAGGGACATGTGTGTGTTCCTCAAGAAGAGGAAGAGTGATGAACAAGTTGCCCAAGGGCATGTGTACGGTGAATTGGTATGTTTGCGTGTCAACAGATGCATGGTCAATGTGAGTGTAAAACATTGTCACCAATTCGGGACAATAAAATGCATCGTTCTCAGAGTTGTCGTACACTAGCGTATACCAATCCCAAGCCCTAATTCTATCTAGAAACATATGGCCATATCCATTCGAGTCACACGAGATTTTCCCATAGTCTTTCTCAGTAAATATTAAAGGTGCCATGCTAATAAAAGATTAAAGCAATAAAATTGGAGAGATCAAGATTCAAACCGCCCCCGGAATTCGTGGGGGAAAACAAATCTTGGTCTTGCAGAGGGCACAGGAGATGGATTCGGGAAGATGTGGCACCAGATCGGCCACCAGGGAACAAAATCGATCGGTGAAGACTTTGGCGGCGCTCCAGAAACGTCAGTACAGCCGCGGATCTGCGGCTCTGGTCGCGGAGTCGCGGCTTTCTTGGAGAAGCAGAGGATCGGGAAAATTTGGTGAGGCGGCGCTTTGAGAGGGGTTTCAGATCTGAGGTTAAGTTTGTGTTTGAGGGAGTAGAAGTGGGTTAAAGAGGATATTTATAGGAGGGAAAAGATTGGGAGTTCCACTTTTATCCCTAGGTAAAAAGATATTTACAAACCTAGGGATTTGAAATTTTGAAAGAAGGAGTTTGACCCTAGGGAAAAAGAGTTATGGAGAAACCTAGGGTTTTGAGGGATTTGAATTTTGAAAGTTGTAGAACTCTTTTAAAGGAATTTGCACAAAAGTCCCTCATTTTCTTCTCTCTTTTTTTTATATATATTTATTTACAAAAAGTGTACAAAAACTATTTACAAGGAATATGTACAAGTGTGTCCATTGCCTAAGCTTTTCTTTGGTCGTTTCCCTCTAGCCCGTTTCCCGTTATTCCAGTGTGTTTGTTTGCGCGGGCTCAGTTGGGAAACGAGTGCAATTATTTTCTGAGCCTTAGGCATTTCCAGTCTCAATGGCTTATTGTTATTCATCCTCATTTCATCACAAGGTTCACTGAAAATTTCTTCATCACCACTTTTTTCACTTTGAACTTCTTTACTCCCAGTGTTAAGAAATTCTAGCTCATCTCCATACAACTCCTCAAAACTGAGGTCAACATTATCCTTTAGAGATGTACAATTAGTTAACCGACCCCGGGTTGGCTCATCCAGACACATGATTTCATCAGTGAAAAGGTCTTCAAAAGCTATATCAATTGGAGGATCTTGAATCATATCCATATGGGATACATTCACTGTTGGCTCTCTGAAAGTGAAGATATCCAAATCAACTTTCCCCTTTTGAAAGGGTACTCGGATAACAGGATTTTCCACTTGAAGAGAATCGCAAACTTGCGACTCATCTTTTCTTGTTTCCTCACAATTGTTTCTGACAAAGTTAACCTCGAATGTTTGGTCTTTAATCCTACGAGGTTGCATGCTGAAGACATTCAATTCTCTCGTCATATCCCCAAAAGTTATCCTCATTGACCCATTCCTATAATTGATGATGGTATTTGCAGTAGCTAGGAATGGTCGTCCCAAGATGATAGGAGTCTGAGCCCTATGATTGGTATTAGACACAGGTTGTGTCTCAAGAACTACAAAATCCATAGGGTAAATGAACTCCCCAACTCTGACAAGGACATCGTGAATTTCCCCCTTAGGTCTCTTGACAGAGCGATCAGCCAGTTGTATCGTCATTTGGGTCGGGCGGAGATCACCTAACCCTAATTGTTGATACACAAAAAAAGGCAGGAGATTGATACTGGCCCCCAAATCAAGTAGTGCCCTATTGATGGTAGTCTGTCCTATGACGCAAGATATGGTCGGGCTCCCTGGGTCCTTGTATTTCACAGGAATGGGCCCAATGAACAACTCGCTGATGTGTGATGCCAGGAAGACTTTCTTAGGGACTTGTGTTTTCCTCTTCTTGGTGCACATTTCCTTTAAGAATTTTGTATATGATGGAACTTGTTGTATGGCATCAAGAAGAGAGACATTGATTTGGATCTTGTTGAACATTTCTCTTATCTTCTCCATATGAGCATTCAATTTGTGATTTGTAAGCCTATTTGGAAATGGTGCCTTAGGCTTATAAGGTTGCTCATCGACTTTCTCTTTTCCCTTGGCTTTTGATGGCTCAGCACTAGAAGATGGATTGTCAGAAATTGTTGTACTGGAACTGGAGGTGTTGACTTTGAAACTGGAGGGGTAGATTTTGGTACTGGATGGGATGGTTGAGTAGAAACCCTATTATCTACCTGTTTTCCAGATCTCAGGATATGAATAGCATTACAATGACTGGGGCCCATGTCTTCTACTTCATACAAAGGGAAGTGATTTTTGGGATTGGGCATTGGCTGACTTGGAAACATTTCTTTTTGTGTATCATTGAGAGAATTAGTCAGTTGTCCAATCTGGGCCTGTACTTTGGTCATATCCTGTTGATGAATCTTTGTTAGGGTTTCTATCATCTTTTCTAACCTTGATAATGAAGCATTCTGGGATGGATGTTGGTGGTATTGAGACTGGAAGTGTGTTTGGTAGTATGGTGGACTCTGATAAGATTGTGGTGGACTTTGATATGGATGAAAATTCGGTGAATTACGATTGAAACTGTGTGGGTGAGACTGAGCATTATTTTGATGTGAAAATGGTGGCCTATGTTGCTCAGGACCAGACTGACTCCACGAATGATTTGGATGGTTTCGCCATCCCGGGTTGTATGTATTGGAGTGTGGATTATGAGTGGGTCTGGTGTAGGCAGCATTCGTGTTCTCCTGATATGATTGAGACTGGTATACAGGACACTCCTCGAAGACATGGTTGAGGTCATGACAAAAGGTGCAACCCGGTTTTACCATAGGTGATGGGTTGACCTGATTGACAGCAGAATGTTCCCGTGATTCAAGCAGTTCTATCCTCTTCATTAATTGTGTGATCTTGGCTTCAGCAGTTATAGAGGATTCTATAGAATGCATACCGGTTCTAGAAGTGGGGGGAGTGGTTTATCAGGACTTGACTCCCACTGAATGGTTTTCTCAGCTAAAGCTTCAAAGAGATCCCACCCCTAATTCTCATCTTTCTTCAAAAATTCCCCTTGGCACATGGATTCAAGGAGTGTTTTCGTTTGGTAATCTAGTCCGTCATAGATAATTTGGCATTGACGCCATTTCTCTATGCCGTGATGAGGACATTGGGCTAGAAGGTCTTTGAAACGCTCAAAATATTTCCAGAAAGGTTCGTGTGATTCCTGCTTGAATTGCATGATGTTCTTTCGCATGAGGGCTATTTTGTGAATGGGATAGAATTTCTTAAGAAAGACTTTTACAAAATCATCCCATGAAGATATCGAACTGGCGGGAAGATTGTAAAGCCATTTCTTAGCTAAGTGCTTCAGCGCAAAAGGTATGAACCTTAACCTAACAGCATCCTCAGTCAATTGGGAAATTCTCATCATTACACATACTTCTTCAAACTCTCGAATGAAGAAGTATGCGTCCTCAGACTCTAAACCATGGAATCGGGGAAGTGTATTGATGAATTGTGGTTTCAGCTCAAAATGATTTCCATTGGTAACAGGGAGAAGAATGCATGACGGAAGCGAAGTGCGAATCGGGTAGAATCTATCTTGAAGCGAAATGTTGTTTTCCATTATTGGGTTTGTGTCAAGAGGTGGTGTATGTGCAAGTGTAGAAAATCTAACAAGTCTTGCAGAATTTGAATCCCTGAACCACTCTTGCATGTACAATCACAAACAATGTTCACCGATCACACCAGCGAAAAAAAAAATAAAAATAACAAACAAGAAAAGAAAAATCAATCTCAAGCTATCTAGGGTTCTTGGACCTAGACGACTCCTAACTGTTCGATGAACCAAAGAAGGTTGTTGCTTGAATCAGACCACAGCTAATCAGCCAGGTAGGGGCAAAATACGGTGGGAGGTATCCGTGCGTAAGCAACGGGCCTTAATTACGCCAAACCACGGTATCTTTGAGGCTTAACCTCTTAATCCCCAGCCTTAGACACTGATTTCACCGGAGTATGAATGAAAATCAACTTCCAACTTCAGTCGATCTCCTACTGAGTCCGGATGTCCCTAGGGCCAACGTCTATCAGATTTTATTAAAAGGCTTGGGATTGTGAGTGCTGGGATGGTGGTTTTTGGGCTAAGGAAAGGGTGATGAAATCCCCACCTTATCTTATTTATTGGGTAATGTCCTTAAAATCGATTTTGTGCAAGTGTACGATATAAGCAAACAAGGTTCACTCAAAGCGATATAAATCAACCAAGAAGTGAGTGGCGGAGTAGAATTCGCACAGATATTCAACAAAAGAGAGAAGGTTTAGAGTCAACCTTAGGTGCTTGATTACTCCAAAATGTATTCACAATATGTAAGTACTCCTTTTCAAATCACCGTAGTAGCATAAGCTATATGGGTCGAATCCACAAGGAGAGCTCACGATGGAAGCTTTACGGTTTGATGTTGAAGAAAGACAAACGAAAGTTCTTCTTTGTTTCAAAAGAATGAAAAAGACATGGGAAAATAGGTGAAAGAATTGGTTGTGGTTTTGTACATGAAAGTAAAAACGATGAAAAGAGAATGAAAAGAATTTGAAAACAAGAATTGCTTTTAGGAAGAAAACTAAAGTAGAGAAAACTTGCAAAAGACTTTTAGAATGGAAAAAGCCATGACTAGCTAACCTTACTAACTTGCTAACTTACTAATCTCTGTTAGGGTGAAGCATGCCTCATGTTGATTCATCGGCAAGTGTTTGTCTTGCTTGTTGGTCAAGTTACTTTCCCCTTTGATGGATGGGTGATCATCTTGGACTTGTCTTGTAGCCTCATTGATTTCATCGGCTCTCAAGATAGAATTTCATGGTGGAATCGGGGAGTGTCACTCAAGGGATGCTAAGGAAGAAGATACAAAATTAATTAGACATTCAAGGCCATAAAACAAGTTAGCATTGAAGTAAGAAAGTTGTACAACAAATAGCATATGTTTGGTGATCCATCTCCATGTTCCATCAAGGCACTTGTTCTAAGACAAGGCTCTAAATGAGTCACACATGAATCATATAGAGAATTACAACAAGAGATTGCCAAGAATGAAAGTAACCCATCGGGATGAAAAAGACTCAACATTTGCAAGATTAAGAATTAGCATTCACCCAAGAGTTAGAAGTTAGCAAAGTTAGTTGTTAGCTAGTCATGTTAGAAGAAGTTAGCTAGCCATTACAAGAGAAAGAAAACAACAAGACATTATGCAATGAAAGTGAAGCTTGAATGAAATAAAGGAAGTAATGAAAAGCGCTAGAAATTGCAAAAGAAGAGAAAGTAGATTGGATTAATCCTTACTTTGCTTCAAGTTGTCACCCCTTGATTACAAGCTTTCACTCTCTCACTATCTCTCTCTTGCAGAATTTCTAGGAGGAAGAAGAAGACTAAGAGCAATAAAACCTAGAGAAAAACCTACAAATTACAAGCTCTTTCCTCTATTCTCTCCTCCCTTTTTGCACTGGCCCTGATGGTCTATTTATAGGCCTCAGGAGAAGAAGGCTCCAGAATTAGACAGCTGGGGATCAATCTCTGGCTCAACGGCCAGATAACTGCCGCGGAAACGCGGCCAGAGCCGCGTTTCCACGGCAGAATCTTGGCCGTTGCGCCAACGATTTCTGTTGCGAGTTTGTTGCAGGTTGTTAGCCACGTGGATCTTCTAGATTGCTGACTGGATGCGTGGAAGATTCCAAATCCTGAGCTCAACACTTGGGCTCTCTTTTGGGCTTTGAATTAATCCCCTTTTATTCTTGATAATTGCATGGATTTGTGGGCCTCTCTCCATTAAAATATGGACCTGCAAAAATAGAGAGAAAAAGAATAAAAAAACAGATTTTTATTGATATTATGCATAGTATAGAGGTGGAAGATGATGCAAAAATGAACTACAATCAGTTACCAAGATAGCATTTCTTGGTAGCGGCAAGGAAAACATGCAAACCTAGGGTTTTTAGGTACATGGGCATCCTAAATTTCCACATGTCAATGTTGGAAACATCAAATATGGGAGGTGACAAGCAATCCATGAGTGTGTGCAAATAATATACGTGCAAATGCAAATGATAGATTAGCAAACCAAGATCTCACTCCTAGGTGGTTAAACCAAATATCAGGAGCGTAGGCTCTGATACCAATTGAAAGTACACCTAGAGGGGGGGTGAATAGGTGTACCGCTAATCTAATGAATTAAATGCGGAAATTAAAACTAATTTGCAACAACACTTAGTGCAACCAACGAGTGTAGCCGAATTTCCCGTGAAGGGCTCTGGACTAACTCCTCTTGATTCCTCTGAATAAGAGTTGAGACGCTATATGAAGCTCTCGTGGTTAAGCACAAGTGAGGCACATAAGCAAACACAACCAAGCCTATAGATATAAGCAATATGAATCAATGCAAAGCACAACACAGGCATATAAGATATGACAATATGAATAATGCACTACACAAATAAAGAGAGAGAGAGAGAGTTGAGAGTCAATGGATCAAACACAAACAACAAGATGTGTTTCGAGGTTCGAGCACCGAGCTCTACGTCCCCGCCTTCATCGAGAAGGATTTCCAATCCACTAGGAGTACCGAACTCCTCTCTCAACCAATACAACCTCCACCGAGGCAATACAAATGATCTACCGAAGACCGGAGTACCAAACTCCACCAAACCAATACAACCACAATCCACCTCTATCAAAGAGGGATACAAACACCAACTCCAACTCCACCTCACCAAGAGGGAGTAAACCACAACCTCAACCTCTACCAAAGAGGGAGTTAACCACAACCCAAATCCACCTCTACCAAAGAGGGATACACCAAATGGAAGGGAATACAACTTGGAGGTTTCCATAGCCTCAAACAATTTCTTTTCCCACAAATAAATGATCCTAATAGAATAGGATAGGAGATATAGCTCAAGTGTGGAAAACCAAGAGTTTTGGAAAACAAAAACTCAAAGAAAAATACTTGAGAAAACTCTTTGAAGATGATGGAAAATGAAGAACAAACACAAATCTCCCAAATTTCTATTTTCTTTGATTTTTCCGAAAACCCAAAAAAAACAATAAGATGAATCTTTTGAAGCACTAAAACACTTTTCAAAACTTGCTAGAAAACACAAGAGATTTGGAATTTTTCTTGTTAAAAAACTTAGCCAAAATCTCAAAGAAATGAGGCTTAAATAGCCTCCAACAAAAAACTAGCCGTTAGGCTGACTTTTCAGCCTAGTCGACCGCCCGGTCGACCACCCGGTCGACCGCCAACGGTAAAAAAAATGACCGTTGGAAGCCAGCGGTCGACCGGCCGGTCGACCGAAAAAATCCAGAGAGCAAAGCTCTCTGGCCGGTCGACCGCCCAAATGCCTGGCCAACGTACACAGGTGTGTGCACGTCGGTCGACCGTCCCGGTCGACCAACTCTGGGTCCGGTCGACCGCCATAGCCTGGCAGAAGACAATCTGGGTCAGAAAACTGGGTTTTAAATAATTCTAATAAATCTCATAAAACTTCTAAAAATCCACAAAAATAGTTTCTAACATAATATATGATATACAAACATGTGTTAAAAATTTCAACACAAATATCAAACATATTGAACCATTTTTGTGTTATAGAAAAATTACCGAAAACCAAAACCTGTATTTTTCCAAACTTAGATTTTTCAAATAAACTTTGTCCAAACCTTATCCAAATACAAAAAACATGATACTTAAGCATTTTAAAGCATGTTGCATATGGACATAGGTCCAACATACATGAAACATATACATATCGTTGTTTTTGTCTTTAATTACCAAAATATATTTTGTTAAAAATATCAAAACACCATAACACATGAATAGGTATGTCAAACTAAGTTTGTCTAGGAAGTTAAGCATGCATGTATATAGAATACATCTAATATACATTTAAACAATGAAAACTTATTTTGATCTTAACTATTCATGAAAACCAATATCGGTTAAACTGAAAACCAATATCCAAAACATGAAATGTGTGTATAGTGAACTTGAGCATATCACACTATCTAATCTTTACACATGGATCTAAAACAAACTAAAAACTATGGTACCGATGTCTTCTTGACGAACTCCGTCTTCAAGTCGACTCGATCCAAACCGTGATCCACCGAGCTTGACTCCAACGAGTGCTATATATGATCTTGATGCTCGGGCTCTGTAATCACCAAGTGAAAGGCTTCAAAACTCCTTTGTTGAAGCTAATCACCAACTAATATCTTGATTAAAGATCTGAAACTAAACATCACAAGATTATTAGTAAACATAACTACATGTGTTAATCATCATCAAAACTAGAGTGGAAGGCCTCTGAGCCAACAACTTCTACGCCCTCTTTAATCCCCTAATTGCATCTCTATATTTTCCAGCATACCCCTCTTCTTTATTTCTTTATACTTTTCCTTTTTTTTCTCGTTTAAACACTTCCAACAAACACTCTCTCTCTCTTAGACTCTTTCTCTCTCTAACTGATCCTCTCTCTCTCCTCTCTTATTCTCTTTAATATATATATTTTATATTATAATTATAATTATATATATATATATTATATGGATTAGTGGATCATACGTGTTTATGGTGTTTCGGGATTTTGCGCTATTTTTTAGTGATTTTAAGCGAGTACATTTTCTGTGTTACTTCATGCTTTGCTATCATCGTTTCATATCTAGTGATTGCTATTTTAACGTCTATTGCATGATATATTGACACTTGATATCTGACACTGGTACTTGACATGTTATTACTTGACACCTGATACTTGACACTTGATATCTAACACTGGTACTTGACATGTTATCACTTGACACCTGATACCTGATATATGACACTTGATAATTGACATGCTATCACTTACTTGACATGCTTTCACATGGTACGAGTGAAAATACACCTAGAGGGGGGTGAATAGGTGTATGGCTAATCTAATGACAAATGATGCGGAATTAAAAACTAATTGCAACTCACAAAGTGTAACCAAAGAGTGTAGCCGAATTTCCGGTGACGGGCTCTGGACTATCTCCTCTAAATTCCTCTAAATAAGAGTTGAGGTGCTATATGAAGCTCTCTTGGTTCAACACTAGTGAGGTACACAATCAATACCAAACATATAAGATATGAACAATATGATGCAATGCAAGATATAAGAGAGAGAGAGAGAGAGTTTAGAGAAAGTGGATCAATCGCAAACACCGAGAAATGTTTCAAGCTTCGAGCCACTGCTCTACGTCCCCGCCTTCACACAGAAGGATTTCCACTATGTATCCACACAGGACCTTCCACACAGGGAACCTCTACTGAGGATTTGACAAAAACAAAGTAGGAGTACACAACTCCTCTCTCCTACAACACAACCTCTACACAAGATGCTAGGCATAACAACAATCACCTCTACACTTAAAGGGATGGGCACTAAGCGAAACAACAATCACCTCACACTGGAGGGAGAAGGCACTAAGCCAAACAACAATCACCTCACACTAGAGGGATAAGGCACTAAGTCAAAACTCCACCACAATCACCTCTTCACAAGAGGGATAACAAAAACCCAAATCACAACCTCATTCACCTCTACACAAGAGGGATGAACACAACTCAAAGCTCAACCTCCTCTACACTTAGAGGGATAGGCACAAACCAAAGCAAAGAGAAAGTTACACTCTTGGTGATCTCAAGACCACAAATAACCTTGGTGATCACAAAGACCACAAACCAATTTTCCACAAAAATAAGATCCTATAGATAGGATAGATATGATAGCTCAAGTGTGAGAAATCATGGTGTTTGAAAATCAAATCACAAAGAAAAATACTTAGAAAAAATGCTAGATAAAGATAGAAATGAAGATCAAACCTAATATCCCAAATACTCTATTTTTCTTTGATTTTTTCAACCCTTGAAAACAAATAAAGATAAATCTTTTAACCACAAAAACTCTTTTAAACTCTTGTTGAAAAATACTTGAAAGATGAGAAATTTTCTCTCCGAAAATTCTTATCGAAATCAGCCCAAGAGGGGGCTATTTATAACCCCTCAAAAAATCTGCCCGTTGGCAGCACGAAAGGGCAAAACTACCCATCCGGTCGACCGGCGCAACGGTCATATTTCTGACCGTTGTGCCTCTGGTCGACCGCCCGGTTGACTGGCCACAGCCATCGGTCGACCGCCCGGTCGACCGGCCAGCACCCGAGAGTGGGTTGCTTTCAGTCGGTCGACCGCGCAGTCGACCTATGGCTGGCCTGTGCACGTTCTCGTGCACATCGGTCGACCGGCCCGATCGACTGGCCTCTGGTCCGGTCGACCGCCAGTGTCTCTGGCTGGGAATTTCAGGAGTTGAAACCTAGTCTTTTTAACTCCAATAAAATCACATAAATTCCACAAAAATAAGTTCTTATAAGATATTTGGATACCGAACATGTGTGATCAAAAATTAACACATATTACAAATCATTTGAACCATTTTTGTGATATGAAAATTAGGCTTAAACACAAAAATCGTATTTTCCAAAACTTAGATTTTGAAATGAATTCTCGTTTTCTCCAAAACTAGTATAAATACAAAAACATGATATTGAAACAACTTTGAAGCATATTGTATATAGATAGAATCCAATATACATATAAGATATATATCTATGTTTTTAATATGAAATCTAAAACTGGTTAAACCGAAACCAATAAACTTTAAACTTATGTGTGAGTGTGAACTTGAGCATATCAACACTATCTACCTTTACACAAGATTTAAACACAAACTTATACTAAACAAACCGAGGTCTTCTTGTAGAACTCCTTCTCCAAGTCGACTCGATCCAAACACGATCCAACGAGCTTGGCTCCAACCGAGTGCTAGATGCGATCTTGACGCGCGAGCTCTTGAATCAACACATGTTAGCTCCAAAACTCCTTTTGTTGAAGCTAATTATCTACTAAGATCTTGATCAAATATCTGAGACTAAATAAACACAAGATCATTAGTATACTATAACTACTTGAGTTAATCATCACCAAAACTAGAGTGATGGGTCTTTGGGCCAACAATCTCCCCCTTTTGATGATGACAAAACTCATGGAGTTATATATGTATGGATTAAAGATAAGCTTCATAGAAGCCCCCCCTTAACTCGTTCATAGCAATAAACAATAAGGATATTCAGTGAAGTGCATAAACCAAACAATACATTATGCATAAATAAGGAAACAAACATACATAAACTCACCAAATTCTTTTCCCCTTTTTGCATAAATGAGGAAATAAACATGCATAAATAAACTCAAATAAACATGCATATATAAACTCTCCAAATACTTCTCCTCCTTTTTGTCAATTCATCAACAAAGGGGCGAAGGAAAAACAAGCAATAAAGATATACATGCGATATAACATTCATGAAGAGGAGAGACGTAAAGTTAACTCCCCTGCATACATGCATTATATGAAAAGAGATGACTAGACCCTAACTACATAACGCATAATATACAATGTATAAGTGGAGATGTAAAGCTCCCCCTACACACGTGTATCACATAAAGAAGAGAGGTCAAGCTCTTCAATGTGAGATACACTCAACATGAATCTATATATAGAGGAGATGTTAAGCTCCCCTTGTATATAAACAATACATATCAACAATTCTTGAAAAATCACTTTTAAAATAACTTTTGAAATTTCTTAAGTTAACAAAACAAATTTTGATACCAATGAAATCAAATCGTAGAGACCAATTGAAAATTGTAGTTTGACAAAAACAAATATTGGTACCACTTGTAAATAAATAAATTATTTAAGATATCAATAGAAGATTTTTGATATCAATTGAAAATGAAACATTGTAAGTTTGATACCAATTGAAATCAAATTGTACCAATTGAAAATATCTAGTAAATTTTTGATACCAATTGAAAGTAAAAACCAAATTTTGGTTAAACACAACTCATTTTGCAATAAGGATATCAATTTGAGAATAATACCAATTTAAGATTATTGATACCAATATTGAAAATGTTAGCACATATTAAAATAAAGTATTTTTTATCATAAAGAATGGAAGTAAGATAACAATTGAAAATAAAACCAATTGAAAGATAAAATATGAATTTTTCTCCCCCTTTATGAAATACTAAATAAAAAAATGCATAAGCTTGTATAAGATACCAATTGAAAAATAATTATCATTATGGACTAAATCAAGCTTTGCAAGAAATAATTTGTACTTAAAGATGTAAAGATATAGTAAGCACAATCAAATCATATATATGTATGAAAATGAATATATCAATTGAAATTGCTATTAATTGAGATTTGAAGCATACATATGTAAAAAACACATATGAGTATACAAAAATAGAATTTCATGAAAATCATGTCTATATCTCATACCTACCACCCTATTCATGCACATATTTAAATAGATTTTCAATTTTGAGCATACAAGGCATGGTCGCCCATCCAACCGCCCTTTGGTTGGTAGGAGTTTCAAAAGTATGAGTTTAAAAATAGCTTAATATGTTTGAAAACTCTACCAATAGAAGAATATGAACTAGTTTAAGATAATTTTTGAAATAACTAGTTATAGATTCTTCAAAATCATGAAACCAAAATATATATTTCATGGAGCATGCATTTTACACAAAATTGACACTCAAGATATATAAAGCTCAAATAAAACTCATAAAAAGATGAGTAAACACAAATAATATAAGTGTACAAGAATCATGTGAAAAGCATAATCATGAAAATATACAATGAAGCTCATATGAAATTCTTTTATCAAAAATAATAATTTATCAAAAACTAAATATGCTTCAAGGTATATGTATGTTCTGTCTAAACTAGAAGTATACATACATATCCCAAACACAAGTGAGTCCAAAATAGAATATTGCATGAAAAGCAAGTGACTCAAAGATAGACATGTATATCTAAAGTTTTGGTAAAATTGACATATCATGAAGCTAAATACATTATTATTGAAACATGTACAAAAATAAGGAATACTAGTTAAAACGTAAGAATCATCAAAACTAGGCTATACACGTACATTTAATGGGTACAAATGAGCAACATAGCACAAACATATAATAATTGAATGTGGCAAGTATTGACACAATTTTTAATAAAAACTACATTTAAACAAGTAATCAAAACATAAAACATAGAAGAAAAATATAAACCAATATGATCATTATGTTGAATGCACATGTTTTAGATTAGGATATACACAATAGCTAAACTAAAATAGAACACAAGATAATGATCCATATAAACATGGGTGTATCTCAAATACTACATATGTATATCACAAGTCTAATTAGCATGGCATTTAATATAATGAACATGGAAAACCAAAACATGCTAAAAGTCAATGAATGAGAGCATGTAAACTAAATGGGAGTTAGAGATAGTTACCAAAACTATTAGGGCTAATATCTAGATCTCCAAACCATGGTGGTCCTTCCACCAAACTTTTCTTGAAAGTGATGCATCCAAAATTATTACCATTTAGCTCGGAACACATCCACCATCAAGGCACCAGTACTCTCACGTCAAGCGAGAGCCCACACCTACATCAAATACAATAGGCGTAGATTTTGGTACGTATACCATGTTGGGTCCATGGGGGTTAGCACCTTTTCTAACCCAAACAAATTTGTTTGCAAAATTTGAATTATGTATCCTATCATAGCAAAACTTTGCAAGGTGGCCCTTACGTTCACAATGTGTACAAGTGTACACATGAGCATACATAGTGTCATGTTTGTGAACATGAGAAACATGTGTATGCCGTGTTTGGTGTGCATGTATATGTGGTGCATGTTTCTTGCAAAATATGGATTCCAATCTCTTGTGATCCATAGCACATTGGCTCAAAGTGGAGCCCAAACAATCAACACTCTTCTTTAACATAATTATATCATTTTCAGTATGAGAAGAAGAGGTGGAGCATGCAATAGGAACACTAGATGGTGAAGCATGGAAAACATGTGAATCTAAATCATTTTTCAAAGATTTATTTTCATTTGAAACGAAATCCAATTTCTTTGAATTAAAGCAATTTTATTTTTCAAAGATTCATTCTCTTTTATAACAAAAACAAGTTTTGAAGACAAAGCCTCATTTTTCTTTAAAACATCATCACAATCATTTTTATTTTTCGAAATTTTGTTTTCATTTAGAGCAAGGTCAAGTTGGGATTTCAATGTGTCCCTTTCACTTGAAATCTCATCCCTCTCTTGCAAAATCAATTCAAGTTTTGAATACAAATCCTTATTTTCTTTATTTAATTTAAAGCTTTTCTTTTTCAAAACTTGGTACTTTTCAAGTAAGTTTTCAAAAATAATAGATAGTTCTTCATTCAAAGCATGGGCATCCATAACATCATCTCCTGAAGAACTAGCACAAACATCTAATTGAGTATCCAAATGTACCTCAAGGGAGTCATTCCCTTGGACCATGTAGCACGCCTCATCGGATTCTTCTCCACTAGATTCTTTCTCCATAATGTTTGTCGTTTGTAGCTTGGGAGATGTCAAAGTATTCCACACTGCAAAAGAGGAATCACACTGAGAAGTCATAAACAAATATTCTTTGCTAAGTGTAAGCTTTAGTGCATCTAGGGCTTGTGCATTGGCTTCTATATTGCTTGTTATTATCAAGATAAGATTTCTTGGTAGTACCAAGGTAAACATGCATACCTAGAATTTTTAAATAGGCACTCATTCTAAGTTTTCATATATCGATATTGGAACATCAAACATGGGAGGGGTCATGAAATCCATGAGTGTATAAACTATATATGTGCAAATGCAAATGCAATACTAGATTAGCTAACCAAGATCTCACTCCTAGGTGGTTAAACCTAATATCAGGAGCGCAGGCTCTGATACCAATTGAAATACACTTAGAGGGGGAGTGAATAGGTGTATAACTAATCTAATGACAAATGATGCGGAATTAAAAACTAATTGCAGCACACAAAGTGTAAGCAAAGAGTGTAGCCGAATTTCCGGTGACGGGCTTTGGATTATCTCCTCTAAATTCCTCTAAAAAAGAGTTGAGGTGTTATATGAAGCTCTCTTGGTTCAACACTAGTGAGGCACACAATCAATACCAAGCATATAAGATATGAACAATATGATGCAATGCAAGATATAAGAGAGAGAGTTTAGAGATAGTGGATCAATCGCAAACACCGAGATATATTGACAATATATATAAAAAATGGTACCAATAATAAATATATCATAACAAATATATATAATAAATATTCTGAAAATATTTTTCTTATCAAACTTCTTATATGGTACCTGAAAGATAAACATTAGAATGGTACCAATAATAAGATCAAAGCATTAACCTTTAGGAGACCAAACCCAATTTGAATTTGGTTCCCACCTGTTAGTATACACATAATTGCATGAATTACATATATCATGTATGTATGATGCAATATAAGTATTTTTATCAACAATTCTTAAATTTTTAGGAATCCATATGAACTTGTTCTTAATTCTTTTTGAAATAATATCAGTATTTCTTTTCACAAAAGAATTATATGGATTACTAACATATGTAGATTTTTCAAAAAATTCAAGACCATAATGATTATGTGACATCTTTTGATATGATAACAAATCATTTAACTTTTCTTTTCCTTGATTAAATTTAGTCACATTTTTCAAAATCTCTTCATACTTCTTTTTGAAAAGTATTATGTCTTTATCTAAAACAGAAATTCTTTCATTTAAAGACATAGTTTCTCTTTTCAATAAAACATTATTTTGTAATAAATTCTCATTATCTTTTTTCAATGATGATATTACTTTTTAAAAATCATCTTTTTGAGAATCTATAGAAGAAATTTGAGAAGCATAACAAGAATTTTCTTTGATAAGTTTTTCATTTTCTTTTGACAAAACTTTATTCTTTATCTTTTCATTCTTAAGATCATTGTATAATTCTTGAAATGCATTGAAGAGTTCAGAAAATTGTACCTCATCTTCTTCTAGGACCATAGAGCATATGTTGGCATGTTCAGTGGCTTCTTCTTCGTCAGAAAATTGGTAGTCTTTCTTCTTTTTGAACTTTTTGCTCTTGAATTTACCTTTATTTTTGAGCAATAGGCAATCCTTCTTCATATGACCTGTTTTATTTCAATTAAAACATTTAAACTTACCTTGCTTCAAGAATCTTCTGAATTTTGTTGAAAGCATTGCCATCTCCTCTTCATCGTCATCTGAATTGTTCGTGTCTGAGGATGCATGGAAGGCAAGTTCTTTCTTCTTTGAAAGAGATTGTTGTTCATCCTTCTTTCTGTCTTCGAGTTGCACTTCATATGCTATTAGATTACCAATAAGGTTTTCTAACGACATTGTTGAGAGATCATTCACTTCTTCGATTGCAGTTGTCTACTTCTCCCAATCTGGTGTGAGTGCACGAAGAATCTTGCGAACTTTTTCAACTTGGGTGTATTCCTTTCCAAGGGATGCTAAGGAATTGGTTATGTCGGTGAATCTTGTAACCATTTCTGAGATGGTTACATTCTCCTTCATTTTGAAAAGTTCAAACCTGTGGACAAGAATAGAAATTTTAGATTCCTTAACCTTATTTGTGCCTTCATGTGTTACCTGTAGTATGTACCATATTTGATTTGCAGAAGTGGCTGTTGACACACGGTAGAATTCTTCTTTGGTTAAGGCACAGAATAAAGTATTCATCGCTTTGGTATCAAGATTCGCATTCTTCTTTTGATTATCACTCCAAGTGGTGTAGTTGGTTGTCGGTTTGGTGTACGTTGCTTCTACTATGTTCCATAGTTCGCAGTTGATCGATTGCAAGTAGATCTTCATTCTACACTTCCAATAGTTATAGTTAGATCCATCAAATAGCGGTGGACGTTGTGTAGAATGTCTTTCTTTGAATTGTGAGGAAGAGAACTCCGTTGCCATCCTTATATGTTGTTGACTGTATACCGGGCCGGGCTCTGATACCAATTGTTGGTCCCGAAATGATGCCAATATTGGATCTAATATACACGTCAACACTCAAACAAAAATATTAGCTTATAGAAATAAACTTGCATAAAAGGAAATTAAATCTCAGAAAAAGATAAGCAAACGCAAACACAAGAGATTTATCCTGGTTCAGTCCTCGTGACCTACTTCCCGTCCCCAAGCCACCCGCTTGAGATTTTTCTTTATCCTTTGACTTTGTACACCCAAAATCAACACCTTGCACACCACTTGATAAATCTCCTTTGCCAAATGTGTACAACTCTTCTTACAACAAAGAAGACAAACACCTTGTACAACCTCTCTTCTACACTAAAAAGACGCTCTTGTACAATGCTCCTCTTTGAGTGATTACAAATGATCCTATAAGCTTTGAATCTGTATGTGATCGTGAACAAGGGCTATTGTAGGTGGACTCTCAGAAATCTTCACTATGGAGTAGGAATTTGAGTAAAGAAATGAAAGTGGGAACAATTTTCTGAAAATCAGAATTTTGACAGAATTTTTTGGTCAGAAAACTATTGATTTGAATTGGTGTTTTTAGCCTAAGATAACAACCCTATTTATAGCTAAACTCTATGGTTAGTTAGGGTAGTTATTAGGACAAATTTGAATATATAATCGTTGGATAACGTTGGATAAAACACCAGAAAATAGAAATTGTCTAACAGTCATAAACTGCCATTAGTCGACTTGAGATATGGGTTAGTCGACTAAGTTGGGCAATTTATACTGGGTTAGTCAACTACAAAAGGGAGCAAGTCGACTAGGTCAAGATTGAATCAAAAGATAAGTTTCTGGAAACTGAAACTAGTCGACCAGAACAATGTATAAGTCGACTACATCAGGTTATTAGTCGACTATAAAGTCTGTTAAGTCGACTAATAGTGATAAACAGAGAGTTGGCATTTTTGCAGGACAAACGTTAGTCGACTAGGGAAAATGTCAAGTCGACTATACCATGTATAAGTTGACTATAAAAGACTATAAGTCGACTAAAAGGGCTATGATGAATGTGTGTGTTTCAAGGCTTTTAACATGCTATTAACTATTACAATACACATCAATAGCAACTCTCTTTGAGAAGTCTTGATCATGTAGAACTCTTGAATAGGCTTGTGAAAAAGAGCTCCATTGAAATGGCTTCACAAATGTATCATCAAAAGCAAGTTCCAACAACCCCAAGTTGACTAATGGCAGTTTCTGACTGTTGGACAGTTTCTGTTTTCTGGTGTTTTATCCAATGTTATCCAACTTTTCAATATTCCAAATTGACCTGATAACTACCCTAACTGACTATGGATTTCAGCTATAAATAGGTATGTTATCCTAGGCTAAATACACCAATTCAAATTAAAAGTTTTCTAACCAAAAACTCTGTTCAAAATTCAGGTTTTCTGAAAACTTGTTTCTACTTTCTGTTTCTTCACCAATTCCTACTCTATTGTGAAGATTTCTGAAAGTCCACCTATAATAGCCCTTGTCCACGATCACATACAGATTCAAGGCTTATAGGAAAGTTTGTAATCACTCAAAGAGGAGCATTGTACAAGAGCGTCTTTGGGTTGAAGAGAGTTTGTACAAGGTGTTGTGGTCTTCTTGGTTGTAAGAAGAGTTGTACACATTTGGCAAAGGGATTTGTCAAGTGGTGTGCAAGGTGTTGATTTTGGGTGTACAATGTCAAAGGTTAAAGGAAAATCTCAAGCGGGTGGATTGGGGACTGGATGTAGGTCATGAAGACCGAACTAGGATAAATCTCTTGTGTTTGCGTTTGCTTTACTCTCTGAGATTTAATTTCTTTTTATTGCAAGTACTTTATTTTTATAACGCTAATATCTTTGTTTGAGTGTTGACGTAATATTTTAGATCCAACAATTGGCATCATCTCGGGACCAACAACCACAAACCAATTTTTTCACAAAAATAAGATCCTATAGATAGGATAGATATGATAGCATAAGTGTGAGAAATCAAGGTGTTTGAAAATCAAATCACAAAGAAAAATACTTGGAAAAAATGCTAGATAAAGATAGAAATGAAGATCAAACCCAATATCCCAAATACTCTATTTTTTTAGTTTTTCAATCCTCGAAAACAAATAAAGATAAATCTTTTAACCACAAAAACTCTTTTAAACTCTTACTGAAAAGCACTTGAAAGATAGGAAATTTTCGCTCCAAAAATTCTTGTTGAAATCAGCCCAAAAGGGGCCTATTTATAACCCCTCAAAAAATCTGCTCGTTGACAGCAGGAAAGGGCAAAACTGCCCTTCCGGTCGACCGCCCGGTCGACCGGCGCAACGGTCATATTTCTGACCGTTGTGCCTCCGGTCGACCGGCCACAGCCATCGGTCGACCGCCCGGTCGGCAGGCCAGCACCCGAGAGTGGGGTGCTTTCAGTCGGTCGACTGGCCTTCTATGGCTGGCCTGTGCACATTCTCATGCACATCAGTCGACCGACCCCTGGTCCGGTTGACCGTCCGATCGACCGCCAATGTCTCTGGCTGGGAATTTCAGGACTTGAAACCTAGTCTTTTTAACTCTAATAAAATCCTATAAAATCACATAAATTTCACAAAAATAAGTTCTTATAAGATATTTGAATACCAAATATGTGTGACTTAAAATTAACACATATTACAAACTATTTGAACCATTTTTGTGATATGAAAATTAGGCTTAAACACAAAAATCGTATTTTCCAAAACTTGGATTTTGAAATGAAAAATCGTTTTCTCCAAAACTAGTATAAATACACAAACATGATATTGAAAAAACTTTGAAGCATATTATATATGGATAGAATCCAATATACATATAAGATATATATCTATGTTTTGATTTGAAATCCAAAACTGATTAAATCGAAACCAATAAACTTTAAATGTGTGTGTGAGTGAACTTGAGCATATTAACACTATCTACCTTTACATAAGATTTAAATAAGAAGACCTCGGTTTGTTTAGTATACTCCTTCTCCAAGTCGACTCGATCCAAACACGATCCAACGAGCTCGACTCCAACTGAGTGCTAGATGTGATCTTGACGCGCGAGCTCTTGAATCAACACGTGTTAGTTCCAAAATCCTTTTTTGAAGCTAATCACCTACTAAGATCTTGATCAAATATTTGAGACTAAATAAACACAAGATCATTAGTACACTATAACTACATGAGTTAATTATCATCAAAACTAGAGTGATATGCCTTTGGGCCAACAACTAGTACATTTGACCTGATGTTGTGACACCTGACTGGATACTATTATACCTGACACCTGTATTACATTGCATATTCATGATTATTATTTTTACGGGGACTTGGCATGATTATTATACTGTTACCAGACCTCTGGTACTCTTGAACTCCTGTGCTCCTGAACTCCTGTATTCCTGAACCCCTATAAGAGAGAGACTCCTGATATTATGCTCCTAATATTGTACTCCTATTGATCCCCGTAATTGGATAATCATGGATATTGGATTACTGTGGCACCCTGTGGACATTATTACTGGGCTATATATATAATAAAGTACTTAACTTATACTGGGGTGGGGGAAACTTGTGGATACAGGTATGATGTCATATTTATAATGGTGATATATCTGAAGTGTCGTGTGGGGCGCGTAATGAGAAGTCCCCAGAAGCAGTAGCCTGTACTCCTGAGCCGTAGTCCCGGGCAGAGACGGGACCCACTATAAATATGAGCCATCAGATTTATTAGTATCGAAGTAATAACTCGTCTTATTCATAAGTGGATGTATGTGTACCGGTAACACATACCTAAGCATATGGATCGGATGAATAACATAAGAATATAACAACCAAACAATGATAATATTAGGAACGTGTGATATTTGATCTCTCCTTTGTTCGGGTCCCGGTACTTACATATCAGACCCGAGTTAGTTCTACCAGAGTGTGAACTCTAGTATGGACTATCAGCGATGTGAGGCACTAGTAGGGAGGCGATTGAAATATCAAACGGTACTGATTATTATTATTGAATAACTTAAAATGTAATTCCTTTATATTCTCCAGTTATAGTGATTTAATCAGGTGGTATGCTCTGAGTCGATACCCTCCTTTATGACATATGATTTCTGTGATATAATGATTACTACAGACACACTCTAGTTCTGTTACTCTGAGGGCAACTCAAGTTGTATAAACTCAGATGATGATGACATTGGATATATGGTATATAGATGAGGGTTTCCTTATTTGGATTATCCCCTTGACGTATCTATCCTGTGAATCCATAATCAGAGCTTGTACAACTAGTTTAGTCCATACTTGTATTTATCGTATGTTTAATGTATTTATCGCATGTTTATGTGTACCTATGCTCTAGACATCATTTTCTATGCCTGCTTTCTGATTCAGACTTATTGATATACATTTATTTACTTGATTTCGGATTTACTGTCATTCCTTTAATTTCCTTTATGTTACTTGTCATTGCCTGTACCTGTATGCCTGAACCACATCACGTAATCATGTACACGTGTGCCTGATATGCACGCCACTTGGCTTTATCATATGTACTCACGGGTTGCATCTGACAACCCTGGATCCTCATGTTCAGATCCTAGAGTCCGGACCATGATGGCCTTGTTGTAGCTGATCAGAGTGCGTAGCAGATCCTTCTGTAGCGATCAGAGTGCAGCAGAAGCTTGGACATCGCCGTAGTTCTTCCCCCCAGCTCTTCTCCTGATTGGCTCCCGAGGCCCCTCTTACTACTCGTGAGCACCTCTCAGCTTATTATGCCTATCCTTTTGTATATCGTACTTTTGTATTCTCTGGTGCTATAATATCCTATAGTATTGTATCACTCTCTGTGATAACCATATACTTGTACTTTTTTGTACTCTGATTCTTACATGTACTGATGCTTAGCGTATATACGTGAGGGTATTTTCGACCTGCGTACATACGTCGCAGTGACGTCTCCGTACCCGCGGGATTGGGGCATCACAAACGCTAAGAAAAAGGCTTTTTTGAAAAAGGTTTTGGGTTGGATGGGAGATAGATCTTAAGTAGAGTCTCATTTTCTCAATAAAAGCACCAATTTTATGGTGGATAAAAATCAACTTACTATGGATTGAACCCTCCACAAGTGATTTGGGCGCTCCCCGGGTGGTACCTGTTAGAACACACACTTGAAAAGACATCTTTCAGGTCAGGAGCATCGTATGGTGCCAGCCTAAGATGCTCAGGCATGAGAATCAACAAGTGAAATAGAAAGGAAAGACAGGTAGAGAATAACTGCCGAGGTAGTGAATGGAGGTGTCGCATAGAGAACAATTATGGGCGTGGTAGGAAGGGCTGATTAGTCTCTAATTTTGCATAATTTTCATCACATTCTCATATTTATTTGGTATAAAATTATGCTAATAAAGCTTTGCTTGCTTGATCCTAGGTCCATGATGTGCAAATGAAGAAGAAGACCCAATCACCATTTAAGGGGTGATTAAAGGCCTACCAAGTAGCCATTGACATTAGGGAGGCGATTTTGTTAGTCCAGTGCATCATATCAGCAAACCAGCAGGCCTATCTGATAGGGGACAAACTGGACGACGCGCTGCCTGAAGCCAGGCGCGCGCCGCCCTGCAGGGCCGTGTTTCCGCGGCCCTATGGGCGCGCGTGCGCCCGGGCTTCGGGCCACGAGTCACCCCCTGGCCCCCCTTTCCTCTGGTGCCTATCAATACCCCCTGGGGTCTGAAGAAGGAGATATCCAGAGAAGAGAGTTGTATTTTGTTGCTTTGTTAGGAGTTGTAGTTGTTTTAGTTTTCTTGTTCTTCTAGTTTTAGTTTTAGCCATTAGAGTGAGAGAGAGAGAGAGAGAGTGTGTACAAGTTGTATTTAAAGGGTGACAAGCTAATACAAGTAACTACTTCTCTTTCTTCTTTTTATTTACTTGTCTTCTTTTACTTCCTTGTTGTAGTGTAACTCCTTTAATCTTCACTTCTTTTCTTTTGTTTTCTTAGCGTGTTTGGTTGCAAGGAAGTGGGTGGAAGTAAGGAAATAGGGAAGTATAATTGCTCACTTCCCTGTCTATCCAAATACCAGAAAAGGAAAATAAGAAAACCCCTTTTACTTTTCTCTTTTCTCCTTTACACAACCATTTTCTTACTTCCAGAGTGCTACAGTTAATTTTGTGGTCATGTAAATCTCATTTATAATAAATTGTAGAACAAAACAGTTAATTTTTTGATCATGTAAATCTCACTTGCATTCTAATTACAGACTATTTTTTATTTTTCTTAATTATTTTTTATTTTAATATTATTTTGCGGTCAACTTTGTGGTCAACTTTTTCACTTTCATTTTCACATTACCATCCAAACACCAGAAAAGACATAACATTTTCCAAACAATACTTCCCAACAACATGCAAACACCGAAAAACTTACTAACTAATTCCCACGTTTCAAAGGGAACTATTACCACTTCCTCACTTCTTCACTTCCTCACTTCCTGATTGAGGTACAACCTGCACACAAAATACGAGATTATAGAACTTAAGAAAAGAGATGTGCAAGTGCTCAATTCTTCCACTATAGCAAGTGGCTATGCGGGTCATGATCCACAAGGAGGGTTTGCGATGGAAGCTTTACGGTTTTTTATTGAAATCGTTAAGAAAATAAGCGAAAGTTCTTCTATGTTTTATGTAATGAAAAAGAAAAAGAAAGTTAATGGTTAAAGTTAAGAAGAAAGCGAGAGATGAAGAAGGTGGAAAATTCAGAAAACAAAAGAAAACGACTATATACAATGAAGTGGAGAAGAAAGAGTTGGAGGAGATGGTTGGTGATCTATACTAAGAAAGAAAAGAAAAGAAGTAAAGAAAAGTAAAGAGATACTTACCGAGGTTGAGTGATGACTTACCTGGAAACCGTTGCATGTTCTACCTTTGCTTCGGAGGCGTTCAACGCATAGATCATAAACTCGAGCTCGGTCCCCGTGCACATTATATCGTCAAGCATAAGAAGAACGAAGTGATGCGGATCTTGGAAGAGGAGAACGTCTTCATGAACTATCGCTGGCTCTCACGTAGCTTAGTTATACTTGCTTTGGAATTCACTTGTACACTCAACAACAACAACCAAGGTAAAGTAGAAGAGGAAGACGAAACAAAAGAAAATACAAACATAAAAGAACTTTTACCTTTATTAATTGCAGAGACAATGGAAGAAAGGAGGAGGGTACATCGTCGGTGTCACTCTCAACTTCAGCCTCTCTCTCTTACTTACATGAATCTTCTTCTACCCTAAGTTACATACAAATTACATAACAAGGAAAGAAAAACCTAAACTACAAAGAATTAAAACTAGGCTAAATCCTAATCTGCATTCACGTCCAATTTTAGTACAGAGAATGCCCTTTTATAGGCCAAAAATCCAACAACCAGGAACCAGGGAGATCGGGGGAGCAAACGCTCCCCCTAACTCCCCAACAAAGCCGCGGAAACGCGGCTTGGGCCGCGTTTTCGCGGCCAGGGTGTGGCCATCTGGCCACACCCTGTTGGTTGGTCTCCCCGGTTTTTCCCTCTGACTTTATCTGGAGTTGGTTTTGCAGTTTGGCTCCGAGATTTTGAAGAAATGGCCTTGGATTCTTGGCTTTAACCGATCGATCCTGAGAGGATTCTTCTCAACCGGTTTCAACCTCTTGATTTTTGCCCTGATTTTGTGTGTGCGAATTAATTCTGATTTAATTCAGAATTCTGGTGGGCTTTTGGGCTCATTTCTCTTCATCTCCTTAAGGATTGAGCCTGCAAATAAATTAAACAAATAATTAGGACAATGCAGGCTTTTATTCTAAAATAAGTATGGAAACGTGACATTAAATATGCAACATTAGCAACCAATCACACCCCCATACCTATCTTTTGCTCGTCCTCGAGCAAAACAACTAAATTATGTTGGCCCAAAGGCCTATCACCCTAGTTTTGATGATGATCAACTCATGAAGTTATGTTTACTAATGATCTTGTGTTTAATTAGTGACAGATTCATTATCAAGATCTTAGTAGGTGCATAGCTCAACAAAGGATAAAATGTCAAGATTTGGAGCTTGCATGTTGTGATCCAAGGAGCTTTTGGATCAAGCTTGGACCAAGTCAAGAAGATGAGAAGCCTTCAAGGGAAGACTTCAAGAAGTTGAAGACTTGTGTCTAGGTATAAGATTTTTATTTGTTTTAGATAAAAATGTAAAGGATAGAATAGATTGGTGGATTGCTCAAGTCATATCACACACACACTCTTGATAGAATTGTTTTCATGATAAAAATTTCATTTCATAAAAGATTTTCTAGTTAAGAAAAGATTTTCATTGTGACAAAATTCTATTTGGTTCTTGGTATTTCAAGTTTACATATCTTATATCCAAAACCATGCTTAGAGCCTATTGTCAAAAACTAGATATCACATCTTGATTGTGTAGTGGATCATATCCATACACACTATGCTCTAAAGTATATCTTGTTTTTGTATTTGATGAGATTTTCCTTATGACAAAATATCTACTTTGGGTTTTGATAATTTCTTATATACATATTCTTTAACCAAAACAAGTTTAGTGCTTTATGTCAAAAACTAGATATTTCATCTTGATTGTGTAGTGGATCATATCCATACACACTATGCCTTAAAGTATATCTTGTTTTTGTATTTGATGAAAATTTGGAAAAACAAGTTTTAGAAAAACATATTTTTAGAAAAACAGTTTTTATTGTGATTAAAACTATTTTTTAGATTTACTGTGAATTTATGGGATTTTTATTGAGTGAAAAGACCTATTTTCAAATCCCGTATCTGTGCAGAACTGTGCAAACTGTTTCAGGCTTCAGCGGTCGACCGGACCGGTCGACCGGGTCTGAAGTCGGTCGACCGACGTGCACAGACGTGCACGCCTTGGTGCACTGGAGGACGGTCGACCGGGTCGGTCGACCGCTTCAGAGAGCTTTGCTCTCAGGAAATATCGGTCGACCGGGCCAGTCGACCGACAGAGAGTTTACTCTCTTCTCCAGTTGCTCGGTCGACCGGGTCGGTCGACCGGAGGCTGCAACGGTCGGATTTTGACCGTTGCCGGTCGACCGGACCGGTCGACCGGAAGCTCTGACAGAGCCCAACGGTCAGATTTTTCTGGCCTCCATAAAAGGGGGTTTTGTCATTGTTTTGAGCCAAGATTTTAGGAGAGCTTTTGTCCAGTTATTTCCATTCTTTTAGCAGAGTTTTCTCCACAAAATAGAGTGCCAATATTTCCTATCAAAAGGGATTTTATCAAGAGAGTGTTTATTGTGATTTCTTGAGTTTTCCATCAAAGTTCTTTCCTTGTTTTCTCACACTACACTTGAGCATCCATAGTTATATCTATCCTATAGGAGAGTTGTAGTGAGAGTTTTTGTAAGGTGATCAAAGTGTTGTGATCACCAAAGACTTGTTCTTTGTTCCTTGAGGAGACGGGCAAGTGTGCTCGTTGTGGTGTGGAGTTCGGGTGTGAACTCTTGTGGTGCGAGGTGCGGCCTCGGCGAGTCGGTGGACTTGCGTGTGTACGGGACTTGGGAGTCCGAGGGCTTGTAGGTGTTGCGGCACCGAGGAGAGATCCATTGGGATCTTGCATAGTGGAAATCCTTCGTGTGTCGAAGGCGGGGATGTAGAGCAAGTGTGCTCGAACCTCGAAACAAACCCTTTGTGTTTGCGATTGCTCACTCTTGCTCTCTCTCTCTCTCTCTTTGTCTCTTTTATATCTTGCATTCAATTATTGTTTATCTCTTATATGCTTGATATACCTTTGTGCTCATAATTGCTATACTTGCTTGGGATTGTTATTAACACTAGTATTCAACCAAGAGAGCCAACGCGGCACCTCAACCCATTCAAGGGGAATCTAGAGGAGTTTGTCCAGAGCCTCGCAAGGGGAATTCGGCAACACTCTTGTGTTATACATAAGTGTTCAATTAAAAGAAGTTTATTTTGGTCAACTTAGTTTTAATTTCGCATTATTTGTTCATAAGTGACCATTAGATTAGCCATCACCTATTCACCCCCCCCTCTAGGTGATCTTACAATTGGTATCAGAGCTAGTGCTCTTGATATTGGGTCTAACAACCTAAGAGTTAAAGATCCTCTTTTAGGCTAATCACAAGATTTGTACACACACAATGGACTTCATGACACCACCCACCTTTGACACTCTTAACATCCAAATTTGGAAGGTTAAGATGTCTTTGTTCCTGAAAGGACTTGGCCTTAGTGTATATCTTGCCACAACTAATAAAGAATATTGCTTAAATGGTAAGAACATTGAGGCTAATGCAAAAGCCCTTCATGCTATTAAGTCAACCCTAAATGATGATTATTTATCTAGGGTTTCTAATGTTGAATCGGCTTTTGTAGCTTGGAACATCATCACCTCCCTTGGCGAAATGGATCTATACTATGCGGGGAGTGACTCGGACGTTGGAAGCGACACCTCCAACACATGCTTTATGGTCCAAGGGGATAACCCCCTTGAGGTAAACTCCGGATCCGAGGATGAGGATGTTAATATGTCATATGATGAGCTTAATACACTTTGCCAATTATTGCTTGAGAAATATGACATGATTAAAGAGAAAAATAAAAATTTGAAAAAGGAACTTGATTGCATGCATGTAGAACATGACTCTTTTAGAAGTAACATTGCATGTTTAGAAAAAGATAATAAAATTTTGAAAAAGAATTTTGATGCCATGCTTAATGATAAAGATTCTTTAGAAAATAAAATGGCATGCTTAGAAAAAGAAAATGAAGATTTGAAAAATGAGAATATTTCCTTAATGTCTAAATTGAATGTTTTATGTGAAGGAAATATGATTTTGAAAAATAAGATTGATTTGGTGGAAAAACAAAAGGAAGATGTTTTTCAAGAAAATAAATCTTTAAAAAGAAAAATTTGTGAAAAAGAAAAGGAAAATGTTTGTAAAAAGAAAAAGAAAAGTGATTCTATATCTCATCATGCTTCTCATGCTCACATTGATCAAAATGAGATTAAAAATTTGAAAAATAAAATTGATAATTTGAGCTCTAATTTGAGCTCATGTGCATTCAATCATACTAGATTGGAATCCTTGTTTCAAAAGAAACAAGTTCCTCATACTCATGCACATTCACATCATGCACATGCTTATGATGCACATCATGCTCACACTCCCACTCATAAGTATGCTAAGGTGTACATATGTACACATTGTGGCCGCAAAGGCCATTTAGCAAAATTTTGTTATGAAAGGTTAAATGTTCTTATTTTTGATAAAAATAAAAATGCTTGGGTTCCTTACAAGACTAACCCCATAGGACCCAAGAAAATATGGGTACCAAAACCCCCACCTTTTGCTTGTGATGTAGGTGAGGGCTCTCTCAAAACGTGAGAGGGATGGTACCTTGGTAGTGGATGCACTTGGACATGATGGACATACTTTTGGGTTGCATCGCTATCAAGGAGCTTTGGTGGATCAACCACCATGCTAGGAGCTTTGGAGTTGGTAACAATTTCTAAACTCCTATTTCATTTATGTACATGCTTGTTCATTCATAATATTCATAGCATGTTCATATTTTAAGATATTTTTGGTGCTTCATGTGGTATATACTAGTTTAAGTGTAGTTTCTATCAAAACTTGTATTATACATGTACAAATAGTGAACTACAATTGACTCATATATATTTGAACTTCATGCTCATTTGTGTCCACTATATGCATGTGTATAGGCTAGTTTTGATGATTCGGTCATTTATACTTGTTATGCCTATCTTTGATCTTACTTCATGTATATGTGTGTTTAATTCAAATCTAATAAATGTACATGTATACCCCTTGAGTCATTTGCCTTCATGCAATATATATTGGACTCTTTTCATATTTGGGATATGTATGCATATTGTTAGAATTGGATAAATCATACATATACCATGAAGATTAGTATTTTAAATAAATAATAATAAAAAAAATGATTTTTCATTTGTACAACAAAATGTGATTTATGATCTTTTTGAGCTTGAATGACTATTTTCATAAAGCATTGCTAAATACAAAATACTTTATGAAAAATATATGATTTGTTTTAAGATGAAAAATAAGATTTTCATGAGATTCATGCTTCACTTTCTATTTTCATGAAAATACCATTTACATAACCTTTGAACACTCATCTTTTATGATAAAAGATAATTTTTGAGCTTTATGGACTATGAGTGCTTGAACTTTTATGTATTTAGTATTATTCATGGAAAATATTTGACTTTGTATTTTTGAAGGATCTTTAACTAGTTTGTCAAAAATCCATTTAAACTAGTTATCTATTCTTCAAATTGATTCACATGATCCTATTTTTTAATCATATGGATAAATTCTTTTGTATTTTCAAAATTTATTTGATGCTTCATGATTTGAATATTAGTTTAAATGTTAGCATTTGTCAACACTTGGATTTATACTTATACACATTATGGATCACAAATAAATCTATATATGATTGGGTTTGAATGCTTATTTGTGCCCATTAGGTGTGTTAGTATAGCCTAAGTTTTGATGATTGTTACATTGTAAACTTGTATTCCCTTTTTGGATTTATGCTATGATCATGTGCATTCATTTCATGTATATGTTTGTCTTGCCAAAATATTAAGATATACATGGATACTTCTTGAGTCATTTGCCTTTCATGCAAACCTATATATAGACTCAAATGTGTTTTAAGGATATGTATGTATACTTAATGTCTTGTCAAAATATACATATATCTTGAAATATAAATTTTTGTTTTTAATAAAATTTTTTGTAATTTTTCAATAAAATTTTTGTGATGGATTTCATGATTTCAAAATTTTAAGGAACATTGAGTTTTATTGCTATTTTTCATGATACCATGTTCCACATAACACTAGCACACTGAATTCTTTTTGATATGGACTTTATGGATAGAGTACTTTTTAGTGCCTTGTGTTTCATTGGTATTTCATGAAAAACTTTTGACTTATTCCTTGATTGAAGGATTCCGTACTAGTTGTTAAACACCTTCATTTAACTAGTTCAAATTCTTCATGTGGTAGATTTTAATGATATATACACTTAAGCTTAAGTTTCAATTGGTATCATTAGATATTTTCAATTGGTATCAATTTAATTCATGTTGTATATACTCATATTTTGTTCTTTCATGTATGTATGCATCTACTTCAATTGATATTATCTTTTCATACATATATGTGATCTTTTGTGCTTGATTTACACACGTATATTATATACTATATGTTTGCTTATCAAGATTTTGTTTTTTAAAAAAAAAAATATTTGATATGAACATGTGTTTTGTATTGTCTATATGCAAGGAGAGCCTAACATCTCTCTTACATATAGATTCATGTTGAGTGTATTGTGTATTGAGGAGCTTAACATCTCTTCTTTATATGGTACACGTGTGTAGGGGGAGCTTCACATCTCCTCTTATGCATTACATAATATGTGTTATGTGAGTTAGGGCTTGTCATCCCTTCTTCATGTAATGCATATGTGTAGGGAAGTTAACTTAGCGTCTTCCTCTTCATGAATGTATATCGCATATAAATCTTATTGATTGATTTGATTTTACCCTCCTTGATTTCCTTATTTTTGACAAAAAGGGGGAGAAAATGTGTTTGATGATTTGAACTTTGAACCCTTTGTTGATGATTGACAAAAAGGGGGAGAAGTATTTGAGTTATATGCATGATTTCCTTAAGGGAGAGAAAGATTTTGAGATGATTTTGAGATTTTGACTTGTGCTTTTACTCATGCATCACAAGAAATAAAAGATTTGTTTTGTTTTACATGCATTCATTTGCATACATATTTACGTGCCTCATTGCCTTATCTATTGCTTATTTGATATGCATGAGTTAAGGGAGAGCTTCTTTGAAGCTTTACTTTAATCCATGCATATATAACTTCATGAGTTTTGTCATCATCAAAAAGGGGGAGATTGTTGGCCCAAAGGCCTATCACCCTAGTTTTGATGATGATCAACTCATGAAGTTATGTTTACTAATGATCTTGTGTTTAATTAGTGACAGATTCATTATTAAGATCTTAGTAGGTGCATAGCTCAACAAAGGATAAAATGTCAAGATTTGGAGCTTGCATGTTGTGATCCAAGGAGCTTTTGGATCAAGCTTGGACCAAGTCAAGAAGATGAGAAGCCTTCAAGGGAAGACTTCAAGAAGTTGAAGACTTGTGTCTAGGTATAAGATTTTTATTTGTTTTAGATAAAAATGTAAAGGATAGAATAGATTGGTGGATTGCTCAAGTCATATCACACACACACTCTTGATAGAATTGTTTTCATGATAAAAATTTCATTTCATAAAAGATTTTCTAGTTAAGAAAAGATTTTCATTGTGACAAAATTCTATTTGGTTCTTGGTATTTCAAGTTTACATATCTTATATCCAAAACCATGCTTAGAGCCTATTGTCAAAAACTAGATATCACATCTTGATTGTGTAGTGGATCATATCCATACACACTATGCTCTAAAGTATATCTTGTTTTTGTATTTGATGAGATTTTCCTTATGACAAAATATCTACTTTGGGTTTTGGTAATTTCTTATATACATATTCTTTAACCAAAACAAGTTTAGTGCTTTATGTCAAAAACTAGATATTTCATCTTGATTGTGTAGTGGATCATATCCATACACACTATGCCTTAAAGTATATCTTGTTTTTGTATTTGATGAAAATTTGGAAAAACAAGTTTTAGAAAAACATATTTTTAGAAAAACAGTTTTTATTGTGATTAAAACTATTTTTTAGATTTACTGTGAATTTATGGGATTTTTATTGAGTGAAAAGACCTATTTTCAAATCCCGTATCTGTGCAGAACTGTGCAAACTGTTTCAGGCTTCAGCGGTCGACCGGACCGGTCGACCGGGTCTGAAGTCGGTCGACCGACGTGCACAGACGTGCACGCCTTGGTGCACTGGAGGACGGTCGACCGGGTCGGTCGACCGCTTCAGAGAGCTTTGCTCTCAGGAAATATCGGTCGACCGGGCCGGTCGACCGACAGAGAGTTTACTCTCTTCTCCAGTTGCTCGGTCGACCGGGTCGGTCGACCGGAGGCTGCAACGGTCGGATTTTGACCGTTGCCGGTCGACCAGACCGGTCGACCGGAAGCTCTGACAGAGCCCAACGGTCAGATTTTTCTGGCCTCTATAAAAGGGGGTTTTGTCATTGTTTTGAGCCAAGATTTTAGGAGATCTTTTGTCCAGTTATTTCCATTCTTTTAGCAGAGTTTTCTCCACAAAATAGAGTGCCAATATTTCCTATCAAAAGGGATTTTATCAAGAGAGTGTTTATTGTGATTTCTTGAGTTTTCCATCAAAGTTCTTTCCTTGTTTTCTCACACTACACTTGAGCATCCATAGTTATATCTATCCTATAGGAGAGTTGTAGTGAGAGTTTTTGTAAGGTGATCAAAGTGTTGTGATCACCAAAGACTTGTTCTTTGTTCCTTGAGGAGACGGGCAAGTGTGCTCGTTGTGGTGTGGAGTTCGGGTGTGAACTCTTGTGGTGCGAGGTGCGGCCTCGGCGAGTCGGTGGACTTGCGTGTGTACGGGACTTGGGAGTCCGAGGGCTTGTAGGTGTTGCGGCACCGAGGAGAGATCCATTGGGATCTTGCATAGTGGAAATCCTTCGTGTGTCGAAGGCGGGGATGTAGAGCAAGTGTGCTCGAACCTCGAAACAAACCCTTTGTGTTTGCGATTGCTCACTCTTGCTCTCTCTCTCTCTCTCTTTGTCTCTTTTATATCTTGCATTCAATTATTGTTTATCTCTTATATGCTTGATATACCTTTGTGCTCATAATTGCTATACTTGCTTGGGATTGTTATTAACACTAGTATTCAACCAAGAGAGCCAACGCGGCACCTCAACCCATTCAAGGGGAATCTAGAGGAGTTTGTCCAGAGCCTCGCAAGGGGAATTCGGCAACACTCTTGTGTTATACATAAGTGTTCAATTAAAAGAAGTTTATTTTGGTCAACTTAGTTTTAATTCCGCATTATTTGTTCATAAGTGACCATTAGATTAGCCATCACCTATTCACCCCCCTCTAGGTGATCTTACAAATTATACTAAGGGTTATTAGACCACTTTCGCAGGTCGCGCGATTGCACTGAGCACGTGCAACAAGCCGTTAAACCTCTAGGTTCCCCCTAGAGGACGAGTTTTGTCTCGTGAGGGTTTTTAGCGGATTGCACCCACAAAATCCATAAAGAAAGGGAAATAAAGAGTTAGTATTTTCGAAAAGCATTTTGAAAGAGAAAAATATTTGAAATATGATTGTAAGATCTAAGCAATCTATAAGTTATAGGAAAACCGAATTTTTCATTCCTAAACTTAGTCTCTATTCAAAAAATTTGTTATCAATCAAAGTAAGGAGTCAAATTGTGCTTCTCATCTAGTCTATTGCTTTACCCTAAGTCATATGCACCTTGTGAATGTGAAAATTTTGACTAAGGGTTCATTAACTCTAACTCTTATGCCTTATTTATTTTATATATATATACTTTTTTTTGTGGTATTATTCCTTAGTTTTATTAGGATTTCTAATCTGCCCATGTAACGAGCATTTAATCGATGACTCCCAAACCAAACGGTCTTAGGGCACCAGGTGAGAAAACACCCCCAAGGACTTAAGGACTCGAGCAAATAAGGCCACAAAACTAAGGATTTTATTATATGAACCTCTTTTAGGCGTGAATACTTATGCTTTATTAGGCACAAATACCCAGCTTAATCAGAGGATTTTTCTTTTCAAACTTATCTAATCATCTTTCGCATAAATACCAAGGCTTGCTTAGGCCAAGGCACCTAGCTAGTCAATAATTAGACTTGTTTTTTTTTTTTTCAAACTCATCTAATGATCTTTTTCATAAATACTAAGGCTTTCTTAGGCCAAAGCACCTAGCTAATCAATAATTAGATTTGTTTATATATATATTTTTATAAGGCATAAGAATCTTTGTTTTTGAACCCTAAGTGTGTAAGTGTATGAAGTGTGCATATTTCATCAAGGTAAAGATCAAGACTAAATTACTTTGACAAATTATCTTCCTAACTCTATAAATCAAACAAATAATCTTATTTTGACCAAGTATAAGAAAACCTAATTTTGATTTTCCTATTCCTTAAAATTAACTTAATTTCTTACAAAAATAAGTCAAAATATTGTTTCTATTTTTCAAAAAGTTTTTTAAAAGTAAAAAAAATGTTATTTTTTTATTTTAATGAAAAAGAAAAGTTATGTTAGACCCTCCCCCACACCTATCTCATGCATTGTCCTCAATGTATGAATTAATGCATAGATGCATGAAAAAGAAGAAAGGGAAGGAAAATGGTTACCTTAAGGTGGTGGTTCCGGTGGTGGTCTGATTGGTCCACGAAACGCGGCCCAATCAACTTTTCTTGGGTCTCGGAGGAACCCACCAGCACTATCTTTAATATAACCCATTAAAAAGATGTATCCATAAAGGATCTTTATTAAATATTTAACCCCATCTAATTTTCATATTCCATAATTGATTTCGAGTCAAATTTGTCAACCACCTCGTCCCAGAATGGAGTATGAAATGATAGAACGGTTGACTTAGGCTCAGGAAGGACAGGAACTAATACCGACTCAGGAAGGTGACTTAAATCAAGTAAAGGTTCAAGAGTCAAAATAGGTTCAGAAATTGGGTCCAAGTCAAAAAGTTGAAACTCAAGTCCACATGTGTTTTCCAACAATGGAATGTGACCTAATATGGGTGATTCCAGTTCAGGGATGATAGGTAATGGAATCAAAACTGACTCTAGAATATTATTCAAGGTTGGTAATAAAACAGGAGTCAATATTGATTCAGAAAGTTGAACTGGATCACAGATTTGAGAATCTAGGTCACATATCTGATTGAGTTCAATATCATAAAAATGAGAACTTGCCAATTTGTCAATAGGATTTTCAAAATTGTATAATTGGTCAAGTTCAATATGATCCTCAAAGATGGGTGATTCAATTTCATTATGAATTGGTACAGGATCCAATGTTGACTCCGGGAAAAGATTGAAGTCAGGTGAAGATACCGGAGTCATTATTGAATCAGGAAGAAGAATTGAATCACTAAGTTGGGGTTCAAGATCATATTCATTCTTAAGTTCTATTTCAGGAAAGGAATAACTTGCCAAACTGTCAATATCTTTTTCCAAATTTGGAGTTTGGGCAAGTTCAAATGGTTGTTCTGAAATACAATCTTGATTTCCAAAACGATATGACTCTTCGGCTCTAACAGAATGGTAAGTGACATCTGGATGGTGGGAACGTAGAGATTCGACCATCATATCTATGTCACGATTACGAGTGGTTTGAGCCCGAGTCATGGCTTCAAGCATCTTTTCATAGTTGATAGGTTCATTGTTTTGATGAAAAGATGAAGAATTGTCTTGGAAGTGGTAGTAAAATTGTGAGTCCATCAGATTTTGGGATTTGTGTTTGGACTCACGCATACTCATTTCCATAATTGATGGTTTCCTATTTTGGACGGGTGGAACTGAGTATGAATCTTGAACATAATGTGGACTGGGTGGAGAAGGAGGGCAAGGTGGTTGGAAATTATGCTCGGGGGAGGTGAATCCCTACTGACTCGGTGAAGAGTTGAAATCATTATGGAAATTATAGTTATTAGATTGGGGGTATGGGTCATATTGATTCGGATAAGACCAATCTGGCACACTAGGTTGGTCAAGGTTATGATATGCCGGGTTGGTAATATCCGAAAATGAAGTCGGTGTGTAATATGGATTATTATTGTAGTTGAAAAAATTATTATTATAGTCCATATCACACAATAGAATACAAACACATAAAAACAAACAAATAAGCAAACAAATAAAAGAAAAAAATTCTAACTAGGTTTGGGTAGACCTATGACCTAGACGACTCCTAACTGATTAGACTGTCCACGGGAGGTCTAATGTAGACTTTGACCACAAGCTAATCAGCCAGGTCAGGGCAAGGTTGGTGGGAGGTTTTCCGTCAAAGACGTTCCTTAATTAAATAACCACCAACCTTCGGGCTTTCGGCCCTCAATCCCTTTCCTAGACACTGATTTTGCAGGAGTCAGATTCTAACATTTTTCCCCCTTAGGATAATCTCCTAATTGAGTCCGAGATGTCCCTAGGGCCAACGTCTACTCAATTTTAGTTAGGCTTGGGTTAGTGAGTGCTTGGAATCTGATTTTTGGGCTAAGGAAGGGTGATTAAATCCCCACCTTATCTTGTTATGGGTTAGTGCCCTTAAAATAATTTTGTGCAAGTGTACAAGATATGTAAGATTCACTCAAAGCGATATAAACAACCAAGAAGTGAGTCCTATGCTAAATGCAATGCATACGTACCTTGCTCCAGCACTCTTCAACAGTAAAAAATAAAGGAATTAAAAAGACACGTGCCTAAAATGCAAATGTCTAATCAATTTTTTATCTTTTTAATAAATATTTTACTGTTGATTATTAGCAAGCTTATGTTATGGCATATAAGAAAAATTAAAGTTGCAGCAAACTAGAATTTTTTTAAACTAAGCAGCCCTGCCAAAAGCTGTTAGTAGTCAACTCTTCCTTGCCGTGGATCCGCGGCTTTTGCCGTGGAAACGCGGCAATTCAGAGGGTCCTTAGTCTCTGCTTTCTAGAGCAGAGGCCCAAGGCCACTTGTATGTCACTGCAATATTAATTTCCTGCTTTTATTGCCCTGTAACCTGCAACAGAGAAGAAAATTCGTTTTGTTCTAAAAAATTTTCAAAAAAAATTCAGATTTCAATAAAAAACATGTTACCCTCCCCGGCAACGGCGCCAAAATTTGATTGAGGTACAACCTGCACACAAAATACGAGATTATAGAACTTAAGAAAAGAGATGTGCAAGTGCTCAATTCTTCCGCTATAGCAAGTGGCTATGCGGGTCGTGATCCACAAGGAGGGTTTGCGATGGAAGCTTTACGGTTTTTTTATTGAAATCGTTAAGAAAATAAGCGAAAGTTCTTCTCTGTTTTATGTAAGGAAAAAGAAAAAGAAAGTTAATGGTTAAAGTTAAGAAGAAAGCGAGAGATGAAGAAGGTGGAAAATTCAAAAAACAAAAGAAAGCGACTATATACAATGAAGTGGAGAAGAAAGAGTTGGAGGAGATGGTTGGTAATCTATACTAAGAAAGAAAAGAAAAGAAGTAAAGAAAAGTAAAGAGATACTTACCGAGGTTGAGTGATGACTTACCTGGAAACCGTTGCATGTTCTACCTTTACTTCGGAGGCGTTCAACGCATAGATCATAAACTCGAGCTCGGTCCCCGTGCACATTATATCATCAAGCATAAGAAGAACGAAGTGATGCGGATCTTGGAAGAGGAGAACGTCTTCATGAACTATCGCTGGCTCTCACGTAGCTTAGTTATACTTGCTTTGGAATTCACTTGTACACTCAACAACAACAACCAAGGTAAAGTAGAAGAGGAAGACGAAACAAAAGAAAATACAAACATAAAAAGAACTTTTACCTTTATTAATTGCAGAGATAATGAAAGAAAGGAGGAGGGTACATCGTCGGTGTCACTCTCAACTTCAGCCTCTCTCTCTTACTTACATGAATCTTCTTCTACCCTAAGTTACATACAAATTACATAACAAGAAAAGAAAAACCTAAACTACAAAGAATTAAAACTAGGCTAAATCCTAATCTGCATTCACGTCCAATTTTAGCACAGAGAATGCCCTTTTATAGGCCAAAAACCTAACAATCAGGATCCCGGGGAGATCGGGGGAGCAAACGCTCCCCCTAACTCCCCAACAAAGCCGTGGAAACGCGGCTTGGGCCGCGTTTCCGCGGCCAGGGTGTTGCCAGATGGCCACACCCTGTTGGTGGGTCTCCCCGGTTTCTCCCTCTGACTTTATCTGGAGTTGGTTTTGCAGTTTGGCTCCGAGATTTTGAAGAAATGGCCTTGGATTCTTGGCTTTAACCGATCGATCCTGAGAGGATTCTTCTCAACCGATTTCAACCTCTTGATTTTTGCCCTGATTTTGTGTGTGCGAATTAATTCTGATTTAATCAGAATTCTGGTGGGCTTTTGGGCTCATTTCTCTTCATCTCCTTAAGGATTGGGCCTGCAAATAAATTAAACAAATAATTAGGACAATGCAGGCTTTTATTCTAAAATAAGTATGGAAACGTGACATTAAATATGCAACATTAGCAACCAATCACAAATGCAGGCTTTTATTCTAAAATAAGTATGGAAACGTGACATTAAATATGCAACATTAGCAACCAATCACTTCCACCCTTAACCAAATAGGCCAGTGTAACTCCCTCTCTTTACCTCTTCTCTTTTGTTGTTTCTTTTCTCAAGCATGTCTAACTAACTCTTTCATTGCATGGCTAACTAACTACTAACCCACTAATCTCTAACAACTTGATTGATAATCCACATGAGTCAATAGTGTCAAACAAGCCTTGTGCAAATGAGAGCTATGACATCTTAAGACGAGGGTTCTAACTCTAACGTACATTCAAGTATTTACCTTCTTATATTTCATGCTTAATGGGTTTTTGATGATCTATGGGTTATGTACTTTACTTATTTTTGTAAGTTAGAGATTTTCCTTTTAACTTTGCCGATACCATTAGTGCACTTGTGTCTTTCCGTATACTCGCCTTTAATTGGATCTTGATAAGGGAATGTCCAAGTTTTTTCCGTGTTAAGCTAAGTTATAGGAAGAACTTTCACTCGATTTTCACGTGAATAGTTCCTATGCATAAGGGGTATACTTGCCTATGATCCATCGTGAGGCTACATCTTCAAGAAGTTAAGGATTAGTGGGAGCAATTAGTAGAAAGTTAGCCATGCGTCTTTACCACTAAGAAAAATCCACTTTTACGATAAGCAAATCAATTCAAAACTATACTTGAAACAAACTTGTTTTCATTTTCACATTCTTTATTCGAACAAAGAACTTTCTCTTTTCTTGAACAAAGAAGCCGCATCAAGCTTCCATCGCTCTCCCTCCTTGTGAATACGACCCGTATAGCCACTTCGCTACTACGGAAGAATCGCAAAAGCAATAACTTCGACCCACACTTCCTTCACTTATTTTTGTGCTTGCTTTTAGCCGATCAAATTTTGGCGCCGTTGCCAGGGAGGGAACGGCTTTATTGTTCAATACTCAAGATTGTTCTTTGTTTTTTTTGTTGTGTGTAGGAGAAGTACCAAGGAGCTTACTATCACGGGAAGCGAAAGAGGTGGCCAAGGACATTGCGCGAGGATTCATTTGCCCTCGGAAAAAAATTCGTGTAAAAGCGAGTTTTTCTGATTGAAGTACTAACAAACTCGTTTGCAGGGTTGCCGAAAGTCGCTAAAAATTGCTTTCTAAAATTTTTAGTTCCATTGAATGCTTCACCCTATACATGTGTAATAAACTCAACAGAAATTCACTTATTGCTTAATTAAAATTTGGATTAGACTCTTGCATTTAGGGTACGTGTCTATTTCAATTCATTTTAATTTCTGTTGAAGAGTGCTGGAGAAAAAGTACGTGATCGTACATATATTTTGTATTCTTTTCATTACACTCCTACATTTATCGTATAATAAATCAGCTAATTTTCTTGTCTTAAATATCTATTTTGCAGAAGGTAATAATGAAGAGAAAGAGGATTAAACCAAATAAATATCAGTTAAAATTAGATTTAACTGGATCTATTTGGTTAGCTGAGGATGATCCCAGATCTAGTTAGAACAAATTAAGGATTGGGGCAAATGTTCAGCTGAAGATCAGAGCAAATCAGAAAGATAACACCAAATGGAAACCGGTAAAATTCAGATTTTCATAAAACCATTTTGGTTAGCTAAAGATCAACCGAGAATAATATCAAATACAGAGAGATAAATGGATAGAGAGGATCAACAGATGAGATGAAGCAAGTTTGACTCAGATTCTGACTGAATACATTTTAGTATTTGAATCATAACTTTCGCTACTGAATATCAAATCTGATGATTCAAGATGATCCAAAACTCAGACTTACAGGGCTACAACTATTATGTTGATCACTATTTCTAATTCTATCATTTGATAAGTGATATTCAGCAATCAATACGCCAACAAACTGCAGATCAGAACTGAATATCCACATCAAATCAAGTTTGGAGATAAGGGGAGGATTCAAATTCAGAAATAGCCAGCTTTTTCTATCTTCATACTCCTCTAACCTTTGCATTTCTTCTATAAATACCTGTAATCTCAAAGGCAAAAAGAAGGACCAAGCAGAGATAGAATTTAGCCCAGTTTTTCATTCTTTTTAGTGTAAGTTTTTATTTTCTTTTTATGTAATTTTTATTTCTTTGTAAGCATAGGTTAGACTGAGATTCATGTAAGTAAGAGAGAGAGGCTTATGTTGAGAGTGACACCGATGTACCCTCCTCCTTTCTTCCATCGTTTCTGCAAGCAATTAAAGGTAACCTTTTTTTATGTTCGTCTTTACTTTTGTTTTCTTCTTCTTCTTTCAACTTTTCCTCTTTTTGTTATGATGAGCATCCAAGTGAATCTAGAAGCATCAGTATAGCCATGCTTGTGTGAGTGCCACCGATATTTCATGATGATGTTCTCCTCCTCAGGATTCCGTATCATTTCATTCTTCTTCATCTTGATGATGTAATGCGAATGGGGACTGAGCTGATCATATGGGTTATGCGTTGATCACCTCCGAATCAAGGTAAAACATGCAAGGGTTTCAGGTAAGTCATTAATCAAAGGAGGTAAGTTTTTCTTTTAGGTTTTCTTTTCTTTTAATTTTAGTGTAAATTACCAACACCACAATCTTCCAAGTTTCTTTCACTCTTTTTCATTTCTTTGTACATATCCACTTCCATTTTCTCCACCTTCTCTATCTATCACTTTCTTTCTAACTTAACTATAACTCTTTTTCTCTTTTCTTTTTAAGAACTAAAAGAAGAATTTTTAACCATTAATGGTAGCATAAAGGAAAACTTGCTTAAAAAGCTTCCATCGCTAGTCCCTCCTTGTGGATCACGACCCGCATAGCCACTTGATATAGCGGTAGAATTGAGCACCTTGCACTACTGTTTTAAAAGTTCTGAAATTCTGTATTTGTGTGTAGGTTCAACCTCAATCAAATTTTGGCGCCGTTGTCGGGGAGGGACGGTAAGTAATTCTCTTTAAAGTTTACGTTTTTGGTTAACTTTCTTCTTTGTTCTTGGTGTACAGGTTTGACAACAAGAAATTTTTGCTGCAGTGGGTATATAAGTGGCCTTGGACTCTGCTCAAGAAAGCAGAGCCAAGAAGCCCTCAGATTTGCTACATTCCTGTGGCAATCTGAGTGAACTACTAACCTGTATTTTATGCAGGTTGGCTATAGTGCAAAGTTTCATATCTGTAGCTATCTATTTCCTTGTTTGTCTCACTGTATTTACTTTCTAACCTCAATAGTAAAATAATGTTTGTTAAATGCTAAAAATGGTTTAGACTTTGCATTTAGACACGTGTCTAATTCGTTTACATTTTACATTACTGTTGAAGAGTGCTGGAGCAAAAGGTACGTTTGCATGGCATATAGTTTAGGAAACATTCTTGAGTGATTATTTGCTTGTTGAATGTTACTTTTCTTTATCTTGCACACCTTGCACAATCAATCTTAAGGGTTTGTCCTATAAACAAGATAAGGTGGGGAAGTCATTATCCTCCCTTAGCCCACAAACAATCTTCTCACTCACTAACTCAAGCTTAACTAAAACTGAGTAGACGTTGGCCCTAGGGACATCTCGGACTCAATTAGGAGATTATCCTAAGGGGGAAGGTGTTAGAATTTGACTCCTGCCAAATCAGTGTCTAAGGAAAGGGATTGAGGGGCGAAACCCCGAAGGCTGGTGGTTTGGTTTAATTAGGCCCGTCGCTTTTGCGCGGATACCTCCCACCAATCTTGCCCTGACCTGGCTGATTAGCTTGTGGTCAAAGTCTGCATTATACCTCTCGTGGACGGTCTAACCAGTTAGGAGTTGTCTAGGTCAAAGGTCTACCCTAACTTAGTTTAGAATTTTTTTTATTTATTTGCTTATTTGTTTGTTTTTCTTTTTTTTGTGTTTGACATTTCTTGTGTGATATGGCTTATAATAACAATTTTTCCAATTTTAATGGTAATCCATATTACACACCAACCTCTTTTTCGGATATTACCAACCCGACATATCATAACTTTAACCAACATAGTGTGTCGGATTAGTCTTATCCAAATCAATATAACCCATGCCCCCAATCTTATGACCATAATTTCCAGAATAATTTCAACTCTTCACAGAGTCAATGGGGATTCCACCTCTCCCGGTCCAATTTTCAACCAACTTGTCCTCCTTATGCACCTTGTCCATAATATTTCCAAGATTCATACTCAGTTCCACCAGTCCAAAGTAGAAAACCATCAATTTTGAAAATGAGTATGCGTGAGTCCAAACAACAATCACAAAATCTGACGGACTCACAATTTCACCACCAATTCCAAAACAACACTTCATCTTTTCAAGTCCAATCTCAACAAAACGATGAACCAATCAACTATGAAAAGATGCTTGAAGCCATGACTCAGGCTCAAAACGCTCGTAATCATGACATAGATATGATGGTCCAAACTCTACATTCTCACCCTTTGATCATTTCTGATGTTGCTAACCATTCTGTTAGAGCCGAAGAGTCATGTTGTTTTGGAAAATAAGGTTCCATTTCAGCACAATCATTTGAACTTGCCCAAACTCTAAATTTTAAAAATGACATTGACAGTTTGGCAAGTTATCCCTTTCCTGAAATTAAACTTGAGAATGAATATAATCATGAACCTCAACTTAGTGATTCAATTCTACTTCCTGATTCAATTATGACTCCGGTGTCTTCACCTGATTTCAATCTTTTTCCCGAGTTAACATTAGATCCTGTGCCAATTCATAATGAAATTGAATCGCCAATCTTTGATGATCATCATATTGAACTTGACCAATTTTATACTTTTGAAAGTCCCATTGACAAATTGGCAAGTTCTCATTTTTATGAAATTGAACTCAATGAGAAATGTGACCTAGATTCTCAATTTTGTGATCCAGTTCAAATTCCCGAATCAATATTGACTTCTGTTTTGTTATCCGACTTGAGTAATATTTTAGAGTCAGTTTTGCTTCCCACACCTGTCATTCTTGAACTTGAATCACTAATATTAAGTTACATTCCATTGTCGGAAAATGAATGTGGACTTGAGTTTCAACTTCTTGATTTGGACCAACTTCCTGAACCAATCTCGACTCCTGAATCTTTACATGACCTAATTCACTTTCCTGAGTCGGTATTAGTTCTCGTACTTCTTAAGTCCAAGTCAATCATTCCATCTTTTCACACTCTATTTTGGGACAAGACGGTTGACAAAATTGACTCCGAAATTAATTATGAAATTTGAAAATTAGATGGGATAAAATATTTAATAAATATCATTCATGTATACATCATTTTAGTGGGTTATATAAGAGAGATTTCTGGAACTCCATGCAAAGTCGATTGGGCCGCATTTCGTGGACCAATCAGACCACCACCGGAACCACCACCTTAAGGTAATATTTTCCTTCTCTTTCTTCTTTTTCATGCACCTATGTATTAATTCATACATTGAGGACAATGCATGAGATAGGTGTGGGGGAGGGTCTAACATAACTTTTTTAAAAAAAGAAAATAAAAAAATTATTATTAACATTTTCTTTACTTTTAAAAACTTTTTGAAAATAGAAACAATATTTTGACATATTTTTTGTAAGAAATTAAGTCAATTTTAAGGAATAGGAGAATCATAATTAGGATTTCTTATACTTGGTCAAAATAAGATTATTTGTTTAATTTTTAGGGTTAGGAAGATAATTTGTCAAAGTAATTTAGTCTTAATCTTTACCTTGATGAAATATGCACACTTCATACACTTACACACTTAGGGTTCAAAAACAAAGATTCTTATGCCTTAAAAAAAAGAAAAAAGAAAAAAAATATCTATGAAAGATAAACAAATCTAATTATTGATTAGCTAGGTGCTTTGGCCTAAGCAAGCCTTAGTATTTATGTGAAAGATGATTAGATAAGTTTGAGAAAAATATGTATATAAAAATCCTCTGATTAAGCTGGGTATTTGTGCCTAATAAAGCATAAGTATTCACGCCTAAGAGAGGTTGATATAATAAAATCTTTAGTTTTGTAGCCTTGTTTGCTCGAGTCCTTAAGTCCTTGGGGTGTTTTCTCACCCGGTGCCCTAAGACCGTTTGGTTTGGGAGTCATCGATTAAAGGCTCATTACATGGGCAGATTAGAAAGCCTAATGAATTAAGGAATAATACCACAAAATATAAAAAATAATAAATAAATAAGGCATAAGCATTAGAGTTAAAGAACCCTTAGTCAAAATTTCACAGTCACAAAGGTACATATGACTTAGGGTAAAGTAATAGACTAGATGAGAAGTACAATTTGACTCCTTATTTTGATTGATAACAAATTTTTGAATAGAGACTAAGTTTAGGAATGAAAAATTCGATTTTCCTATAACTTATAGATTACTTAAATCTTACAATAATATTTCAAATAATTTTCTCTTTCAAAATGCTTTTCAAAAAGACTAACTCTTTGTTACTCTTTCTTTATGGATTTTATGGGTGCAATCTACTGAAAACCCTCACGAGACAAAACTCGTCCTCTAGGAGAAACCTAGAGGTTTAACGTCTTGTTGCACATGCTCAGTGCAATCGCGTAACCTGCGAAAGTGGTCTAATAATCTTTGGTTTAGTTTTGTTGATTTGCTCGAGGACCAGCAAAAGATAGGTGTGGGGGTGTGATCGTACATATATTTTGTATTCTTTTCATTACACTCCTACATTTATCGTGTAATAAATCTGCTAATTTTCTTATCTTAAACATCTATTTTATAGAAGATAATAATGAAGAGAAAGATGATTAAACCAAATAAATACCAGTTAAAATCAGATTTAACTGGATCTATTTGGTTAGCTGAGGATGATCCCAGGTCTAGTTAGAACAAATCAAGGATTGGGGCAAATGTTCAGCTGAAGATCAGAGCAAATCAGAAAGATAACACCAAATGAAAACCAGTAAAATTCATATTTCTATAAATCCATTTTGGTTAGCTAAAAATCAACCGAGAATAATATCAAATACAGAGAGATAAATGGATAGAGAGAAGATTAACGGATGAGATGAAGAAAATTTGACTCAGATTCTGACTGGATACATTTTAGTATTTGAATCATAACTTTCACTACCGAATCTCAAATCTGATGATTCAAGATGATCTAGAAAGCAGACTTGCAGGGATACAACTCTTATGTTGATCACTATTTCTAATTTTATCATTTGATAAGTGATATTCAGAAATCAATACGCCAATAAACTGTAGATCAGAACTGAATATCCACATCAAATCAAGTTTGGAGATAAGCGGAGGATTCAAATTCAGAAATAGCTAGCTTTCCCTATCTTCATACTCTTCTAACCTCTGCATTTCTTCTATAAATACCTGCAATCTCAAAGGCAAAAAGAAGGACCAAGCGGAGATAGATTTTAGGCCAGTTTTTCATTCTTTTTAGTGTAAGTTTTTATTTTCTTTTTATGTAATTTTTATTTCTTTGTAAGCATAGGTTAGACTGAGATTCATGTAAGCAAGAGAGAGAGAGGCTTATGTTGAGAGTGACACCGATGTACCCTCCTCCTTTCTTCTATTGTTTCTGCAAGCAATAAAAGGTAACTTTTTTTTATGTTCGTCTTTACTTTTGTTTGTTGGTCCCGAGATGATGCCAATTGTTGGATCTAATATACACGTCAACACTCAAACAAAGATATTAGCGTTACAGAAATAAACTTGCATAAAAGGAAATTAAATCTCAGAAAAAGATAAGCAAACGCAAACACAAGAGATTTATCCTTGTTCGGTCCTCGTGACCTACATCCAGTCCCCAAGCCACCAGCTTGAGATTTTCCTTTATCCTTTGACTTTGTACACCCAAAATCAAGACCTTGCACACCACTTGACAAATCCCCTTTGCCAAATGTGTACAACTCTTCTTACAACCATGAAGACAAACACCTTGTATAACCTCTCTTCTACACCAAGAAGACGCTCTTGTACAATGCTCCTCTTTGAGTGATTACAAATGATTCTATAAGCCTTGAATCTGTATGTGATCGTGAATAAGGGCTATTGTAGGTGGACTCTCAGAAATCTTCACTATGAAGTAGGAATTTGAGTGAAGAAATGAAAGTGGGAACAGTTTTCTGAAAACCAGAATTTTGACAGAATTTTTTGGTTAGAAAACTATTGATTTGAATTGGTGTTTTTCGCCTAAGATAACAACCCTATTTATAGCTAAACTCTATGGTTAGTTAGGGTAGTTATTAAGACAAATTTGAATATATAATCGTTGGATAACGTTGGATAAAACACCAAAAAATAGAAACTGTCTAACAGTCAGAAACTGCTATTAGTCGACTTGAGATATGGGTTAGTGACTAAGTTGGGCAATTTATACTGGGTTAGTCGACTACAAAAGGGAGCAAGTCGACTAGGTCAAGATTGAATGAAAAGACAAGTTTTTGGAAACTGAAACTAGTTGACCAGAACAATGTATAAGTCGACTACATCAGGTTTTTAGTCGACTATAAAGTCTGTTAAGTCGACTAATAGTGATAAACAGAGAGTTGGCATTTTTGCAGGACAAATGTTAGTCAACTTGGAAAAATGTCAAGTCAACTTATACATGTATACCATGTATAAGTCGACTATAAAAGGCTATAAGTCGACTAATAGGGCTAAGATGTGTTTCAAGGCTTTTAACATGATATTAACTATTACAATACACATCAATAGCAACTCTCTTTGGGAAGTCATGATCATGTAGAACTCTTGAATAGGCTTTAAGATAGAGCTCCATTTGAAATGGCTTCACAAATATATCATCAAAAGCAAGTTCTAACATTCTCCCCCTTTTTAATGATGACACTTTGTGTGCACGAATACTCTCCCTGCAGAGAATATGTTATATGTTCTCCCCCCTGCAGAAAATATGTTCTCCCCCTGCAGAAAACAGTTATAACATATATAGAAAAACATATGTTCTCCTCCTGCAAAAAATATATCATAACAAATATATATAATAAATGTTCTTAAAATATTTTTCTTATCAAACTTCTTATATGGTACCTGAAAGATAAACATTAGAATGGTACCAATAATAAGATCAAAGCATTAACCTTTAGGAGACCAAACCCAATTTGAATTTGGTTTCCACCTGTTAGTATACACAAAATTGCATGAATTACATATATCATGTATGTATGATGCAATATAAGTATTTTTATCAACAATACTTAAATTTTTAGGAATCCATATGAACTTGTTCTTAATTCTTTTTGAAATAATATCAGTATTTCTTTTCACAAAAGAATTATATAGATTACTAACATATGTAGATTTTCCAAAAAATCCAAGACCATAATGATTATGTGACATCTTTTGATATGATAATAAATCATTTAACTTTTCTTTTTCTTGATTAAATTTAGTCACATTTTTCAAAATCTCTTCATACTTCATTTTAAAAAGTGATATGTCTTTATCTAAAACAGAAATTCTTTCATTTAAAGACATAGTTCTCTTTTCAATAAAACATTATTTTGTAATAAATTCTCATTATCTTTTTTCAATGATGATATTACTTTTTCAAAATCATCTTTTTGAGAATCTATAGAAGAAATTTGAGAAGCATAACAAGAATTTTCTTTGATAAGTTTTTCATTTTCTTTTGACAAAACTTTATTCTTTATCTTTTCATTCTTAATATCATTGTATAATTCTTGAAATGCATCGAAGAGTTTAGAAAATTGTACCTCATCTTCTTCTATGGCCATAAAGCATATGTTGGCATGTTCAGTGGCTTCTTCTTCGTCAGAGGAAGAGGAATCACTATTTTCCCATGAAGCTTGGTAGTCTTTCTTCTTTCTGAACATTTTGCTCTTGAATTTACTTTTGTTTTTGAGCAATGGGCAATCCTTCTTCATATAACATGTTTTATTGCAATTAAAACATTTAAACTTACCTTGCTTCAAGAATCTTCTGAATTTTGTTGAAAGCATTGCCATCTCCTCTTCATCGTCATCTGAATTGTTCGTGTCTGATGATGCATGGAAGGCAAGTTCTTTCTTCTTTGAAAGAGATTGTTGTTCATCCTTCTTTCTATCTTCGAGTTGCACTTCATATGCCATTAGATTACCAATAAGGTTTTCTAACAACATTGTTGAGAGATCATTCGCTTCTTCGATTACAGTTGTCTTCTTCTCCCAATCTGGTGTAAGTGCACGAGGATCTTGCGAACTTTTTTGACTTGGGTGTATTCCTTTCCAAGGGATGCTAAGGAATTGGTTATGTCGGTGAATCTTGTAACCATTTCTGAGATGGTTTCATTCTCCTTCATTTTGAAAAGTTCAAACCTGTGGACAAGAATAGAAATTTTAGATTCCTTAACCTTATTTGTGCCTTCATGTGTTACCTGTAGTATGTGCCATATTTGATTTGCAGAAGTGGCTGCTGACACACGTTGAATTCTTCTTTGGTTAAGGCACAGAATAAAGCATTCATCGCTTTGGCATCAACATTCGCATTCTTCTTTTGATCATTACTCCAAGCGGTGTAGTTGGTTGTCGGTTTGGTGTACGTTGCTTCTACTATGTTCCATAGTTCGTAGTTGATCGATTGCAAGTAGATCTTCATTCTACACTCCAATAGTTGTAGTTGGATCCATCAAATAGCGGTGGACGTTGTGTAAAATGTCCTTCTTTGAATTGTGATGAAGAGAACTCTATTGCCATCCTTGTATGTTGTTGACTGTATGCCGGGCCGGGCTCTGATACCAATTGTTGGTCCCGAAATGATGCCAATGTTGGATCTAATATACACGTCAACACTCAAACAAAAATATTAGCGTTATAGAAATAAACTTGCATAAAAGGAAATTAAATCTCAGAAAAAGATAAGCAAACGCAAACACAAGAGATTTATCCTTGTTCGGTCCTCGTGACCTACATCCAGTCCCCAAGCCACCCGCTTGAGATTTTCCTTTATCTTTTGACTTTGTACACCCAAAATCAAGACCTTGCACACCACTTGACAAATCTCCTTTGCCAAATGTGTACAACTCTTCTTACAACCAAGAAGACAAACACCTTGTACAACCTCTCTTCTACACTAAGAAGATGCTCTTGTACAATGCTCCTCTTTGAGTGATTACAAATGATCCTATAAGCCTTGAATCTGTATGTGATCGTGAACAAGGGCTATTGTAGGTGGACTCTCAGAAATCTTCACTATGAAGTAGGAATTTGAGTGAAGAAATGAAAGTGGGAACAATTTTCTGAAAACCAGAATTTTGACAGAATTTTTTGGTTAGAAAACTATTGATTTGAATTGGTGTTTTTAGCCTAAGATAACAACCCTATTTATAGCTAAACTCTATGGTTAGTTAGGGTAGTTATTAGGACAAATTTGAATATATAATCGTTGGATAACGTTGGATAAAACACCAGAAAATAGAAACTGTCCAACAGTCAGAAACTGCCATTAGTCGACTTGAGATATGGGTTAGTCGACTAAGTTGGGCAATTTATACTGGGTTAGTCGACTACAAAAGGGAGCAAGTCGACTAGGTCAAGATTGAATCAAAAGACAAGTTTTTGGAAACTGAAACTAGTTGACCAGAACAATGTATAAGTCGACTACATCAGGTTATTAGTCGACTATAAAGTCTGTTAAGTCGACTAATAGTGATAAACAGAGAGTTGGCATTTTTGCAGGACAAATGTTAGTCGACTAGGAAAAATGTCAAGTCGACTATACCATGTATAAGTCGACTTTAAAAGGCTATAAGTCGACTAATAGGGCTAAGATGTGTGTGTGTGTGTGTGTTTCAAAGCTTTTAACATGCCATTAACCATTACAATACACATCAATAGCAACTCTCTTTGAGAAGTCTTGATCATGTAGAACTCTTGAATAATTTTTAAGATAGAGCTCCATTTGAAATGGCTTTACAAATGTATCATCAAAAGCAAGTTCCAACATTGTTTTCTTCTGCTTCTTTCAACTTTTCCTCTTTTGGTTATGATGAGCATCCATCTAGAAGCATCAGTATAGCCATGCTTGTGTGAGTGCCACCGATATTTCATGATGATGTTCTCCTCCTCAAGATTTCGTATCATTTCATTCTTATTCATCTTGATGATGTAATGCGAATGGGGACTGAGCTCGATCTTATGGGTTATGCGTTGATCGCCTCTGAAGCAAGGTAAAACATGCAAGGGTTCCAGGTAAGTCATCAATCAAAGGAGGTAAGTTTTTCTTTTAGGTTTTCTTTTCTTTTAATTTTAGTGTAAATTACCAACACCACAATCTTCCAAGTTTCTTTCACTCTTTTTCATTTCTTTGTACATATCCACTTCCATTTTCTCCACCTTCTCTATCTATCACTTTCTAACTTAACTATAACTCTTTTTCTCTTTTCTTTTTAAGAACTAAAAGAAGAATTTTTAATCATTAATGGTAGCATAAAGGAGAACTTGCTTAAAAAGCTTCCATCGCTAGTCCCTCCTTGTGGATCACGACCCGCATAGCCACTTGCTATAGCGGTAGAATTGAGCACCTTGCACTACTGTTTTAAAAGTTCTGAAATTCTGTATTTGTGTGTAGGTTCAACCTTAGTCAAATTTTGGACGTGTGCATTCATATAGAATAGGACCAACATTTTGGAGTGATTTATCGCTTTGAGTGTTACCTTATTGTGAATAAACTGTACACTTACACAATTGACATTTAGGGCAAAACCCAAATAAACAAGATAAGGTGGGAATTTCATCACCCTTCCTTAGCCCAAAAATCATCTCCAAGTGCACTCACACTTTCCCAAGTCTTAACTAAAAATAAATAGACGTTGGCCCTATGGACATCTCGGACTCACTAAGAGATTAACCGAGGTTGGACATTGCAAGAACTATACTCCTGCAAAATCGGTGTCTAAGGAAAGTGGATTGAGAGGCAAAGCCTCGAAAGCTCCGTGGTTTGGCGTAATTAGGCCCGTAGATCACGCCCGGATACCTCCCCCCGAGCTTTGCCCTTTCCTGGCCGATTAGCTTGTAGTCCAGTTCCTGCAACAACCTTCCCCGGAGAATCGACCAGTTAGGAGTCGTCTAGGTCCAGGTACCTTAGACTAAGGCTTGTGGTTGTTTTTCTTTCTTTTGTTTGTTTATTTTATCTTTTCGTTTGTTTGTTGTTTTTACGTTGTTTGTGGTGTGCTGCATGCAAGAGTGGGTGAGAGATCCTGTATCTTTCAGATTAACCAGAAACACTTCCTTACCCTTGCATCTAGAACCTGTGATGGCGTCACTTCAGGACAGATTTTACCCGATCAGAACTTCATTACCTTCTTGTATAAAACTACCTGAGGCAAATGGAAATAATTTTGAATTAAAGCCTCAATTTATCAACACTCTCCCAAACTTTCATGGTTTAGAATCAGAGGACGCATACTTCTTTGTTAGGGAATTTGAAGAAGTGTGCCTCATGATGCGTATACCCAGCTAAGAGACGATGCCGTTAGGTTACGTTTCATCCCTTTTTCCCTAAAGGACCTAGCGAAGAAATGGTTGTACAGTTTGGCGGTAGATTCAGTCACGACGTGGGATGATTTCGTCAAGGCCTTCTTGAAGAAATTCTACCCAATTCACAAAACTGCCCTCATTAGAAAGAACATCATGCAGTTCAGATAAGAGTCGAGCGAACTATTTTGGAGATACTTTGAGCGATTCAAAGATCTCCTAGCTCAGTACCCTCTTCATGGTGTGGAGAAATGGCGTCAGTGCTAGATTCTCTACGATGGTTTTGATTATCAGACAAAAACCCTTTTAGAAATCATGTGTCAGGGATGGTTCTTGTAGAAGGATGAGAATCAGGGTTGGGATTTATTTGAGGATTTAGCTGAGAAAATCCTGCAATGGGAGTCAGCCTCTGAAATACCTAAGAATTCACAATCTATAGCTTCAAGAGGAGGGCTCCTATCTCTAGAATCATCCATAGCTGCCAAGGCTAAGATTTCAACCCAAATGAGGAGAATAGAGGCTCTAGAGACAAAAGAGCCAGCCAATGTCAATCAAATCAACCCACAACCAATTCACAATCTGGGTTGTTCATACTACCAGGCACCAAACCATATCTTTGAAGAGTACCCTATTTTTCATGCCTAACAAGTGCCACCGGAACACCTGAACGTGGCTTACTCACGGCCGCCTCACAATCCCTACTCACGAACATACAATCCAGGTTAGAAGAATCACCCAAATTTCTCCTGGGCCCAGAATAATCCTCCTAGGCCTAATTTCTCCAACAACTTTCACCATCCCAGTCCTCCATAAAATTTCCCCAGTCAAGCTCCATCTTCCTCCTCTCAAAGTTCACAAATGGAAAAGAAATTCAGCAAATTAGAGGAGAGCATAGATGCTTTCATGAAGTCCTAAGCCGCTTTTATGCAAAACCAGGGACAAACGCTGAACAACCATTCACAGGCGATATTGAGATTGGAAATGTAGATGAGCCAATTAGCTAGCTCCCTAAGTGAAAGACCAAAGGATACTTTACCTAGTCAGCCGCTAGTTAACCCAAGAACCTCCAATCAAGCATATGAAATTCAAGATCCATTGATCAACCAGTGCAATGTTGTTCACACACTTTGACCTGGAAAGAAGGTGGACAACCGGTCTACCAACAGAAAAGTCCAGTCCAGACTGATCCTACTCCAGCCTCCACCTCTGCTAGTTCCTCCCAATCTGCTCCTCAAACATCTGACGAGGACAAAGCTGCTGAACAAGTTTATAAGCCTGTAGCACCCTTTCCCAATAGGCTTAGGAACAACAATAAGAATATGCACATGGAAAATATGCTTGAGATGTTTAACCAGGTCAAACTGAATGTGCCTCCTCTTGACGCTATCTAATAAGTCCTAGCTTATGCCAAATTCCTTAAGGATATGTGTACGAAGAAGAGAAAAACAAATGTGCCCAAGAAAGTATTCTTGGCAACCAATATAAGCAAAATTCTATCGGTCCCATTCCGGTGAAATACAAGGATCCCGGATGTCCCACAATTTCCTGCACCATAGGACAAACAGAAATCAGCTGAGCACTACTTGACCTGGGAGCAAGTATCAACTTGCTACCTCTGTCAGTATACCAGCAACTTGGGTTGGGCGAGCTGAGCCCAACCCGAGTCACCATTCAGTTAGCTGACCGATCTGTGAAAATCCCCAAGGGGGAAATCACAGATGTCCTTATCCGGGTCGGGGATTTCATCTACCCCGTTGACTTCATTATGCTTGAGACCCAACCTGTGTCAAATTCACGGTCTCAAATTCCAGTCATCTTAGGATGCCCTTTCCTTGCTACAGCCAATGCCATAATCAACTGTAGGAATGGGTCCATGCGATTGACCTTTGGAGATATGACAAAGGAAGTCAATGTCTTCAATCTTGGAAGACAACCTAGGGATGTCAATGATCAGACTTTTGAGGTCAATTCCATTGAAAATCTGACCAGTGAGCATGAGGAAAGTATGGAGACAGAAACGGAGGCAGAGTTTGATCTGGAGGCTGAGGATTTTAATCTAGACTAGATCATAGATTCAGCAGTGGACTGGGCGTCAAGCCCAGGTGTACCTCATCATAGGATTACAAGCCCTGAGATTGCCTCCAATGAAGCAACACCTTCCCTAGAGCTAAAATCCTTACCTGAACACCTCAAGTACGCCTACCTGGGCAGAAAGGACATCTTGCCAGTCATCATAATATCCCACCTAACTGAGCAACAAGAAGACAGCTTAATGTCTATTCTGAAAAGACATAGGGAAGCCATTGATGGACGATGAAGGATATCAAAGGGATAAGTCCAGCCATAGTGCAACATAGAATCCATTTGACCGATGAAGCAACCCACATGAGGGACCCACAACGCAGGCTTAACCCACTCATGTAAGAGGCAGTTAAAGCGGAAATTTTGAAACTATTAGATAATGAGATCATTTATCACATTTTTGATAGCCAATGGGTTAGCCCTGTTCATGCGGTCACAAAGAAATCTGGCTTTATAGTGGTTGAAAATGAGCAAAAAGAGTTGGTGCAAACAAGACTGCCTACCAAGGTTCGTGTCTGTATCGACTATAGAAAGTTGAATGCAGCCACCCGTAAAGACCACTTCCCGCTACCCTTCATCGACCAAATGCTGGAACGATTGGCTGGACATGAGTACTATTGCTTCCTAGATGGGTACTCGGGATACAATCAAATCCCTATTGCTGTAGAAGACCAGTAAAAGACCATATTCACCTGCCCATTCGGAACATTCGCTTACCGACGCATGCCCTTTGGATTGTGCAATGCTCCCGCAACATTCCAACGGTGTATGCTTAGTCTTTTCTCCGACATGGTAGAACATTTTCTTGAGATTTTCATGGATGACTTCTTCATCGACGGAGATTCATTTGATCAGTGTCTTCATCACCTAGAGTTAGTGCTGCAAAGATACAAGGAGAAGAACCTAACTCTAAACTGGGAGAAATGTCACTTCATGGTGAGACAGGAGATTGTCTTAGGCCATGAGATTTCTAGGAGAGGCATTGAAGTGGACAAGGCTAAAGTAGAAGTGATTGCTAAGCTTCCACCACCCAAAAGCATCAAGGATATTAGATCCTTTCTAGGGCATGCTGGGTTCTACCGATGGTTCATTAAGGATTTTAACAAAATCGCTAGGCCCTTAACCAACCTGCTCGCTAAGGATGTGCCCTTTGATTTTAACGATGAATGTTTTAAGTCATGGGGGAAGCTTAAGTAAGAACTTATTTCTGCGCTTATTATTTCTGCTCCTAACTGGGCCCTGAAAATCACCTAGAGGGGGGGTGAATAGGTGATAATGCTAATCAATGCACAATTAAAATTTATGATGCAAGAATCGCCCAAAACAAGACTAGAAGCCGGATTCCCCGTGAAGGGCTCTGAACTCCTTCCTCGTGATTCCTCTGGATATGAGTTTGAGGTGCACAATGCAATCTTGTTGTATGAGACTTTGATTGACAATATGAATATGAAACAAGTGAAAATTGCAATGAAAGTAGAGAGCAAGTAATAGGAGCAATGAAAGTAAAGCAAGAAGCAAGAGCAAGTAAACCAAACACAAACACCGAGAATTTTTCCGAGGTTCGAGCACCCAGCTCTACGTCCCCGCCTTCCCCAGAAGGATTTCTAACCACTATAACTTCACAAAGATGTTACAAATACACCGGAGTACCCAACTCCACAATCTCAAGTACAAGTTCTCTCTTGGTGATCAAAAGACCACAAACTCTCTTTTGAAAAATTCTCTTCCCTTACAAAATTCTTGTAGAACAATGAGCAGGATTGAAGCTCTTATATGTAAGTGGAAAAAGAAAATGAAATCAGAGAGACTTGAAAAACACTTCAGAAAATGAGAGAGATTTTCAGCACAAAAACAAAGAAATAAAACTCTTTTGAATGCTTTTAAACTTTTGGAATTTTTGTAAACTTTTGTTGTAAAGAAATCTCTCCCTAATCACCCCTATTTATACGAGAGGGCTAGGGATTAAGGAATAAACCCACTTAATGCTAATTAGAAAGTATTAGGTTCAGAAAATATCATTTAAACACTTTTAGGAAAGAAAAAGACAAAAATAAAGCAAGTTTAAAAATTAGCCGTTACTGTTGAAACGACTCTCTCGGTCGACCGGTCGGTCGACCGAGGCTCAAATAAAATAACCGTTGCGGGCTTCCGGTCGACTGCCCGGTCGACTTGGCAAAAACAGAGAGCAACTGCACTTCAGTCAGTCGACCGGTCGGTCGACCGCAAAACGTGCACACGGATACGCAACAAACTACTAGAAGTCCGGTCGACTGGGTCAGTCGACCGACCTGACCTGACTTAGTGTCGGTCGACCGGTCGGTCGACCGGCTCAGGCCAAAAATCAAAATTGAAACAGAATTTTGAGGAGATTTTGATATCTAACAAAATAGTTTTGATTAGATATAAATGTAAAACATAAAATTGAGTTTGTAATCAGAAGGCTTTGTATTAAAATATTTTGTATATATTTATAGGGAATATTTCTAGGAAAGACATGTGCGCAAAAACGTGTGTGGTGGAATATAGAGCTTCAAACCTATTCACTATTCTTTAACAAAACTATAAAACTAAAAACAAATCTAATGAAGTCTTCTTGAGCAATCTTGAAGTCTTGAGCCATGCAATGCCTAGTTAGAGCCTTCTCTTCTATGTTCCTTCCTTGATGTGCCATAAGCCTTCTTTGCTCCATGAACCTAGAATTTCTTGCAAAAGCTAAGCAATGGCCTCCAAATATGGTACAAACCTGAAACTTATCTTGAACAAACTTATTAGTACCAAATAACTCTTATTTGTTTTGTTATCATCAAAACTCTAAACAATTGGAGAGTGTAACCTTTTGGCAAACAATCTCCCCCTTTTTGATGATGACAAAACAAATATGCTATGATAAAAAATATAGAGGAGGTGAAAGCTCCTCCTCAAATTATGCTATTTAAAACAAATTAAAGAGAGGTGAATTGCAAGCAAAAACCATGAGACTAAAAACCATGAGACATAAAACTCTTGCAAAAATCAAAAGCATATAAACTCAAAAACCAAAAGCATATAAACTTATATGGAACCAAAACCATATAAACTCATTCTCCCCCTTTTTGTCATACATCAAAAAGGGATAAGAAAAATTTGTTCATTCAATAACACAAACATTAAGTTACCACATATAAAAGAAAATCTAGCAAAATCAAGTGGTTTAGTGAAAATATCGGCAAGTTGCAAATCCGTGGAAACATACTCAATATCTATATCACCTTTCTCAAAATGATCTCTAAGAAAGTGATATCTAATCTCAATGTGCTTAGTCTTACTATGTTGATTTGCATTCTTAGTCATATGTATAGTACTAGTATTATCACAAAATATTTTTATATGGTTATAATGCAAATCATAATCAAGGAGAGTATGTTTCATCCAAAGGACTTGTGCACAACAAGCCCCCGTGGCAACATACTCCGCCTCGGCGGTTGAGAGAGCTACGGAATTTTGTTTCCTAGAGGACCATGAAAGAAGACAATTACCAAGAAATTGACATGTCCCACTAATACTCTTTCTATCTACTCTACAACCCGCATAGTCGGCATCCGAATAACTCGTCATTAAGAAATCTCCGGTTTTCGGATACCAAAGACCCATTCCAATTGTGCCCTTAATATAACGAATGATGCGTTTTACCGCAATAAGATGGGACTCTTTAGGACACGATTGAAATCTAGCACAAAGACACACACTAAACATGATGTCCGGCCTACTTGCCGTCAAGTACAACAAACTTCCTATCATGCTTCTATATAACTTAATATCAACACATTTACCTTGGTCATCCTTATCAAGCTTGGTTGTAGTTGCCATGGGAGTGTTGCAAACTTTTGAGCCTTCAAGTCCAAACTTCTTTACGAGTTCCTTTGCATACTTGGCTTGACATATGAAATTCTCATCTTGCAATTGCTTGATTTGGAGTCCAAGAAAGAAATTCAATTCACCCATGGAAGACATTTCAAACTTACATTGCATAACCTTTTCAAATTCCTTGCATAAGAACTCATTAGTAGAACCAAAAATTATATCATCCACATAAATTTGCATAATTAAAATGTCATTATTAACATGCTTAGTGAATAATGTTGTGTCTACTTTGCCTTTAACAAAATCATTTGAAATGAGAAAACTAGAAAGCCTTTCATACCAAGCTCTTGGAGCTTGTTTTAATCCATACAAAGCTTTATCAAGTTTAAAAACAAAATTGGGATGAACATGATCAACAAAACCGGGAGGTTGTTCAACATAAACTTCTTCATTTATAAAACCATTCAAAAATGCACTTTTCACATCCATATGAAAAAGTTTAAAATTTTTAAAAGATGCAAAAGCTAGTGTCATCCGTATGGCTTCAAGCCGTGCTACGGGTGCAAAGGTCTCCTCAAAGTCAATTCCCTCAACTTGAGCGTAACCTTGGGCTACTAACCTAGCTTTATTCCTAATGACATTTACTCATCCATCTTGTTCCTAAAGATCCACTTAGTACCAATTATTGGTCTATCGTGAGGCCTAGGAACAAGGTGCCAAAATTGGTTGCGCTCAAATTAATTGAGTTCCTCTTGCATGGCTAGCAACCAATATGAGTCCCCCTTAGCTTCGAGGATGTTTTTGGGTTCAAAATGAGAAATGAATGCAAAGTTGCCACATAAGTCATGGAGTTTGGAGCGAGTTGTTACCCCTTTAGAGACATCACCTTAAATGAGTTCCTTGGGGTGATTTGTAGCGTATCTCCAATATTTAGGAAGCGGTTGAGAGCTTTCCTCTTTATCCTCTTGAACATCACCCCAATGGGTTCTTGCTTTTCTTCTTGAGCGGGTGAGTCCTTCAAGGATAGTCTCTCCATGTCTTCACCTAATGGGTCAATCTCTACAACATTCTCAACAACCATATTAGATTCTTCAAATTTAACATGCATGGATTCTTCAATGGTAAGGGAAGAACTATTGAATACTTATAAGCTTTACTAGTAGTAGAGTATCCAACAAAGATAGCTTCATAAGCCTTAGCATCAAATTTACCCAACTTATCTCTAGTATTCAAAACAAAACACTTGCATCCAAAAACTTTGAAATATGCAACATTAGGTTTTCTAGAATGATACATTTCAAAAGATGTTTTAGAAGAATTTTTACACAAATAAATATGATTTGAAATATAGCATGCGGTGTTTACGGCCTCGGCCCATAGATATTGAGGGAGGTCATATTCACTTATCATGGTCCTAGCCATCTCTTGAAGTGTTCTATTTTTCCTTTCTACAACTCCATTTTGTTGTGGAGTTTTAGGACATGACATTTCATGCTTGATTCCCTTTTCATCACAATAAGTCATGAAGAGTTGGTTAACAAACTCACCACCTCTATCACTCCTTATTTTCAAAATCGAAAAACCCTTTTCTTTTATGAAAAATCTTAAAATGTGAAAAAGTTTGATCTTTGTGTTCCAAAAAGAAAACCCAAGTGAAACGGGAAAAATCATCAACTAAAACAAATGCATATCTACTACCATTTAAGCTCTTAGTTTTAGTTGGTCCAAAGAGATCCATATGAATTAATTCTAATGGCCTAGTTGACATGATATCCTTGATTGGTTTGAAGGAAGACTTGGTTTGTTTCCCAAGTTGGCACGCACCACAAATGCGGTCTTTCTCAAACTTCAAGTAAGGAATACCCTTCACCAATTCCTTAGAATTAATCCTAGAAAGATGGTCAAAAGATGCATGTCCTAATCTTCTATGCCAAAGCCAAGAATTCTCATCAAAAGCATTCAAGCATTTAGTAGAACAATCTAAATTAAGCATGTCAATGATATAAACATTATTATCACGAAATCAGGTGAGAATACAATCATTGGTTTTGCAATCAAAAATTTTACAAGAAGAATCATCAAAAACAACTTTAAGTCCACGGTCACAAAGTTGACTAATACTAAGCAAGTTATGTTTCAAACCATCAACAAGAACAACATTTTCTATAATAGGAGATGCACCAATTTGAAAATTACCTATACCGATGATAGTGCCCTTGGAGTCATCCCCGAAGGTGATGGTGCCACCTTCCACGTACCTTGATAGGGTTGTAAAGTTGTTGATATCCCACGTCATATGTCTTGAACAACCACTATCAAGGTACCACCGCTCCTTACGTCTTGGAGCCTTGGTGTGTACCTACATCAAATAATTTAGGACTTGATTTTGGTACCCACATTTTCTTGGGTCCTAAAGAGTTAGTGTCATGAACCCATATAAGATTATTTGTTCTATTTATTTGGTCATAACAAAACTTAGCTAAATGTCTATTCTTACCACAATAAGTACATCTATAAACTCTACCATATTTAAAAGCATAGTGAGTGTGTGACTTGTGAGCATGTGAGGATTTGTCATGAGTGTTATGTGAAGTGTTAACATGATGAGCATGAGGAATTTTAACATGAGAAGCTTTAGCATGAGAAGTGTGCTTCTTAGAAAACATATCCTCAAGTTTCTTAGTATTAAAAGCACAATCCTTCAAAACTTTTTCAAAATCAACAATTCTAGTTTTTAGCAAAGAAATTTCTTTTTCATCAATCTTTGAAAATTTTGCTTTGCAAGCAACTTTGTAAGCACTAAATTCTTTTTGAGTGAAAATAAGATAAGAAGAAATTTCATCCCTTTCTTTTGAAACAATAGCGAGTTGATTTTTAAGAAAAGCAACTTCCTTTTCCAATTTTGAATATTCTACCTTTTTAACATCATAGGTTTCTGAAAGTTCAACAAAAGCACGTACAAGCATTTCTTTACTCAATTCATCTTCTTCATCAAGAGGTTGAGTGGTTACCTTGGGAGTGTTTGCCATTAAACACATGTTTGCTATGTCCACGTCATCTTCGGACTCGCTCTCCGAATCCTAAGTGGCTTTGTAAGCTTTCTTGTCAACCGGCTTCTTTTGCTTGAAGGAGGAAGTCACCTTTTTCTTGAATTCCGGGCAATCGGCCATGATGTGTCCGGGCTTTCGGCAATTATAGCAAATGATTCTTCTCTCCTCTTTTCCTTCAAATTTCCTTCTAAAGTTGAGCTTGTTCCTCCGGTACATTCTCTTTACGTTTCGCACAAGGAGGGATAGCTCCTCATCTTCTTCTTCATCTACTTCATCGTCATCAAGAGTGGAGGAAGACTTGAAGGCTATGGATTTCTTCTTTTGAGGAGCCGCTTCTTCTCTTGCCTTCTTTTCCATCTCATGAGTCTTCAAGTTTCCAATGAGACTTATGAGATCCATTTCATCCTTGTCATTCAACTCTTTCAAGGTGGTGGCCTTTATCTCCCATGATGAAGGAAGAGCCCGAATCACTTTCCGCACCTTTTGGTCATTGCTAAGATCATCACCTAGAGAGGGAAGAGCATTGGTAATTTTAGTAAACCTTGTAATCATGCAATCAATAGATTCATCATCAATCATTTTAAAGCTTTCATATTGGGACCTCAAGAGATCTATCTTAGCTCTCTTTACTTGTGATGTCCCCTCGTGTGTGACCAACAAATGTTGCCAAATCTCATAGGCAGATTGGCAATGTATTACCCGTGTAAGGTCATCCTCATTCAAGGCGGTTAGGAGGGAATTTTGGGCCTTAGAGTTAGCCTCATATTCTCTAAAGGTAAAGTCGGACTAAGTGCTTTCCTCACTATCGGGTATAACATAGGGCTTGGTCAAGGATTTTGCAACGAAGCTACCTAAAGATTGTAAGAAAATAGTCATCCTAACCTTCCAAATAGGGAAATTAAGTCCATCAAATTTAGGAGGGGTTTTGATGTTGTCGGCCATGTTTACTAGTGTATGAATGAAGGAATGCAAATGATGATTAGCAAATTTTAAGGATCTCTCTAAGGATGTTAAGCCAAACCTAGAGTCCAAGCTCTGATACCAATTGAAAATCACCTAGAGGGGGGTGAATAGGTGATAATGCTAATCAATGCACAATTAAAATTTATGATGCAACAATCGCCCAAAACAAGACTAGAAGCCGGATTTCCCGTGAAGGGCTCTGAACTCCTTCCTCGTGATTCCTCTGGATATGAGTTTGAGGTGCACAATGCAATCTTGTTGTATGAGACTTTGATTGACAATATGAATATGAAACAAGTGAAAATTGCAATGAAAGTAGAGAGCAAGTAATAGGAGCAATGAAAGTAAAGTAAGAAGCAAGAGCAAGTAAACCAAACGCAAACACCGAGAATTTTTTCGAGGTTCGAGCACATAGCTCTACGTCCCCGCCTTCCCCAGAAGGATTTCTAACCACTATAACTTCACAAAGATGTTACAAATACACCGGAGTACCCAACTCCACAATCTCAAGTACAAGTTCTCTCTTGGTGATTAAAAGACCACAAACTCTCTTTTGAAAAATTCTCTTCCCTTACAAAATCCTTGTAGAACAATGAGCAGGATTGAAGCTCTTATATGTAAGTGGAAAAAGAAAATGAAATCAGAGAGACTTGAAAAATACTTCAGAAAATGAGAGAGATTTTCAGCACAAAAACCAAGAAATGAAACTCTTTTGAATGCTTTTAAACTTTCGGAATTTTTGTAAACTTTTGTTGTAAAGAAATCTCTCCCTAATCACCCCTATTTATAGGAGAGGGGTAGGGATTAAGGAATAAACCCACTTAATGCTAATTAGAAAGTATTAGGTTCAGAAAATATCATTTAAACACTTTTAGGAAAGAAAAAGACAAAAATAAAGCAAGTTTAAAAAGTAGCCGTTACTGTTGAAACGACTCTCTCGATCGACCGGTTGGTCGACCGGGGCTCAAATAAAATAACCGTTGCGGGCTTCCGGTCGACCGCCCGGTCGACTGGGCAGAAACAAAGAGCAACTGCACTTCAGTCAGTCGACCGGTCGGTCGACCGCAAAACGTGCACACGGATACGCAACAAACTGCCAGAAGTCCGGTCGACTGGGTCAGTCGACAGACCTGACCTGACTTAGTGTCGGTCGACCCGACCGGCTCAGGTCAAAAATCAAAATTGAAACAGAATTTTGAGGAGATTTTCATATCTAACAAAATAGTTTTGATTAGAGATAAATGTAAAACATAAAATTGAGTTTGTAATCAGAAGGCTTTGTATTAAAATATTTTGTATATATTTATAGGGAATATTTCTAGGAAAGACATGTGCGCAAAAACGTGTGTGCTGGAATATAGAGCTTCAAACCTATTCACTATTCTTTAACAAAACTACAAAACTAAAAATAAATCTAATGAAGTCTTCTTGAGCAATCTTGAAGTCTTGAGCCATGCAAAGCCTAACTAGAGCCTTCTCTTCTATGTTCCTTCCTTGATGTGCCATAAGCCTTCTTTGCTCCATGAACCTAGAATTTCTTGCAAAAGCTAAGCAATGACCTCCAAATATGGTACAAACCTGAAACTTATCTTGAACAAACTTATTAGTACCAAATAGCTCTTATTTGTTTTGTTATCATCAAAACTCTAAACAATTGGAGAGTGTAACCTTTTGGGCCAACAGGCCCAACCGTTCGAAATCATGTGCGATGCCTCTGATTTTGCTATTGGCGCTGTTCTAGGACAACGCATCGATAATAGGCAGCACGTGATTTACTATTCGAGTAGGACCTTGAATGACGCCCAACAGAATTATACAACGACTGAGAAGGAATTCTTGGTCGTTGTCTTCGTGTTAGAGAAGTTCCGGCCCTACTTGTTAGGCTCGAAAATAGTGATTTTTACGGATCACTCGGCTCTGAAATACCTCATGACCAAGAAGGAAGTAAAAGCCCGATTGATTCGGTGGATCCTTTTGCTTCAAGAATTCGACCTGAAAATTCGGGAGAAAAGAGGTATAGAAAATGTGGTTGCAGATCATTTGTCACAAATTTTAAACGCACCGATCATACAAGCTCCGATCAACGAGGATTTCCCAGATGAGCACATCCTGGCCATTTTTAAGGGACCCTAGTATGCGGACATTGTCAATTACCTGGCCACTGGACAATTACCCGCTGACTGGACGAAGCAAGACCAATGTCGTTTCTTTGCCCAAGTACAGTACTTCTTCTGGGAAGAGCCATATCTTTTAAAGTATTGTCCCGACCAGATTATTAGACGATGCATACCGGAGGAAGAACAAAGGAGTGTTCTAAGGTTTTGCCATGAACTTGCATGCGGAGGACACTTCGGTCCACGCAAGACTGCAGAGAAGGTTCTACAAAGTGGGTTCTACTGGCCCACTTTGTTCAAAAACTCATATCATTTTTGTAAGTCATGTGCAAATTGTCAGAAAATTTGAAAAATTTCAAGAAGAGACATGATGCCCCTAAACCCGATCCTGGAAGTTGAAATTTTTGATGTTTGGGGTATCGACTTCATGGGACCATTCCCTAATTCCTTCGGCAACCAGTTCATTTTGGTTGCTGTGGACTATGTCTCTAAATGGGTAGAAGTTGTGCCAACTAAGACTAATGACAACAAAGTGGTTGTCAAATTTCTCAAAGAGAACATCTTCTCCCGATTTGGCACCCCTAGAGCGATAATTAGTGATAATGGATCGCATTTCTGTAACAGAGTTTTTGAAGCTCTGATGCGAAAATATTCCATCAATCACAAGTTGTCTACTCCGTATCATTCCCAGACAAATGGGCAGGTCGAAGTCACCAATCGGCAGATCAAGCTCATTCTGGAAAAGACTGTCGGACAAAACCGAAAGGATTGGTCGGTTAAACTCAATGATGCATTGTGGGCTTACCGCACTGCTTTTAAGACAGTTCTGGGGATGTATTCTTATCGAATCGTATTTGGAAAGCCTATCATCTACCAGTCGAGTTAGAACACCGTGCCCTATGGGCCATTAAACAACTCAATTTTGATCTAAGTAAGGCCGGTGAGCTAAGGAGACTGCAGATCGCAGAATTAGAGGAGATACAGAATAAAGCCTATGAGAATGCCCGAATCACCAAAAGCAGGACTAAACTTTTCCATGACCAGATCATAACCCGAAAAAACTTTGCGCCGGGCGACAAGGTTCTGCTGTATAACTCTAGGCTTCATATTTTCGCGGGGAAGCTGAAGACTCGTTGGTCTGGACTATTCATCGTGCGCACCGTTTTTCCACACGGTGCTGTGATTATTGTAGATCCTAAGAACAACTAGGAATTCAAAGTGAATGGGTAAAGACTGAAGCCCTTCTTGACCACTGAGCCTATGACTCCGGATGATAGTGTGCAGACTCTTTTTGCCCCGTCATACACCTAACCACAACAACTGAAAAAATATTTTTTTATATACTTACCACTTCTACATTTTTTTTAGCCTATTCGCACTTGGCCGGCCGCCCGAGTCCACGAAGACAGTGACTTCATTTCTTCACCCTATTTATTACCTTGGAATTTACCTATACGTTCATTGAGGACAATGCATTCGATAGGTGTGGGGGAGTGCTAACACTTTTTCTTTTTCCTTTTATTCTTTTTCTTCTTTCAAAAAAAAAATCTCAAGATCGAAACGAAATTTCATACTCTTTATAAAAATACCAAAAGATTGCAGGAATTAAGGGAACCTTATTAATGAATCTTTATTTTTACCTAAATAAACAAGAAAGACTGGTTTGACTAAGAATTGGGAAGGATAAGGAAAATAACTCATATCTTTTATTTAGCCTTAGAAGAATATGCATAAACTACACACACATGCTTGGGATTTAGAGACACAACTCTGAAGAGAAAAAAAAAGAGAAAAGAAAAAAGCTGGATAATTGTACCTCAAGAAGCTTGATTACTCACACCAAAAGAAAAGAAAAATATATATATACAAATAAGTAAATCTTGATTTCGTGGCCTACTCTACTTGCATATTTGACCTGAGGGGTATTTTTTCACCTGGTGCCCTGAAACCATCTGATTTGGGAGTCATCGGTTTGACATGTGTTACAGAAGTAAAGTAGAAAGCCTAATGAAACCAAGAATAATAAATAAATATTAATAAACTTAAATGATATTCAAAGTTGAGTTGAAAAATCCCAAGCACATCACACTTACACATTATGCATATCTATCTAAAGCAAAATAACCGAATAAGTTAGAAGTACAAGATCTTTTCTAAATTTAAAGAAAAACCATAGTTTCTTCCTTTATGAAGGCTAAAGTATAGGAGGACTTATGAGGGTTAAACCTAATTTTTACATCATTCGGTCGTTTTTACTTAGATGATTGAAAGTTCTTTTTCATGACAGAATTTTTGCTAACCACTAATTAATTTTCTTTACTTACTGGATTTTGTGGGTGCAATCCGCTGAAAACCCTCAGGAGACAACACTCCTCCTCTAGAGGAAATGTAGAGATTTAAAGGCTTGTTGCACATGCTTAGTGCAATCGCGTCACCTGCGAAAGTGGTGTAATAATTTTCTTATTTTTGTTTTGCTCGGGACGAGCAAAAAGATAAGTGTGGGGGTGTGATTAGTCTCTAATTTTGCATAATTTTCATCACATTCTCATATTTATTTGGTATAAACTTCTGCTAATAAAATTTTGCTTGCTTGATCCTTGGTCCATGGTATGCAAATGAAGAAGAAGACCCTAATCACCATTTAAGGGGTGATTAAAGGCCTACCAAGTAGCCATTGGCTTTAGGGAGGCGATTTTGTCAGTCCAGTGCATCATATCAGCAAACCAGCAGGCCTATCTGACAGGGGACAAACTGGGCGACGCGCTGCCCGAAGCCAGGCGCGCGCCGCCCTGGCAGGGCCGCGAAAACGCGGCCCTATGGGCGCGCGCGCGCCCGGGTTTCGGGCCACGGGTCACTCCCTGGCCCCCCTTTCCTCTGGTGCCTATAAATACCCCGCCGGGGTCTGAAGAAGGAGATATCCAGAGAAGAGAGTTGTATTTTGTTGCTTTGTTAGGAGTTGTAATTGTTTTAGTTTTCTTCTTCATCTAGTTTTAGTTTTAGCCATTAGAGTGAAAGAGAGAGTGTGTGTACAAATTGTATTTGAAGGGTGATAAGCTAATGCAAGTAACTATTTCTCTTTCTTCTTTCTATTTACTTGTCTTCTTTTACTTCCTTGTTGTAGTGTAACTTCCTTAATCTTCACTTCTTTTCTTTTGTTTTCTTGTAGTGTAACTCCCTCTCTTTACCTCTTCTCTTTTGTTGTTTCTTTTCTCAAGCATGTCTAACTAACTCTTTTATTACATGGCTAACTAACTACTAACCCACTAATCTCTAACAACTTGATTGATAACCCACATGAGTTAATAGTGTCAAGTAAGCCTTGTGCAAACGAGAGCTATGACATCTTAAGACGAGGGTTCTAACTCTAACTTACATTCAAGTATTTACCTTCTTATATTTCATACTTAATGGGTTTTTGATGATCTATGGGTTATGTACTTTACTTGTTTTTGTAAGTAAGAGATTTTCTTTTTAATTTTGCTGATACCATTAGTGTACTTGTGTCTTCCCGTATTCTCGCCTTCAATTGGATCTTGATAAGGGAATGTCCAAGTTTTTGCTGTGTTAAGCTAAGTTATAGGAATAACTTTCACTCGATTTTCACATGAATAGTTCCTATGTATAAGGGGTATACTTGCCTATAATCCATCGTGAGGCTACATCTTTAAGAAGTTAGGAATTAGTGGAAGCAATTAGTAGAAAGTTAGCCATGCGTCTTTACCACTAAGAAAAATCCACTTTTACAACAAGCAAATCAATTCAAAACTATTCTTGAAATAAACTTGTTTTCATTTTCACATTCTTTATTCGAACAAAGAACTTTCTCTTTTCTTGAACAAAGAAGCCGCATCAAGCTTCTATCGCTCTCCCTCCTTATATATACGACCCGTATAGTCACTTCGCTACTACGGAAGAATCGCAAAAGTAGTAACTTCGACCCACACTTCCTTCACTTATTTTTGTGCTTGCTTTTAGCCGATCAAGGGCTGACAGAGGATAACTGCCGGGGTAGTAATGGAAGCATCGCGCAGAGGACAACTGCGGGTGCGTTGGTACACTAGTAGAGGACAACTGCCTGGCGCGGTGATGTAGTGTGTGCTCTGAGGATTAGGAAAGCGCTCCCATTCTCCCAGGAGAAGAAGGATTATATATACCTGACGTAGATGTTGGAGTGAAGGCGAAATTGGTGGACTGCTATTACTGCACGATCTGCATGTGTCGAATCTGTTGTAGCAGTCGTGACCATTAATGCTGGTCGGTTAGAATTGCATGATGGAGAATCTGCCACTGTCCATGACTACTTGCGCTGATAGTGGTATTACACGTTATGAATGTGGGGAGGATGGAACGGCTTGACGAAAGACGGAGATCTCGGACCGTGGAAGGTTCCGGAGTGGTAAGGTCTTCGGGGTGTAGCTCCGGGATGGGTAGAAGTGACGGAGGTTCCGGGATGGATTTTGAGAGTTGTAGATCTCTCGGGGAAAGCACTTGTAACTTGATTACGTGTCATTATCATGATGCGGGTCAAATTTTGACCACTACACCGATCAAATTTCTTTTGATCCAAGTGAAGATTTAGACAAGACGGCTATTAAAAATTTTAATCTTTTTAGGATATTTTGAATGTACCTTTTTTCTTCCTCGGATTACGAGTAGTATTATATATAGGGTTGGCGATTTCGTAATTATTTCTAGCTTAATTTTTGCGCTAGTAGTGAACTGCAAATATTCTAAAATAACACTCCCCGAGTCTTCTTTTCGCTCTTCGTTATTTCCTTATTATTTTCTTAATTTTCGGTTGATATTGTGATCGTGGGCTTCCCCCTTGCCTCATTTGGGCTTCAGCCCAATTATTTATTTTAAGAGATTTTTTGGGTAAATTTCTGCTTATTCCTTTACGGGCCTAGCTCACTCTGGCCCAGCAGATGTTCGGAACATTGACGAGCACTGATCTTGGAAGAGTCGTCGAGTGTCTCCATAGGCCTAGTATTATTCTGGAAGAACAAATAATGAAGATAATAAACAAGCAGAGGGAAAACAGAGACCAAAGATTTATAAAAAAAAAAGGTCAGGCAAAAAGTTTCCTCCTTAGTTGAGATGAGTTGCTGAGGAAAGTCTTCATGAAGACTAATGTGTAATTTTTTCTTTTTGAAATATAGGCCAAATTAGCAAGATAAGATAGATCGACTGATATTTGTGTTGATAATGTATTAAAAGTGTTGATAATGTATTAGAAGGGCCCGTTTACTGTTAACTATGGAGATATATTTATTTATGATACTAGTGTTAGATGATATTAACTAACTTAAATATTTAATAATTTTATAAAAGTAATTATTCTTATGTAATTAGTAAAAGAATTCAGTTTATATAATTGTTTATTTTATTTTAAAAAAATATTACAAATTGTTTCTGCAAAGAAACAAGGCGTATGAGCTTGTTTGCAAATCAGATGAATATGAGCTTCTTTCTGCAATGTGGGGTTATATTAGCAGATGAATACCCAACAAATTCCCTCTTCACTTGTGAATACGCCTTAATCTTTTACTGCTCGGTCGCCTGTGTGAGAAACACATCTCTGTTGGCTACAACCATTCACATATCTGGGAAACTCATCCGCCAGTGACAACCATTCACGGATCCTAACTGTTTGTTCATGGATCTCTACATTCTTGATTATAATCATTCACAAGTCTCGGTTATCCATTTATGAATCTCTACATTTCTGGTTACAATTATTCACAGACCTCGACTGTTCATGAAAAACTTATCCATGAGCAAACTGACTTTGGTCTCCAAAGAGGCGGTTGTCTCACCATCACGAATCTCCACCGTCTATGGGAGACTAGACCCTGGTCAACTCTCAACGCACTTGTCGGGTTTCACATTGAACTTCACTCCCTCACGGGCCACAAGTCCACAACTGGCTCTGATACCACTGTTTGGAGTTACAGGGGCCTCCATGGGGAGCACATCGGCCTTAAACAGAGGCTGAGAATCAATCTGACCCAAAAGCTTAAGCTAATAGGAAAAATACCTCACTTTCTATATAAGTTTATCACTTTTCTATTCAATTTCTAATGTGGGATTGTATTATCACATGTACACCCAACAATGGGATCCCCTGAAGGCAAAAATTCGACTTGATGAAGATGGACCCGAGGTGGGTGCTGGGACCACATCCTTGCTTGTAGCGTCGGGATTCTTATTGGGTGGGGGCCCGGTTCGTTTGTTGTGCATGACCCACACCCAAACTATTCTAAATTTAATTTTAGTTGTTCTAAATTCACTTATTACTTATAAGACATATTTCAATAATGATGAAATTTGTATATATAGATTTATCTGCAGATAAATATGAAAGTGAATGTATAGTAGTTATTTATTGAGATTCTTAGTTATTATTAGATATTGTTAGGTAGTTATTATTTGATTTTATCTTGTAACCAAAGATGTATCATCTCTATTTATGTTATATATTTCTAGCCTTTAAGGCCTTAATGAATAACAAAATATTATCTGACGCAGGCAAGAAAGTGAACCACAACGGCTAGATCTTATTCTAGCACCGAAGAACCATAAACGTACCTTCAAGTAAGAAAAACACTCAAATCCATGAGCAAAACACTCGAATTCAAGAGCAATTAGAAGAGGAAAAACTGAATTTAATTGATAATCAAAGTTGAATCTAAAAAATAAAGATACAATAACCTTATTGTTGGCCCAAAGGCCATTATCCCGGTTATTTTGATGATAGCAAAACATATTTAGTTATGTATTTAATAATCTTGATTTTAAAGTATTTCAGGTTCAAGAAACAGATTTTGACGACTCCGCTAAAAGACTCACAAATTTGGAGTTCGCCCAACATTTGCATTCCCAAGCTAAAGCACATAGGAAGCTTCGGAATTTGCGTTGAAGAAAAGTTCAAGAAGAAGATCAAGACTTGCTTAAGAATCCAAGATTTGTACTTTGTTTATTTTCATTTTAGAATATTTTGTCAAAACTAAATAGTAGAAGTAGAGATATGGGATATCACACACACACATTTTCTAGAGTGATTTATGGCTTCAAAATACTTTCCATTTCTATTTCCAAACTCAGTTTAGTTGAAAATATCTATTTTGGAAATACGATTTTAGAGAGACTAGTTTTTGGGAAAAACATTTTATTGAAAATCAAGTTTTTATCAAAAGAATTTTTACCAAGTATTTTACCTTGATAGTAGTATGACACATGCTCATACTCTATGATTTTTCAAGACCAAAATATTTTATCCAAGACCCAAAACCCAAACCCAAAATTTTCCAGGTTCTGTGAATTCTGATTTTTCAGAAATTCACAGTGACCGGTCGACCGGCAGTCGACCGGCACTCGACCGACATGCACATTTGTGCATGTGCGTATCAGTCGACCGGGAGTCGACCGATACTCGACCGGCCCCCAACCTGCTGCTCTCTGGAAATGCCAGTCGACCGACCCGGTCGACCGGTGAGCCCCAACGGTCGGATTTTTGACCGTTGGCGGTCGACCGACCCGGTCGACCGGTAGTCTGTCAAAAATTCTGACAGACCCAACAGCTATATTTTCTGACTCTTTGACTTTTGGGATTTGTCTCCAACGAATCTCTTGAGCAGTTTTTGACCCCTATAAATAGGTGGTCACTTCATATGATATGACTAATGATTTTAGAGCTATCAAGTGAACTTTGACAAGAGTTTCAAAGATTTCCAAAGTTTTCAAAAGAAAAGATTTTTCTCTCCAAAGCCTAAATTTCCATCACCTTTCTTGGAGCCTATTCCTCTACTTCTCTCTAGTTTTGCACTACACAATCCCATACTCTAAGTCTATTATTTGGTTCTAGGATTGTGCTTAGTGAGCTCTTTTGTAAAGTGATCAAGTGTGATCACTTCCATTGTAATTGAGTGAAGTTGTAGAGGCATCGGCCTCAAGGCGAGCTAGTGTGCTCAAGGTGGTGAAGTGTCATCACGGGAGACGGACAAGTGTTGTCCTTGTATTGTTGATCCGGTGGGATCCTCAATAGTGGAAATCCTTCAAGTGTGAAGGCGGGGACGTAGAGCGTGGCTCGAACCTCGGAAACATATCGGCGTATTTGCGTTTGCTCAAATTTCTCTAACTCTATCTCTTTTATTACTTGCAATTTTACATTGTCCTTTACTTGCAAGAAATATTGTATTGTGCTAATTGTTTAGAGTTAAATTTTTAAATTCCGCATAATTGCCATTATCATATAGCCATCACCTATTCACCCCCCCTCTAGGTGATTTCAATTGGTATCAGAGCCTAACCCTACAACTTAGGTCTAACAACCTTAGGGAGATCCTTTAGTTGGCTATATACATTTGTTGCATTTATTATATATTGTGCATTTTATTCATCATACATGGCATCTCTAGATTTTTCAAGCATTAAGTCCCCACCCAAATTTGATGGCTTGAACTTCCCTATTTGGAAGGTCAAGATGAACCTTTTTCTAAAATCCCTAGGAGTCAAGGTAGCTAGGGCCGTCACCAAAGATTTCATTGAACCCACTAGTGATGAGAGCACATGGTCCGAGGATACCACCAAGGACTATGAAGCTAATGCTAGGGCACAATATGCATTAACACAAGCACTTAATGAAGATGACCTTGCACGCATCATTAATTGTAAATCGGCATATGAAGTTTGGAACATGCTTATTGTGACTCATGAGGGAACGTCACAAGTCAAGAGAGCAAAAGTTGACTTGCTACGTTCTCAATATGAGAATTTTTACATGATTGATAATGAGAGCATTGATGACATGCTCACTCGCTTTACAAAAATAACTAATGCTCTTTCTTCCTTAGGTGACAAGATTGACAACGATCAAAAGATAAGGAAGGTGATTAGAGCTCTTCCTAAAGCTTGGGAAGTCAAGGCGACAACCCTCAAAGAGCTAAATGACAAAGAGGAGATGGACTTCTCCGGCTTCATCGGCAATCTCAAAACACATGAGATGGAGATGAAGGTACGAGAAGAAAGGGAGGCACCAAAGAAGAAATCAATAGCCTTCAAAGCCGCTCCAACCATTCAAGACGAGGATGATTCATCGGACGAGTGCGATGAAGACTTCGCCATGCTCATCCGGAAGGTGGGCAAGATGTTCTACAAGAAGGGAAGACAAAGCAATTTCCGGCGAGGGAAACCTCAAGGGAGATTTGAAAGAAAAAGAGAGGAGCCCGGTCCTTGCTTTCATTGCAAGAAGATCGGTCACCTCATTGCCGAGTGCCCCGCTCTACAAGCAACCACATCCAAGAACGGGCAAAGAAAGAAGAAGGCCATGGTGGCTACTTGGGATGACACGGAGTCGGAATCCGAAGAGGAAGTCGACGCCGCGCACATGTGTTTCATGGCACATGGGGAGGATGTACCAAAGGTAACTCTAGAAAACACCTTAGAAGATGATGATTTGACTATGGATGAACTTGCACATTTCTTTGAAGAATTGCAAAATAGGTATGAGATTTCACAATCTCAAAATAAGAAATTAAAAAGAGAAAATGAGGCTTTAAAACATAAAGTAGAAATAGTTGTTAAAGAAAAAGATGTTTTATCTAGTGCATTTGAAAAATTGAAAAATGATTTTGATAAGCATAAACTTGCAAATAAGGGTAAAACCCCCATGGTTTCAATAGATAAAAATGATTTTGTTGAGATCCAAAAGCGTGTTGATGCTTTGGACTCCACACTTAAAAATTGTGCATTTGATTTGAAAAAGATAGCTTCTAAATTTCCTAAGGGAACACCCCAAGGGAAACATGCACAACATGCACACACACATGCACGGAAACATGCTCACACTCACAAGCATGCATACATGTATGGAAATGGTAGAATTTATGTTTGCACTCATTGTGGCCGCAAAGGCCATTTAGAAAAATTTTGTTATGCTAAAAATAATGTTAAGAATAAATATGTTTGGGTTCGCCCCGGTACTAACCCTAAAGGACCCTCAAAGATTTGGGTACCAAAAGATCCTCCAAATGTAGGTGACACAGGTGGATCTACTTCCTCCAAGACTTAGGGGGAGTCGGTGCCCGGGTGGTAGATGCAACTAAGCTCAAAGTTCAAATCTAGCTTGCATCGCTATCGTGGAGGCACCTATTTTTGGAGACTAACCGTAAATTGGTAACATCTCCATTTAAGAGTTTTTAATTTTGTATATACAATTGTTATAGGATTGCTAGTTTAGTTTTATGCTTCATTGATACATGATTAGTATAAACTTGCAACTCTAACATGATTGTATATGCCATGTTCAATTTTGATTTCTTTTTGACATGTATACATATGTGTAGAATGGTTAGTTTGCTTTTGATTCATTATTGATACATACTTATATAGAACTACCTTTCTATCATGTTGTGTACATGCCTTGTATTAATTTTCATATCTTGTATTGTTATGCCTTATGTCATACTTGTCCACATGTCCAATTTTTTTTTATATAGTTTAGATTTTGTGACTATATACTTGTATACATATAGACCTATTTTCATAAATAAAATAAAACTTTTTGAAAATTTTCATAGTTGAGCAAATACCTTAAAGATGGCAATTGCGCACCTCAACTCATTCAAGAGGAATCAAGAGGATGAAGTTCAGAACCCGTCACTGGGTATTCGGCTTCAACATCTTTATATCTTTGCTTAAATATGTAAAATAAAATTAAATAATTTTGTGTGAAGTTTTGTTGATATGATCACTAAATGAAGATTTAAAAATAATTGTGTTATCCCTGATTATTATAATATAACATATTTTTATTTGTTATAATGTTTATTTATAAAATTTTTTTTGGTCAGAATATGGTAGCAGATTTTTCAGACTTACCGGTCGACTGGCCCCTAACCCCAGTCGACCGGCTCTGTCTGAGAAAAATTTTTGATTTTTTTTGTGCTACCGGTCGACTGCTGGTATAGGACCAGTCGACCGATTTAGATGCAGGACTCTCTGTTTCTTTTCGGTCGACCGGTCCCTCAATCCCAGTCGACCGATAGTCGTATTCTGGCATATATTTGACCTTTTTCCCACTGTTTCGCACTCTCTCTCTCAGTTCTCTCACAGCGACCGCAGGACCCTCTTTTTCCCCAAAATTTCCTTCTTCAGATCCGTTCACCTGATCTAAAAATCCTTCAAAACCCATTTTAATCTTCTCATTTCTAACTCGGATCTTCAATCTCAAGCCGATCCATCCGTCAGATTCTCAGAATTTCTGGATTTCAAGCTAGGGTTTCAGTTTTTCTCAAAGGTAAAAATTTCGAATTTTTCACTTGTTCTTCCTTTCTAGCTTAGATCTATCACTTCCTTTGTCTTCATATTAGGTTGATTGATCATCTAGATCGTGCCATTAACTGCAAAAACCTAAAAATTGGATTTTTATCATGCCTCCAAAAAGACATCGTTCTGAGAAGGGAAAGGGCATTGCCCAATCCTCATCTCAAGCCCCTAGGACTGAACCTGTGTTCCGTAACGATCTTGCCTCTGATCGTTACACACATTTAGCCCCTAGGAATACTATTTCGGGTAGATATGTGGCTATGCATGATTTTGAACATTTAGATATCCCCCACATACTTCGTGCCAACAATCTTGTAGATTTTCTCTCCATTAGGGAGAAAGTTTACACTTCTTTGGTTCCCTATTTCTATGCCAATTTTGAATTTAGTGGGAACCGGATCATTTCCCGTGTGATTGGTAGGGACATAAACATTTCCCTAGGTCAATTTGCTAGAATTCTTCATCTTTCCACTGATGGAATAGATGTTTACTCTTATGACCTACATGATTTTCCTGAATATCCGGAGGGTGAGTCTTCACTCACCGCATCCACTCTTCTTCACCAGGATGACAATCCCGATCTAGTGAGGAATGAGATTGTGAGTCAGTATACCCTCCAATCTCAGGTCCTTGCTAAGATTGTCTTTCATAATATCGTGCCCAAATCCGGTGAATTTAGCCATGCTCGAGGTCCTGTTCCCTTGATTATCTATTGCCTCCTTAAAGGCATTAAGATAAATTTCCCTCGAGTGATCGCTTCTCACATGAGTGGTGATCAGATTCGTACTGCTGGTAGGAGTCTGCCTTACGGTATGCTCATTACCCATCTGCTTAGGGCTCTAGATTTTGATTTCTCTGGTCAAGCCCCTTCAAAACCCTCTTCAGATTTCAATGTTGCTGCCTTAAAGATGATGGAAGCTCAGTTGCGTCGACACGCAGCTGTGCAACCACCACCTGTTCCTGCAGCTGATCCAGCTCCAGCTCCACCTCCTGTTTTTCCTGCTCCTGAGTTTCAGGGTGCTTCTGCTTCTGAGGTCCGCTCGCAGATCGAGGCACATCAGGCCTGGGTCGGTGAGCAAGTCTCTGCACTTCGTGCAGATTTGGCTGCTCGTGATGCTTCTCTTCGGGCAGATATGGAGGCTCGTGCTGCTATGGATGCTGCTTTTCGGGCGGAGGTCCGAAACGACTTGTCCTATATGGCTGAGTCCATGAGATTTGTGGATGTTCAGTTCCAATCTCTGTTCTCTAAATTGGACATAGTCGTTCCTGATGGGACTCCGGGTGCTCGTCGTCTCCCTGCTGCTGGTCCTCCTTTCCCTCCCAGAGCTCGCGTCTCTGTTCCACCACCGCGCCCCAGAGTTGATGCCGTGGATACAGAGGAGGTAGTTTCCTCTTCTTCCTCAGATGACGGTGATGACCAGACGATGGCCGAGGGCTCTGATGATGACGAGGAGGAGGATGACGAGGCGATTGAGTGATGCTGCTGTTGATGCCCCTTTATTGATGATGTCAAAAAGGGGGAGAGACATTTGGAGAGAGATATTTTGTTATGTATTTGACTTATTTTGTTGTGTTGGACACCTTTATTTTGGACACCTTTATTTTTGTGTTGTGGACTTGTGTGGTATGTATTTATGTCATGTTGAGACTCATTTCCTTTATCTATGATATGACATGTGTGGTTGATATTTTCTATGGGCATGGATGTGTGATGTTTATTTTTACATGTGTGATGCTTATTTTTTATCACTATGCCTGAGTATGACTTTTAAATATGCATATGTTGAGGGGGAGCTTCATTTGAAGACTCCACCCAAAATATCTTGTGATAACTACATATGTTTTGCCATCATCAAAAAGGGGGAGATTGTTGGCCCAAAGGCCATTATCCCGGTTATTTTGATGATAGCAAAACATATTTAGTTATGTATTTAATAATCTTGATTTTAAAGTATTTCAGGTTCAAGAAACAGATTTTGACGACTCCGCTAAAAGACTCACAAATTTGGAGTTCGCCCAACATTTGCATTCCCAAGCTAAAGCACATAGGAAGCTTCGGAATTTGCGTTGAAGAAAAGTTCAAGAAGAAGATCAAGACTTGCTTAAGAATCCAAGATTTGTACTTTGTTTATTTTCATTTTAGAATATTTTGTCAAAACTAAATAGTAGAAGTAGAGATATGGGATATCACACACACACATTTTCTAGAGTGATTTATGGCTTCAAAATACTTTCCATTTCTATTTCCAAACTCAGTTTAGTTGAAAATATCTATTTTGGAAATACGATTTTAGAGAGACTAGTTTTTGGGAAAAACATTTTATTGAAAATCAAGTTTTTATCAAAAGAATTTTTACCAAGTATTTTACCTTGATAGTAGTATGACACATGCTCATACTCTATGATTTTTCAAGACCAAAATATTTTATCCAAGACCCAAAACCCAAACCCAAAATTTTCCAGGTTCTGTGAATTCTGATTTTTCAGAAATTCACAGTGACCGGTCGACCGGCAGTCGACCGGCACTCGACCGACATGCACATTTGTGCATGTGCGTATCAGTCGACCGGGAGTCGACCGATACTCGACCGGCCCCCAACCTGCTGCTCTCTGGAAATGCCAGTCGACCGACCCGGTCGACCGGTGAGCCCCAACGGTCGGATTTTTGACCGTTGGCGGTCGACCGACCCGGTCGACCGGTAGTCTGTCAAAAATTCTGACAGACCCAACAGCTATATTTTCTGACTCTTTGACTTTTGGGATTTGTCTCCAACGAATCTCTTGAGCAGTTTTTGACCCCTATAAATAGGTGGTCACTTCATATGATATGACTAATGATTTTAGAGCTATCAAGTGAACTTTGACAAGAGTTTCAAAGATTTCCAAAGTTTTCAAAAGAAAAGATTTTTCTCTCCAAAGCCTAAATTTCCATCACCTTTCTTGGAGCCTATTCCTCTACTTCTATCTAGTTTTGCACTACACAATCCCATACTCTAAGTCTATTATTTGGTTCTAGGATTGTGCTTAGTGAGCTCTTTTGTAAAGTGGTCAAGTGTGATCACTTCCATTGTAATTGAGTGAAGTTGTAGAGGCATCGGCCTCAAGGCGAGCTAGTGTGCTCAAGGTGGTGAAGTGTCATCACGGGAGACGGACAAGTGTTGTCCTTGTATTGTTGATCCGGTGGGATCCTCAATAGTGGAAATCCTTCAAGTGTGAAGGCGGGGACGTAGAGCGTGGCTCGAACCTCGGAAACATATCGGCGTGTTTGCGTTTGCTCAAATTTCTCTAACTCTATCTCTTTTATTACTTGCAATTTTACATTGTCCTTTACTTGCAAGAAATATTGTATTGTGCTAATTGTTTAGAGTTAAATTTTTAAATTCCGCATAATTGCCATTATCATATAGCCATCACCTATTCACCCCCCCTCTAGGTGATTTCACTTATATAGGCAAGTAAAAAAAGAATACTACTCCAACTAGAAAACTTAATTATATGAAAAAAAAAAATCAATCGAAATTAAATCAGGCTAAAAAACCAACTCCCGCTCAGAGTCAGATATGGCTGATACACACAGGTCTGTTGACAGTCATTGGACCCTGTTGACAGACTCTATAGTCTTAACTCTCTGAAAATAGCTGTCGACAGACTGAGCCATGCCTATTGACAGGGCATGTTTTGGTTGTCGACAACACGATTTGTCTGGCTTGTTTCTGTTTTATTCTTTTACATCAGCCCCTCTGTCTTCAAAAGAACGCGTCTTTGAGTTTGGTCTGGATATAGCTACTCGATAAGGTAATAGTCATAAAAGTCCACCACATTGAATGTCTTAGGCATCACCAGATTGCTTAAAAGATCCACAACGTTAGTGTTATCACTGATCTTCTTTACAATCTTGAATGATCCATACTTCTTTGTCTTTAACTTGTTGTACGCTCCCGCTGTATTTCTTTCTCCCTTCAAGTACACTATCACCATATCTCCTTCCTCAAAGAGTTTCTCTCGCCTCTTCTTGTCGGCTACTATTTTATGTCTTGCATTAGATTTTTTTCAACTTCAGTCGAACTTTTTCTTGTACATCTGGAACTTGTTCAGTCGTGGTACTAGCATAATTACTAAACTTTTGTCCAATTGGTAGTTTAGATAAATCAAGAGGTTGATGGGTTCTCCTATAGACAATTGCAAAAGGTGACATACCCATTGAATTATGAACCGTGTTGTTATATACAAACTCTGCTTGGGGCAAAACTTAATTCTATGCTCTTGATTTGTCTTCACAGATGCTTCACAGTAAATTTTCTAAAGTGCAGTTAACAACTTCTATTTGTCCATCAATTTGAGGATATGTCGTGGTGTTATACTTCAGTGATGTATCAAATCTCCGCCACAAAGTCGTCCAAACAATAGCCAAGAACTTTGTAGCTTGATCTAAAACAATGAAACTTGGCACATCATGCAATCTTACAATTTCTTAAAAGTGCCACATGTGGTGCGTTGGAAGTCTTGCGATAAGGATAAAATGTGCCATCTTGGAGAATCGATCTACCACAATGCGGATTGAATCTATCCTTTTTGTGTGCGAGGAAGTCCAACACGAAATCTATACTCAAATCTTCCCAAATATCTTTAGGAACGAGTAAAGGTGTATATAAACCCGTATTTTGTGCCTGTCCTTTGTAAACTTGGCAAACTAGACAACTCTGCACAATGGTAGTCACGTTCTTTTCCAATTGCGCCCAATAATATCTTTCATCAATACTAGTCAATGTCTTGTCTTTTCCAAAATGCCCTGCAAGCCCGCATTCATGTAATTCACTAATTGTTGGAGATATACTAAAAGCCTTAGCTTTTTTTTTAAAACCCAATATATTTATTATTTAATAATATCATTTCTATTTTTTGGAAATCTGTACGGGCAAATGATTGTACTATATACTTGTGTGTCATGTGTTTTATATTGTAGATGCCTAGTGTGTAGAATCGGCTTACACATAGAAGATCAGATCATCGGATCCCTATAGAACATAAGTTTGATCCACAATCTTAGATGGAATTGGACACACTATTGATAAGATTGTAATAAAATCTTTTAAAATATTCTATCTTGACTATAAGAGACTGTTTGATATCTCGGATTATTACATTTGTGCACTTTATGTGTGTTGGACAGGACCAACATGAGGTAATTTTTTATATACTGACTATAGTAAAAAAAAAAAAATTAACACCTCATGATTATTATGAGTCCTTAAACTCTTAATCCCGAAATGTTTAATAGATATGTGCATATTATATTTTTCACTTTGATTCATTAAGAAGTGAGATTTTTTATGAGTCAATATTTTCAGTGAGTTAAGTGATAATGTAATGTGTACGATGGACTTTATTCATTAATGGAATCGGCATTCCGGTGTGAGAAAATGATGATGTCCTCTTGAGAAGCTTATAAGTTTTGTGCACGTCAAACCCTGTCGGTAGATTTAATTATCCGACATGGCAAATAAGTTAAGTGGTAGGTATCAAGTATAAGATGTCGATTAAATAAAATTGTCAGAAATTTAATTTAATCAACTGAAAATCATAATGTGGGGAGATTTTAGGTATATAATAATAAGGATCTCAAAGATAATTTGGAGATAAGGATAGAATTGCAATTACATTCTGGACTGAATTGTAATTTATCGAATTAAGAATTTTAATCCAGGCTGAATTAGGGTTTTATGATTTCATTAGAAGTTTGATCCTTATTTGATTCCTAGTGGTCCTATCGAAGCCTATAAGAAGCCTCTTATATCCCTTAGTAGAGGTATGCATCATACAGAAGAAACAAAGACAGAAAGACCCTAGTTTCTAAAAGACGACAGAAAAGAGCTAAGAAAGAGATCAAAAGACCAGATCCCACCCTCTATCTGATCTTGAGCTTTGGAAATATGATAGAAGATCGTGAGGTGTTCGAGGCGACTTCTTTGTTCGCAGAAGAAGATTGTCAACGAGATCAATCCAGTAAGATCTTAAAGTTATCATCTCAGTCTTTGTTAAAACTATAAGATCACATATGAAATTTTTGTTATTTAGCCTGTATCCGCTTAAGGTGATCTCAGAAATTTTTCGCACTTTCAGGAATGACCTTCTCCCGTAAGGAAGTCCTTGGAACACATAGCCAATTTTCTTTGAAAAGAAAATTGTTCATAATATGATCGTCTTTCACGGGTTATCTTGTTGAATACTTCTCCCAAATTTCTTCAAAGTTTTCATCTTTCTCATGTAACTCATTCAAGAAGTCAAACCTTGCAAAATAACCAATAATTATACCCTTCTACTCAATGAATCAGGAATTTTGTTGTCAATCTAGGACTTGTGTCATATCATAAATTTGAAATGCCCAAAATAAGGTGCCTGATTAGTCTACAATTTTGCATCATTACATCACATTTTCCTCCCGATTTATGATAAAAATAATGCTTCTTACCAATGTTTTGGTCTCTTTGACAGATAATCAACAATCTAAGGCAAAAGAGTAATAAGAGCCTAATTTAACCCAATTTTGGGTAATTAAATCTCATTTCTTGGAGGTCAAGCAAGAGAACTTCTAGAAGATGCATTCGATCCAGAAATTCAGGGCGAATCTGATGAAAATTCAAATCCAAATGCCCAAATCTAAGAATACCTGGAAGGCCCCAGAAGCGAGCCGAAACAGCTCGCCAAAACCAAGGACCTAAGTCCCTGGTATGGTCGCGGTAACGCGGCTGTCTTGGTGGGTGACACGTCAATTTTTGACGTGTGGCTGATTAGTCTATAATTCTGCATTATTATATCGCATTTTCCTACCGATTTATGAATAAAATGTTGGTCTAAACTGTGTTTTGGTCTCTCTTGTAGATAAATCAAGAGTTTAAGGGCAAAGGAGTAATAAGAGATTAATTAACCCCATTTTTGGGTAATTAAATCTGTAATTCTTGGAGGCCAAGCAAGAGAACTTTTAGAAGATACATTGAATCTAGACCTTTGCGCACGTCAGACGAATATTCGAGCGAAAGTATCAAAATTGGGATATACCAGGAAGGTCCTCGAAGCAACGGGAAGATCCTCGCCAAAACCAGGAAAATAACTCCTTGGTTTTGCCGCAAATCTGCGACAATACCTGCGGATCCGCGACAATTTGGTGGGGCCACGTGTCGATCTTCGACGCGTGGCCCCGACTCGTCTTCTAGAACCCCTGTATGCCTATAAAAACCACTATAGAGACCCAAAACGAGCAGTTTTTGATTTTAGGCTAGATTTTCTATCATTAGTGTAGTGTAGGTGTTCTTCCTTTCTTTTTTATATTTTCATTTCCTTTTTAAATCTTGTAATAGGGCAGAGAGATTTAGAGAGAGATAGAGAGATATTGATGTAATAGATGGTGACAATCTATGTAAAGGTGTCTCCTTTCTTCTCCAATGTAATTTTCTCCATCTTCTACATGATGTTTAGCTAGATTTTCTTCTCATGACAATCTAACTACTAACCACTAACTATCTAACCACTTATTTGATAATCCACATGACTCTAGTAGCCTCTATATGGCCTTGCTCTTGTAAGAGCCATTGATGGCCCATGATGATGGATTCTAACATTCTAACATTTCCACCTAACCCACTAACTTGCTAGCTTGCAATGTCTTCTTTATTTCATGCTCATCTCTAACTAATTTTGATGATGTAATAGCTTGTGATTGCTAAATTGAAAGAATAATCAAAGAGTTAAGAAATTACCGTGTAGCTTGTGGCTAACAGGTCGTGTCCACGAGGAGGAATGCGATGAAAGTTTTTCGGTGTTTCGTTTAATAACAAAGAATTGTGCTAGTTTTTTAGTTGAAAAGAAGAATGGAGAGAAGAGAAATGAATAAAAGAGAAATTGTAACTTTAGGGAAGGCTTTGAGAAGGTGATTTAAAAAGCTTTGAAAAGTGTTTGGTTGTTTTTAATAAAGAAGAAAATCTGGGCTCACTATCTCACTACTCAACCGCTTATTCTTCTATTGAAATTCTAAGTGTCTCAACTTGATCATAGGCAAAACTTAAGGTTGACTTTAGAAAGTTTGAAGTAAAGCACATAAGATGGTTAGAAGAGTTCACTCTTTTCTTTAAGAAATCGTTTGAAATCGAATCTTAAATCATCAAGCGCGAAGAAGCAAGTATGGAAATAAAAACCGTTCAAGAAACGTTCTTAAAAGAAGTAGGAGTTTTAGAAATCCAAACCCATCCTCATGTGCCTGCAAAAACACTTTCAAGAAGAAAGGCTTTAAGTTAGGCATGCAAATGATTCATTGGGTCTTTTTCATGAAAATCAGAAAAGAAGAAGAATTGGAGAGAGGTACAATAGTGAGCTCAGAAAATCGATTTAGTTACTCATCGGAAACAAGAAACAATGCAAGTAATTGAAGTAAAATATACCGTAAAATGAGTAGAAGAAAATGGAGCACGATTCTTGTATTGATGTCACTTCAATCTTCAAGTTACAAGCACTCAATCCCTCTCTCTCACAAGTGTTTATACTGATCTACAAATTGCAAACAAAATACAACTTTTACACTATCTAACAAAGAGCCTAAATTCTTAAAGAAATAATAAAAATTCTAATGTTAGTCTTCGCTCCTTTTTGCTCTGTTGAAACTAGTATTTATAGGGAAAAACCAGAGGGGGGAGATCCCGGGAAGAATTGGGGGAACAAACGCTCCCCCAACAAACATCAACAAGCCACAAAAACGCGGCTAGGGCCGCGAAAACGGCCAGTTGGCCACACCCAATTGGTAGGAGCTCCTGGTTTGGTGATTTTCCTGTATCTTCTTCTGGTTTTCTCGTTTCTACTTAGGATTTGACGAAACAACCTTTGATTGTTGGCTTCAACCGTTTGATTTGGAGAATTCTTTTCAACTGATTTTCAACCTCTTTGATATGCCAAGATTTTGCCCTGATTCCTTGATTTTGAATTTATTCTGAATTAAATCAGAATTTGGTGGGCTTTTGAGCTTGTTTCTCATTCCTTTCTTTTAGCAATTGGGCCTACATTAAACAAAGAAGAAGAAGACTTATTAATAGGATTTATTAGCTAAAAGGTATGGTAAGGTGACAATGTATATGCAATATATGTGACTAATCACACCCCCACACTTATCTTTTGCTCGCCCTCGAGCAAAACATCAGAGTAATTCTAATCAATTATTAGACCACTTTCGCAGGTCACTCGATTGCACTGAGCATGTACAACAAGCCGTTAAACCTCTAGGTTACCCCTAGAGGACGATTTTGTCTCGTGAGGGTTTTCAGTGGATTGCACCCACAAAATCCATAAAGAAAGAGGAAAAAAGTTAGTGTTTTCGAAAAGCATTTTGAAAAGAGAAAATATTTGAAATATATTGTGAGAGTTTAAGTAATCTGTAAGTTATAGGAATATCAAATTTATCATTCCTAAACTTAGTCTCTATTCAAAAACATGTCATCAATCAAAGTAAGGAGTCAAATTGTACTTCTTATCTAGTCTATTAAGTTATCCTGAGTCGTATGCACCATCGTGACTGTGAAGTTGACTAAGGGTTCTTTAACATTAACTCCTATGCCTTATTTATATTTATTTTTGGTGGAGTTTATTCCTAAATTTCATTAGGCTTTCTAATTTGCCCATGTAAAGAGCCTTTAGTCAGTGACACCCAAACCAGACAGTTTTAGGGTACCAGGTGAGAAAACACCCCTTAGTACTTAAAACTTGAGCAGACAAGGCTACGAAACTAAGGTATTTATAAAATGTACCCCTTTTAGGCATGAATACTTATGCTTCATAAGGCACAAATACCCAGCTTAATCAGATGATTTATATATATATTTTTTCAAACTTATCTAATTATCTTTTGCATAAATACCAAGGCTTGCTTCAAGCAATCAATAATTAGATTTGTTTATTTATTATTATTATTTTTTCATATAGTTTTTTTTATAAGGCATAAGAGTCTTTGTTTTTAAACCCTAAGTGTGTAAGTGTATAAAGTGTGCATATTTCATCAAGGTAAAGATCAAGACTAAATTACTTTCACAAATTTTCTTCCTAACCCTAAAACAAGTCATCTTATTTTGACCAAGTGTAAGAAAACCTAATTATGATTTTCTTATTGCTTAAAATTGACTTAATTTCTTACAAAAATATATCAAAATATTGTTCTTACCTTTCAAAAAGGTATATATATATATATATATATATATATATATATATATATATATATATATATATATATATATATATATATATACAAATTTTTTTTTTACATTTTACATTTCTCATGCATTATCCCCAATGTATGAAAGAAATATATACATGCATGAAATGAAATGTAAAAGAGGTGCATATGTTATACAAAAATATGTACAATATCAAGTTTCTCCTACACCTAAATCTTTTTCGGTCTTATCCCTCTAGCTCTCTTCCTGTCATTCCAATGGGTCCCTTTATAGGGCATAGTAGGGAGGCCAATTTTTCTGTCATTTTAGCTCTCTTCCTCCCCAGTCTCAACTTCTTTAGGTTTTCCTTCCTCACATTTCTACATTCATTATTCAAAAATTGATCACCACCACACTTCTCAGATGGAACTTCCTCACTATGAATGCCTAAAAATTCTAACTTAGTTTCATATATCTCCTCAAAGTTTAGGTCAACACTTTCCCATAGAGATGTGTAATTAACCAACATACCCCTAGTTGGTTCATGCAAACACATGAGTGTTGGCCCAAAGGCCATTAGCCCGATATTTTGATGATAACAAACCATATTTAGTTATGTGTTTAACAATCTTGTTTAAAAGAATTTCAGGTTTAAAACAAGTTGATTTGACGGCTCCACAATCAAGACTCACAATTTGGACGCAGCTAAAGATTTGCATTCCCAAGCCTAGTACGGTAGAAAAGCTTCGGGATCAAAACATTGAAGAAAAGAATTCAAGATTTGTAATTTACTTTTATTTTTAGATATTTTGTCAAAACCTAGATGATAGAGATAGATTATTTGGGATTGTCACTCACACACACTTAGTATTGCTTCATGGCTTCAAAAGAATTTTTATATCAGAATTTCTAACTTAGTTTTTAGAAATACCATGTTTTGGAAAAACCGTTTTTAGAAAATCATTTTATCAAAAAGGATTTTTACCAAAAATGATCTAACATGTTTGGGTGTTGAGCTATGATCACACTCTTAGTTTTATTAGGTCTAGAACCTTATTTTCAAATCCTTAAACCAAAAATGTTTGATTCAAAAATTTCCTTTTCTGTCTTTCCAGACTCTGTTTTAACAGATCTGACAGAGTCCGGTAGACCGATCCAGTCGACTGACGTGCACGGCTGTGCATGTGTGCACGTCGGCCGACAGCTCGGGTCGATCGGGCACTTGTCAGTGCTCTCTGTTTATTTTGGTCGACCGAGTTGGCCGACCATTTTCCCCCAACGATTAGAAATATGACCGTTGGCGGTCGACCGACCCGGTCGACCGGTAGTTGTCAGAAAGTCTGACAGACTCCAACAGCTCTATTTTCTGACAAATTTTTTGTTGGGATCTCACCCCAACGAATCCTTTAAGCTGTGTAGTTGGTTTTTCATCCACTATAAATAGTGGGTCATTTCAACATGATAAGACACAAGATTTATATGATTTGACAAGAGTTTTTAAGAAAGAAAATATTTCCAAGCTAAATCCTTAGTTTTCTTTTAGAAAAGATTTTCTCTCCAAAGCCAAAAATTCCCTACACCTTTTGAAGCAATCCTCTACTTCTCTCTAGTCTTTTGCACTACACAATTCCAAGTATTCATCTTCTTCATATTGGTTATAGGATTGTGCAAGTGAGCTTTTTGATCAAGTGTGATTAAGTTTTTCTTCAATTGAGAAGTTGTAGAGGCATCGGCCTCAATCGAGCGGGTGTGCTTCATAGTGTTGCAGCGACACCGAGAGATAGGACAAGTGTGTCCTTGTATTAGAAATCCAGTGGGATCAACAATAGTGGAAATCCTTCAAGTGTGAAGGCGGGGACGTAGAGCGTGGCTCGAACCTCGGAAACATATCCTCGTGTTTGCGTTTGCTCAAATTTCTCTAAACTCAATCTCTTTATTACTTGCTTTACCTATTGCTTTATATCTTGGAAGCATGTTAATTTGAGCTTATTATTTTAAGTAGATTTAAATTCCGCATTATTTTCATATTTCATATAGCCATCACCTATTCACCCCCCTCTAGGCGATTTCAATTGGTATCAGAGCTTAACCCTACTATCTAGTTTAACCACCTTAGGGAGATCCTTGTATTTGGCTATATCATTTTATTGCATTCTTCATTTATTGTGCATCTTATTCATTATCCATGGCTTCAATTGATTTTTCTAGCATCAAGTCCCCACCCAAGTTTGATGGCTTGAACTTCCCTATTTGGAAGGTCAAGATGAACCTTTTTCTTAAATCCCTAGGAGTTAGAGTTGCTAGGGCCATCACCAAAGAATTTATTGAACCCCTCACCGATGAGAAATCATGGTCCGAAGATACCACTAAGGACTATGAGGCAAATGCTAGAGCCCAATATGCATTAACACAAGCCTTAAATGAAGATGACCTATCACGCATCATAAATTATAAATCGGCATTTGAGGTTTGGAATGTTTTGATTGTGACTCATGAGGGAACGTTCCAAGTCAAAAGATCCAAGATTGACTTGCTTCGTTCTCAATATGAGAACTTTTACATGCTTGAGAATGAGAGCATTGATGACATGCTCACTCGTTTCACCAAAATAACAAATGCTTTATCTTCTTTAGGTGATGCGATCGATAATGACCAAAAGATAAGGAAGGTCATTAGAGCTCTTCTCAAAGCTTGGGAAGTCAAGGCAATTACCCTCAAGGAGCTCAACGATCGGGAGGAGATGGACTTCTCCGGCTTCATCGGAAATCTCAAGACCCATGAGATGGAGATGAAGGTTAGAGAAGAAAGGGAGGCGCCGAAGAAGAAAGCCCTCGCTTTCAAAGCCACTCCAACCAACCATGACGAAGAGGACTCATCGGAAGACTACGATGAGGATTTTGCCATGCTCATCCGGAAAGTGGGCAAAATGTTCTACAAGAAAGGGAGGCAAAGCAACTCCCGAAGGGGGAAACCTCAAGGAAGATTCGAAAGGAAAAGAGAGGAGCCGAGTCCTTGCTTTCATTGCAAGAAGATCGGACACCTCATTGCCGATTGCCCCGCTCTCCAAGCTACCACCTCCAAGAACGGCCCAAAGAAGAAGAAGGCAATGGTGGCTATGTGGGACGATACGGAGTCAGAATCCGAGGAGGAGAACGACGCCGCACACATGTGCTTCATGGCACATGGAGATGATGCTTCTAAGGTAATTCTCGACAACTCCATAGAAGATGATGATTTGACTATGGATGAATTAGCTCAATTCTTTGAAGAACTCCAACATAGATATGAGATTTCACAATCTCATAACAAGAAATTAAAAAGAGAAAATGATTCTTTCAAAGATAAAATTAATACTATTGAAAAAGAGAAAAATGATTTATCTATTGCTTTTAAGAAAATAAAGATTGATTTTGAAAACTATAAACTAGCTTGTAAAGGAAAAACTTCTATTTCTTCATGTAATAAAAATGATTTTGTTGAAATTCAAAAACGGGTTGATGTTTTAGATTCAACTCTTAAAAAATGTGCATTTGACTTAAATTAATTTGCATCTAGATTTCCCAAAGGAGTAACCCAAGGGAAATACACTCACCATGCACGGAAACATGCACACACTCACAAGCATGCTCACATGTATGGTAGTGGTAGGATTTATGTTTGCACGCATTGTGGCCGCAAAGGCCAATTAGAAAAATTTTGTTTTGCTAAACATAACATGAATAATAAACATGTTTGGGTTTGCCCCGGTACTAATCCTAAAGGACCCAAAAAGATATGGGTACCAAAAGACACACCAAATTTAGTTGATACAGGTGGGTCTTCTACCTCCAAGGCGTAGGGGGAGACGGTGCCCAAGTGGTGGATGGATGCATCAAAGCTCAAAGATCACATCGCGCTTGCATCACTATCATGGAGGCACCTATTTTGGAGAATACCCTCGGTTTGGTAATTTCTCCATTTAAAAGCTTTTATTTTTGTTTATATACATATGCATAGGATTGTTAGTTTACCTTTGTGCTTCATTGATATGTGTAAACTTACATTTCCATCTTACTTGTGTATATGCTTTGTTCTAATTCATGTTATCTTACTTTATGTCATATTTTTGTTTTGTCCACATATCTAATTTTGATCATATATCTATTTTGTCAAAAACTAAAATAAATATTTAAATTCATTTTTTAAGCAAATACATTAGAGATGGCAATTGCGCACCTCAACTCATATTTAGAGGAATCTCGAGGATGAAGTTCAGAACCCTTCACCGGGTATTCGGCTTCAACATCTCTAAACCTTTGTTTTTATATGAAAAATAAAAATAAAAATTTCTTGTGTAAATTTTGAAGTTTAAAACATGTTTTAAAATTTTGTACGTTAAAAATATCTTTCTCACTATTTTTCAGACAATTTTAGATTTTTTTTGGGTCTTTGCTGCTGACAGTTTTTGGGCAAGACCGGCCGACCGGAGCTGAGATCTGGCCGACCGACCTTTCTTGGAAGAATGTTTTTACCCTTCTCTGTAGCCGGCCGACCGGTGCGGCCGACCGTTTCATCTGTCAGAGCTCTCGGGTATTTTCGACCGACCGCTGCGGTCGACCATTTAGTCTGTCAGTGGTCTCGGGTATTTTCGGTCGACCGGACCGGTCGACCGGGCGATGGGAATCTGTCATTTACCCACTCTATTTAAAGCCCTTACTCTCTTATCTCTCTCATTTCTCACCGCCGAATGTCTCTTTTCCCCCTCTCTAAAAACCCTAATCACCTCTTCCCACCTAAATCCAACCTAAATCCTAGCTTTGATCACTCAAATCTTTCCTGGATCGTCTCTTTCAGGCCCGATCTACATATAATCTCAGGGATTTTCAGTTGTGGGTTCTTGATCTCTCATCCCTCAAGGTAAAAATCTCATTTTTTTTTAGATCTTGCTTTCCATCTTGTTGTTCATCCTAGTTTTGTCAAGATCTATCCTTCATCTAGACTAGATCAAGCCCTAATCTTGCTATTTTTCTATTTTAAACCTAGATCTATCATTTTAACCAAAAAAAATTATGCCTAAAAGATCTAGAGCCGAGAAGGGAAAATCAGTAGTCCCTTCTTCTTCATCCATTAGGACTAAACTTCTTTTTGTCTCCGATCTAGCAGAACAATAGTTTATCCTTCTTTCGAGGAGAACTATTATTTCTGGGAGATGTGTTGTCCTCTAAAATTTTGAGCATCTCAATATCCCACAAATATTGAGGAACAATTCTTTAGATCAGTTCATGGCTATTAGAGAACCGGTGCATACCTCACTCATACCCTACTTTTACACTAATCTAGCTTATGAGGGAAACTGGGTTAGGTCTAGGGTTCTTGGTAGAGACATAGATATCTTTCTCCAAGATTTTGCTAAGCTTCTGCATCTCTCCTGTGAGGGAGTTGATGTTTACTCCTTTGACCTACATGATTTCGAGTATCCAGCCGGTGAGTCTGCGCTCACCACGTCAACTTTACTCCACGGGGATGACAACCCCGGCTTAGTGAGGAATGAGGAGGTGAATAAATTCACTTTCACCGCTCAAGTCCTTGCTAAATTTGTATTCTATAACATTCTGCCCAAATCTGGGGAATACAGTCATGCCAGGGGTCCTGTTCCTTTGATTGTCTATTGCCTTCTGAAAGGCATTAAGATAAACATCCCCCGCTTCATAATTACTCACATGACCTCTGATCACGTCCTTGTCCCCAAAAGGCAGTTGCCTTATGGGATGCTCATTTCGTATCTCCTAAAATAACTCAATTTTGATCTATCATCTGAGATACCCACCGAACCCTCTGTGAACCTGAACAGCACTCTTTTGAAGAGGATGCAACCTAGGATGTGTCATCCCTCTCCTAAGCAGCCTCCTATTCCTCCTGCTCTTGTTCCAGGGTCTTCATCTGTTCCAGGATCTTCTTCTATCTCAGGGACTTCCTTTGCTCCAGGGCCATCCATTCCTTCAGACCTTCAGGCCTTCATTTCTTCTGAGCTTCGTACTCAGTTTCAGGAGCATTAGTCTTGGGTGACCGCTGAGATCCAGTAGCGACTGACCCAGATTTCTGCGGCGGATGCGGCATATCGCGCGGAGATGGACTCTCGCTATCAGGGCCTTCGCAATGATATGTCCTATTTTGCTGATTCCATGCGATACATGGATTCGTAATTTAGTGTACTCTTTGTGAAGTACAACATGCCTGGTCCAGACCCCACGCCATTTGCCCGACCGCTTCCTTCCTCTGGCCCTCCATTTCCAGTTAGGGCCCCTTCTGCTTCTTCAGCACCACAGCCAGATGTTGCAGCTATTGATCCAGAGGAAGAGGCTTCTGATGATGATAAGGATGAGGATGATGATGATGAGGATGTGGAGATGGCTGCAGGTGATAAGAATGACTCGTTTGAGGAGGACGATTCTGAGGACGACGATGATGAGGAGTGACTTCCCCTTTTGATGATGTCAAAAAGGGGGAGAGATATTCATGAGAGACTTCCTTGGGCTTGTATTTTGTATTTTGTATTTTGTGTGTTGGACATATTTTGGTATTTTGGACATGTATTTGATGGTTGTGTGGACATGTGTTTTCTATATGTTTATTAATGGCTTGAGTTATCTTTTCTGGCATAGACATGTGTATGGTTGTTTATTATTTGTGTCATTTACCTATGCCTGAGTATCTTCTTATTATATGCATGTGTTGAGGGGGAGCTTCTCTTGAAGTCTCCACCCAAAATATTTGTAATAACTATGTATGTTTTGTTATCATCAAAAAGGGGGAGATTGTTGGCCCAAAGGCCATTAGCCCGATATTTTGATGATAACAAACCATATTTAGTTATGTGTTTAACAATCTTGTTTAAAAGAATTTCAGGTTTAAAACAAGTTGATTTGACGGCTCCACAATCAAGACTCACAATTTGGATGCCGCTAAAGATTTGCATTCCCAAGCCTAGCACGGTAGAAAAGCTTCGGGATCAAAACATTGAAGAAAAGAATTCAAGATTTGTAATTTACTTTTATTTTTAGATATTTTGTCAAAACCTAGATGATAGAGGTAGAATATTTGGGATTGTCACTCACACACACTTAGTATTGCTTCATGGCTTCAAAAGAATTTTTATATCAGAATTTCTAACTTAGTTTTTAGAAATACCATGTTTTGGAAAAACCGTTTTTAGAAAATCATTTTATCAAAAAGGATTTTTACCAAAAATGATCTAACATGTTTGGGTGTTGAGCTATGATCACACTCTTAGTTTTATTAGGTCTAGAACCTTATTTTCAAATCCTTAAACCAAAAATGTTTGAATCAAAAATTTCCTTTTCTTTCTTTCCAGACTCTATTTTAACAGATCTGACAGAGTCCGGTCGACCGACCCAGTCGACCGACGTGCACGGCTGTGCATGTGTGCACGTCGGCCGACTGCTCGGGTCGACCGGGCACTTGTCAGTGCTCTCTGTTTATTTCGGTCGACCGAGTCGGCCGACCGTTTTCCCCCAACGTTCAGAAATATGACCGTTGGCGGTCGACCGACCTGGTCGACCGGTAGTTGTCCGAAAGTCTGACAGACTCCAACAGCTCTATTTTCTGACAGATTTTTTGTTAGGATCTCACCCCAACGAATTCTTTAAGCTGTGTAGTTGGTTTTTCATCCACTATAAATAGTGGGTCATTTCAACATGATAAGACACAAGATTTATATGATTTGACAAGAGTTTTTAAGCAAGAAAATATTTCCAAGCTAAATCCTTAGTTTTCTTTTAGAAAAGATTTTCTCTCCAAAGCCAAAAATTCCCTACACCTTTTGAAGCAATCCTCTACTTCTCTCTAGTCTTTTGCACTACACAATTCCAAGTATTCATCTTCTTCATATTGGTTATAGGATTGTGCAAGTGAGCTTTTTGATCAAGTGTGATCAAGTGTTTCTTCAATTGAGAAGTTGTAGAGGCATCGGCCTCAATCGAGCGGGTGTGCTTCATAGTGTTGCAGCGACACTGAGAGATAGGACAAGTGTATCCTTGTATTGGAGATCTAGTGGGATCAACAATAGTGAAAATCTTTCAAGTGTGAAGGCGGGGACGTAGAGCGTGGCTCGAACCTCGGAAACATATCCTCGTGTTTGCGTTTGCTCAAATTTCTCTAAACTCAATCTCTTTATTACTTGCTTTACCTATTGCTTTATATCTTGCAAGCATTTTAATTTGAGCTTATTGTTTTAAATAGATTTAAATTCCGCATTATTTCCATATTTCATATAGCCATCACCTATTCACCCCCCCTCTAGGTGATTTCAATGAGTTCTTTTTTGAAGAGGTTTTCAAAGAGTATATCAATCGGAGGTTCTTGAACTACATTCTCCTGTGATACATTATTGGTTGTCTCATCGAAAGTAAAGACATTCAAATCAAATTTCTCCTTTTTAAAGGGTACTTTAAATTAGGTTCTCCGACATATGCCTTCGCATCAGGATAATCGCATTCATTCTTAAATAATTCATTAAGAAACATCGACTTATCTTCTATATCTTCACTCTCTTCATCACAATTATTTTCAACAAAGTTTACCTTAAATGTTTAATCTCTTATCTTACGAGGTTATTTTTCTAAGTTGAAGACATTGACTTCTCTAGTCATATCCCCAAAAGTTGACCTCATGGACCCATTCCTACAATTAATGATGGCATTGGCAGTCTCAAGGAATAGTCGCCCTAGGATAACAGGAGTTTGAGCCGTATGATTGGAGTTAGACACAGGTTGCGTATCTAGAACTATGAAATCAACAGGGTAAATAAACTCCCCAACCCAGATAAGGACATCATTAATCTCCCCTTTTGGAACTTTCACTGAACGGTCAGCCAGTTGGATAGTGACTCGAGTTGGACTAAGATCGCCCAACCCGAGTTGTTGATAAACTGAGAATGGAAGCAAGTTGATACTTGCTTCCAAGTCAAGAAGTACACGACTAATCTCGGCTTGTCCTATTGTGCAGGCAATGGTTGGACTACCTGGATTCTTGTACTTAACAGGGATCGGACCCGATAGTAGCTCACTAATGTCAGTGGCTAAGAAGACCTTTTTAGGTACATTAGTCTTTCTCTTCTTGGTGCACATATCCTTAAGAAACTTAGCATAAGATGGAACTTGTTAGATGGCATCAAGAAGTGGCACATTTATCTTCACTTGATTAAAAATCTCAATTATTTTATCCATGTGTGGATTTTGCTTATTTTTCAGCCTATTAGGAAATGGTGCTATAGGCTGGTGCACAAGACTGGTTGACTTATCTTTTTCAGATTCATCAAATTTAGGAGGAGTGGGATTAGATGAGGTGGATGCTGAAGTGTGATTGTGCTGACTAGGATTAGGTGGTGTTGATATTTGGTTATCAACTTTCTTTCCCGACCTCAATGCATGAACAACATTACATTGATTCAGAGATTGATCCTCAACCAAATGAGCTTGTTGTGAATTCATAGGATTCATAATTGGTTAACTGGGAAAGGTACCCTTTTGCCTCTCATGTTGTGGGTCGGCTAACTGGCTCATTTGACCCTCTAGCGTCTATATTGTTTGCATGAGGGAATCTTGGTTCTTCATGTACCTTTCCATGTTTCTCTCAAAATCAGTCATTCTCCTTTCGAGTTGAGGATTCTGGAAGGAAGATGGTGGAGCTTGGTTGAGAAAATTTTGTTGATAATTTAAAAAATTGTTGGGAGAATTGTGAGGGTGATTGGAAAAGTTGGGTTGATGATTGGAAGAATTAATAGAATGATGGAAGTTGCTTGCATGATTTGACCGTGGGTGGTCATTATGTTGTTGGCTCCATGAGAAATTTGGGTGATTTCTCCAGCCAGGATTGTACGTTAGAGCGTAAGGATCATTGTTCGGCCTTAAAAAGGCCGCATTCATCGGTTCAGAAAAGTGTTGGTGAGCTTGAAATACAGGACACTCCTCAAACACATGATTCATGGCCGACAGTAAGTACAACCCGGAGTTGAAAATTAGTTTGGGCTGACTTGATTGATTGGATTTGGTTCCTTAATTTCTAAAGCTTCCAGTCTCCTCGCTAGGTTAGTTAACTTAGCCTCGTTAGCTATGGATGATTCAATCGAATGGAGACCTCCTTTTGAAGAGATAGAGTTTGGATTTCTAGAGCTTTCACTAGTAGGTTCCCATTGGATGATCTTTTTAGCTAGATTTTCATATAAATTCCATCCTTCATGCTCATCCTTCTGCAAGAATCTCCCTTGGTACATGCTTTCTAAGAGGTCTTGGTCGAGTAGTCTAAACCCTTATAAAGAATTTGACATTGTCACCATTTTTCTATTTTATGATGAGGACATTGGACAAGGAGGACTTTAAAGCGTTCAAAGTACCTCCAAAACGGTTCACTAGGTTCTTCCTTAAACTGCATGATGTTTTTCCTAACGAGAGAGGTCTTGTGGATTGGATAGAATTTCTTCAAGAAGACCTTGATGAAACCATCCTAAGATGTGATAGAGTCGACTGCTAAGCTGTAGAGCCATTTCTTGGCTAAGTTCTTAAGAGCAAATGAGACAAATCTCAACCTAATAGCATCATCTGTAAGGTGTGGGATTTTCATCATTAAGCATAATTCCTCAAATTCTCTTATGAAGAAATAAGCATCTTCAGACTCTAAGCCATGGAACTTAGGGAGTGTATTGATGAACTATGGCTTAAGTTCAAAGTTGTGTTCACCAAACGATAGAAGTTGGATGCAGGATGGAAGCGATGTTCTAATGGGATAGAACTTATCTTGCAAAGATATCGGTCGATCCATAACCGAATCTTGTCTTATTTCGAACTTGGGTGGTGATGTGTTTCTAGTTAACCTAGATGAATTAGGGTCTCTTGACCACACTTGCATACACAAACACAATCACAAACAAGGTCATCAAGAGTCAAGAAGAGAAAACAACCAAGCCTAGTCTAAGGTAACCTTGACCTAGACAACTCCTAACTGGTTGATTGTCCACAGGAGGTATAATGTAGACTTTGACCAGCAGCTAATCAGCTAGGTCAGGGCAACATTGGTGGGAGGTTATCCATCAAAGACGTTCCTTAATTAAGTAACCACCAACCTTCGGGCTTTCGGCCCTCAATCCCCTTCCTAGACACTGATTTGGCAGGAGTCAAATTACAACACCTTCCCCCTTAGGATAATCTCCTAGTGAGTTCGAGATGTCCCTAAGGCCAATGTCTATCAGATTTTACTTAGGCTTAGGTTGTGCGTGCTTGGAGATGGTTTGTGGGCTAAGAAAGGATAATGACTTCCCTAACTCATCTTGACTTGGGTTTTGCCCTTAGAATTGATTTGTGCAAAGTGTGCAAGATATAGAAAAGTAGCATTCAAAAGCAAATATCACCCAAGAATGTTTTCTAAACTATATGCTATGCATACATACCTTGTCTTCAGCTATCTTCAACAGTAATTGTAAAATAAACGTAATTAGACAAATGTCTAGAATGCAAGTCGAAACGTTTTTTAAGCAATTAACAATCACTCAAATTACTGTTGGATTAAAACAGGGATGGTGGATAGCAGAAATAATAAGAATATAATGTACAAAAACTTAACTTTTTTGCGAGCAATATGTCTTGCAAAAAAAAGAGTTTTAGTAGTCCAATGAATTTTTCAACTTTTGCAAGGTAATTTCTAGAAATTCTGTTTCCTACTTTCGAGAGTAGGGGCACAGAATTTACAAGTCTTCTCTTGCAAAGCTTGAATGCTAGATCTGAATCTTGAAATCCCTAAAACAACACACCAAACTTGTTAAAAAATAAATACACCGTTCTCTCCCCGGCAATGGTGCCAAAAATTGATTGTTAAATTGAAAGAACAATCAAAGAGTTAAGAAATTACCGTGTAGCTTGTGGCTAATGGGTCGTATCCACGAGGAGGAATGTGATGAAAGCTTTTTGGTGTTTCGTTTAATAACAAAGAATTGTGCTAGTTTTTTAGTTGAAAAGAAGAATGGAGAGAAGAGAAATGAATAAAAGAGAAATTACAACTTTAGAGAAGGCTTTGAAGAAGGTGATTTAAAAAGCTTTAAAAAGTGTTTGGTTATTTTAATAAAGAAGAAAATCTAGGCTCACTATCTCACTACTCAACCGTTTATTCTGCCATTGAAATCCTAAGTGCCTCAACTTGATCATAGGCAAAACTTAAGGTTGACTTTAGAAAGTTTGAAGTAAAGCACATAAGATGGTTGGAAGAGTTCACTCTTTTCTTTAAGAAATCATTTTGAATCGAATGTTAAATCATCAAGCGCGAAGAAGCAAGTATGGAAATAAAAACAGTTCAAGAAATATTCTTAAAAGCAGTAGGAGTTTTAGAAATCCAAACCCATCCTCATGTGCCTTCAAGAACACTTTCAATAAGAAAGGCTTTAAGTTAGGCATGCAAATGATTCATTGGGTCTTTTTCATGAAAATCAGAAAAGAAGAAGAATTGAAGAGAGGTACAATAGTGAGCCCAGAAAACCGATTTAGCTACTCATGAGAAATAAAAAACAATGTAAGTAATTGAAGTAAAACATACCGTAAAATGAGTAGAAGAAAATGGAGCTCGACTCTTGTATTGATGTCACTTCAATCTTCAAGTTACAAGCACTCAATCCCTCTCTCTCATAAGTGTTTGTACTGAACTACAAATTGCAAACAAAATACAACTTTTACACTATCTAACAAAGAACTTAAATCCTTAAAGAAATAAAAAAAATTCTAATCCTAATCTTCGCTCCTTTTTTCTCTGTTGAAACTGGTATTTATAGGGAAAAACCAGAGGAGGGAGATCCCGGGAAGATTGGGGAGCAAACGCTCACCCAACAAACATCAACAAGCCGCGAAAATGCAGCTAGGGCCAAGTTTTCGCGGCCCTGGTGTGGCCAGTTGGCCACACCCAATTGGTGGGAGCTCCTGATTTGGTGATTCTTCTGTATCTTCTTCTGGTTTTCTTGTTTCTGCTCTAGGATTTGACGAAACAGCCTTTGATTGTTGGCTTCAACCGTTTGATTTTGGAGGATTCTTTTCAACTGTTTTTCAACCTCTCTGATGTGCCAAGATTTTGCCCTGATTCCTTGATTTCAAATTTATTCTGAATTAAATCAAAATTTAGTGGGCTTTTGGGCTTGTTTCTCATTCCTTTCTTTTAGCAATTGGGCCTACATTAAACAAAGAAGAAGACTTGTTAATAGGATTTATTAGCTAAAAAGTATGGTAAGGTGACAATGTATATGCAATATATGTGACTAATCACCTTGCAACTTGTTATGTGGTATGGATGTGTTGTTTGAATGTAGAAGAACAATCTTATAGGCCATACTCTATATCGTCTCTTAAAGCCAAGGATTAGTGATGGCCAAGGATCCATGTGAGGCAACTATTACTAAGAGATTAGCATGGTTAGTGGAGCAATTAGTAGTTAGTAGCCATGAGTTTTCTTTCATAGTTTTCTTCTCGCTTTTTACTTTGCTTTAAAAACTATTTTCAAAATCTTTTATCATTTTTTCATTATTATTTTTACCATCCTCTTTGTTCAACTTTGTTTTCGTTTTCTTTACCACAAGCTTTATCTTCTTTTCTATTTTGTTTTCCAAAATCACTTCTCTTTCATTTTCACATCGCCGTTTTATCGCTCTCCTCACCTATAACTTTCAGATTTCTTTTATTTTCTTTTTCTCATTCTTTTAACAAAGAAAAACTGTTAACAACCGATGTGAATAAGAACTGTTAATGCTTCTATCGCTTTCCGTCCCTGTAGATTCAACCCGTTGAGCCAATGCTATAACAGAAGTATCGAGGGAACATTAGCACATATACAATTACATTGATTTCATAAAACATACGTTTTCGTGTGCTCATTCCGCCCCGATCAAATTTTTGACGCCGTTCCTAGGGACGGGGATGGTTTTATTTTCACGTTTTTGTTACTTCTTTGTTTTGGTGTGCAGGACATTTGATCGGGGAGAAACTAGCACTCAAAAAGTGTGTTTTATGAAATCGATGTAAAAGCTCTCGTATGTGCTAATGTTCCCTCGACACTTCCGTTATAGCACTGGCTCAACGGGTCGAATCCACAGGGACGGGAGGCGATAGAAGCATTAACAGTTTTTATTCACGTTTTATGTTAACACTTCTTCTTTGTTAAAAGAAAATAAAAGAAAAGAAAAGGAAATCAAGCATGTGGTAGGTGTGGAGAAGGCGATGAAAACGTAGATGTGAAAACAAAATAGAAATGGCTTGGAAAACAAAAACAAAAGGAAGATGAAACTTGTAGTAAAGAAAATGAAAACAAGGGTGAACGAAGAGAATGGTAAAAACAACGATGAAAAGATGAAAGAATTGCTTTTTAAAACAAGATAAAAGAAAGCTCATGGCTATTAACTACTAATTGATCCACTAACCATGCTAACCTCTTAGTGATAGTTGCCTCACATGGATCCTTGGCCATCACTAATCCTTGGCTTCAAGAGACGATACAGAGCATGGCACATAAGATTGATCTTCTACATTCAAACAACACATCCATATCACATAACAAGTTGCAAGTTACTGTTAAATCATTAAAACTGGTTAGAGGTGAACATGAAATAAAGTTAGCATTTGCAAGTTAGCAAGTTAGTGGGTTAGGTGTTAGAATGTTAGAATGTTAGAATCCATCATCATGAGCCATCAATGGCTCTTGCAAGAGCAAGGCCTTATAGAGGCTATTAGATTCATGTGGATTATCAAGTAAGTGGTTAGATGGTTAGTGATTAGTAGTTAGATTGCCATGAGAAGAAGAAAATTTAGCCAAGCAATATGTAGAAGATGGAGGAGATTACATTGGAGAAGAAAGGAGACACCTTTACATAGATTGTCACCATCTATTACATCAATCCCTCTCTATCTCTCTCTCTCTGAATCTTTCAGCCCTAATACATGATCTAAAAACGAAATAGCATAACAAAATATAAGAAATGAGGAACACCTACCTACACTACACTAAAACATAGAAACCCTAGCCTAAAAATAAAAACTGCCTCGTTCTGGACCTATACAGGGATATTTATAGGCATAAGAGCCTTCTGGAAGACGAGACGGGGCCACGCGTCGAAAATCGACGTGTGGTCCCACCAATGGGCCGCGGATCCGCGGCAAAAGCCGTGGATCTGCGGCCAAACCAGGGAGTTAACTCCCTGGTTTTGGTGCAGGGATCTGTCTTGGCTCTAGGAGCTTCCTGGTATATTCTGGTAATTTCGCCCGAATATTCGTCTGACTTGCGCAAGAGTCTAGGTTCGACGTATCTTCTAGATGATCCCTTACTTGGCCTCCACGAAATTTGGGATTAATTACCCTAAAAGGGGTTTAATTAAGCTCTTATTACTCCTTTGCCCTTGAACTCTTGATTTACCTGCAATAGAGAGCAAAACACGGTTTAGACCGACAATTTATTCATAAATCGGTAGGAAAATGCGATATAATAATGCATAATCATAGACTAATCAACATTTTTTATAGATATGAATATTGCAGAATAAAAACTAGCTTTGCATCTCTTGCTCTAGAGAGCAGGGACCCAGCTTCTAAAGAAAGTCGCGCACACGCGAATTTTGCCGTGAAAATGCGGCGATTTTGTGATAATTGTACATCTTGTTGTGCTGGGCTGTGTTCATTGTAATAGCTAGTTGATTTGTACTATTACTTTCCTGCTTTGATTGACTACACATTGCAATAAATTAAAGAACTAAAATACGATATTTGGACATTTTTAAAACGGTTAGACATTTGCATTTAGGCACGTGTCAATTCAATTCTAATATACTGTGTTTTGTTCTGTTGTTGTGATCTGAATTGAGGTGTACATATGACATTGCATATAGCTTAATATAAACACGTGGGTGATTAATTGCTTTGTATTATACTCTTGTCTATATTGCACATTTGTACGAATTGGACTTAAGGGCAAAACCCATACAAGATAAGGTGGGGATTTTATCACCCTTCCTTAGCCTAAAAACCACCTCCCCACTCACACAGTCCAAGCCCTAATAAAATTTGATAGACATTGGCCCCTAGAGACATTTCAGACTCATTAAGAGATTGACTAAGGATGAAACTTATTTTGAATCTTACTCTTATAAAATCAGTGTTTAAGGTTGGGGATTAAGAGGTTACGCCTCGAAGATACCGTGGTTTGACGTAATTAAGGCATGTTACTTACGCACAGATACCTCACTGTATTTTGCCCCTACCTGGCCGATTAGCTTGTGGTCGGATTCATACAACAACCTCCCTTGGGTAATCGACCAGTTAGGAGTCGTTTAGGTCTAGGTCAACCTTAATATAGGCTTGGTTTTGATTTTTTTCTTTTCTTTTTGTTTGTTGGTTGTTCTTTCTTTTTTGTTTGTCATTGTTTGTGAAATGGAATTCAATAACAATAATCCTTTCAATTATAATATGAATCCATACTTCACACCGACCCCATTCAATTCGGATAATTCCAACCCGATTTTTCACAATATGAACCAGCCAAATACACCGGTTTGGCCTTATCCGAATCAATACAACTCATACCCTCAATCTTATGACTATAATTTCTAAAATAATTTCAACTCTTCACAGAGTCAATGGGGATTCACCTCTCCCAAGTCCAATTTTCTACCACCTTATCCATAAATTTCTTAATTTTCACAATCTTTATCTCTCAATTTTACTTCCTATACTCCTTTTCTAGAATCACCAATTGAAGAAAAATCTGAGTTAGAAAAGAGTCGAGAAGCCAATCTATAAGAGGCCAAGCGACAACTTCAGAAAATGATGGCCTCTCCAATTCCACAATATTTTCAAGAGTCTTACTCAGTTTCACCTCCTCATAATGAACAACCATCTGCCCTAGAAATGAGTAAGGAACTCTTGTGTGAGTCCAAATTTCAATCTCAAACCATGTTGGACTTACATTCTTTACTATCTTTCCAAAATCATGATTCTTATACTCCCTTTCCAGAACATCCACTTATAGAAAAATCAAGTCTAGAAAAGAGTATAGAAATCTTGCAGGAGTTTGCGTTACAATTTCAAAAATCTTCTTCTCAGTCTATTGATAGGTTGCAAACACAATTAAGTAAATTGGTCAACATTTATAAGAATGAAGAAACACTCTCTTCTCCACCTTTGACCAATCCAAATATCTCTAACTTTATCAATTTGACCCATGACTCTTGTTGTTTTGAAAACCAAAATTCCTACACTCCTTTTCTAGAACAACCACTTGAAGATACATCACATCTAGAAAAGAGTATAGAAGTCTTGCAAGAGTCCGCACTAAAATTTCAAAAATCTTCTGCTGAGTCTATCAATAGGTTAGAAACACAATTGAGTCAATTGGTTAGCATTTATAGGAATGAGGAAACTCTATCTTATCAATCTGTGACCAATTCAGCTATCCCAAACTCTATTGATCTGACCTAGGACTTTGGACACCAAGTTTCAATTTCAGGACACCCATATGAACTTGACCATACTCCAAATGCTGAAAATCCCATTGACATTTTCGCAAGTTATTCTTTTCCTGAAATTGAACTTGAGCATGAATATGATCCTGAACTTCAACTCAGTAATTCAATTTCACTTCCTGATTCAATATTGACTGAGGTATTTTTACCTGAATTCAGGCCTTTTCTCAAGTCAGAATTGGATCCAGTGCCTGTCCATTGTGAAATTGAATAACAAATCTTTTATAATCATCATATTGAACTTGACCAATTTTATACTTTTGAAAGTCCCATTGATAAATTGGCAAGTTCTCATTTTTATGGAATTGAACACAATGAGGAATGTAACTTCAATTCTCAAATTTGTGATCTAGTTCAAATTTCTAAATCAATATTGACTCCTGTTTTGTTACCCAATTTGAGCAACATTTTAGAGTCAGTTTTGATTCCCATACCTTTCATTCTTGAACTTGAATCACCAATCTTAAATAGTCACATTCCATCGTGGGGAACTGAATGTGGATTTGCATTTCAACTTCTTGATTTGGACCCACTTTCTGAACCAATCTCGACTCCTGAACCTTTACTTGACTTAAGTCTTTTTACTAAGTCGGTATTAGTTCCTTTACTTCCTGAGTCCAAATCAATCATTCCATTCTGGGACAAGGGTCTTGATAAATTTGACTCTGAAATTATTTTAAAAATTTAGAAATTAGATGGGGTTAAATTCTTAATAAAAATCATGAATATATACATCATGCTAGTGGGTTATATTATAGAGGTCTTTGGTGGGTTCCTCCGGATTCCATGCATATTGGATTGGGCCGCATTTCGTGGACCAATCAGATCACCACCGGAACCACAACCTTGAGGTGATTTTTCCTTCCCTCTCTATTTGTTTCATGTATACATACATCATGATGCATTGAGGACAATGCATGAGATAAGTGTGGGGGAGGATTTACTAACGTAGAGTTTTTAGATTTTCTTTCTTTTACACTTCTTTTAGGATACTTTTAAAAATCTTCCCTTTTGTATAAGAATTTTCTATTTCTTTAAAAACTTTTTGAAACAAGAGATAATGTTTTGATCTATTTTTAAGAAAATTAAAATGATCTTAAAAATTAAGGAAGCCTTAATTATGACATCTTAAACTCAATCGAAATAATGGATCTTGTTTAAAATTAAAGGTTAAGTATAAAAAACTGGAGAGATATTTTATCTTGAATTTTTTACCTTAGATAGTATGCACTTCACACTTATACAATTTTTAGGATGGATATAAAGACCTAAAATGCCATAAAGAAAAAACAAAGAAAAAATTATATATATGGTATAAATGAATAAAAAAATCACTTATTAAGCTGGATAATTATGCCTTTAAAAGAAAAATAATCCCTCTTAGTTTTGTGACCTTGTTTACTCGAGTCCTTAAACCCCAGGGATGTTTTCTCATCTGGTGCCCTAAAACCGTCTGGTCTGGGAGTCATTGGTTAAAGGCTCACTACCCAGGTAAACTAGAAAGCCTAAGAAAACTAAGGGAAGAAAAAAGAAGAAAAAGAAAAAAGTATATATATAAAAATAAATGGCTTAATGGTTAGAGTTGAAATCTCAGAAATCTTCACTATCACAAAGTGCATATTATTCAGGGTTTATGAAGGATAAAATATTCAATCCAATTTTGAATTCTTACCTTAATTGATGACAAGATCTTGCATATAAACTAAGTTTAAGGAAGACTAATTTTTGGTGGACTTATGACCATAGATCACTTATATTTTTGCAAAAATATTTCGTAAACTTGTCTATCTTTCAAAATGTGTTTTCAAAATACTAACATTTATCTTCTTTCTTTATGGATTTTGTGGGTGCAATCCATTGAAAACTCTCAGGAGACAAAACTCCTCCTCTAGGGTAACCTAGATGTTTAACGGCTTTTTGCACATGCTTAGTGCAATCGCGTCACCTGCGAAAGTGGTGTAATAATATATGTAGTATAGTTTTTCTTTTCTTGTTTTGCTCGGGACGAGCAAAAGATAAGTGTGGGGGTTGATTAGTTTACAATTCTGCATTATTATATCGCATTTTCCTACCGATTTATGAAAAAATTGTCAGTCTAAACTGTGTTTTTGTCTCTCTTGCAGATAAATCAAGAGTTTAAGGGCAAAGGAGTAATAAGAGATTAATTAACCCCATTTCGGGTAATTAAATCCTCAATTCTTTGAGGCCAAGCAAGGGAACTTCTAGAAGATGCATTGAATCTAGACCTTTGCGCACGTCAGACGAATATTCGGGCGAAAGTACCAGAATTAGGATATACCAAGAAGGTCCTCAAAGCAACGGGAAGATCCTCGCCAAAATCAGGGAAATAATTCCCTATTTTGCTGTGGATATGCGGCAATAGCCGCGGATCCGCGGCAATTTGGTGGGGCCACACGTCGATCTTTGACGCGTGGCCCCGTCTCGTCTTCTAGAACTCCTGTATGCCTATAAAAACCCCTGTAGAGACCCAAAATGAGCAATTTTTGATTTTAGGCTAGGTTTTCTATCTTTAGTGTAATGTAGTGTAGGTGTTCTTCCTTTCTTTTCTTTTGTATTTTTATTTCGTTTTTAGATCTTGTAGTAGGGCTGAGAGATTTAGAGAGGGATTGATGTAATAGATGGTGACAATCTATGTAAAGGTGCCTCCTTTCTTCTCCATTATAATTTTTTCCATCTTCTACATGATGCTTAGCTAATTTCTTCTTCTCATGGCGATCTAACCACTAACCACTAATTATCTAACTACTTACTTGATAATCTACATGAATCTAATAGCCACTACAAGGCCTTGCTCTTGCAAGAGCCATTGATGGCTCATGATGATGGATTCTAACATTTCTAACACCTAACCCACTAACTTGCTAACTTGTAATGTCTTCTTTATTTCACGTTAACCTCTAACCGGTTTTGATGATTTAATAGTAGCTTGCAACTTGTTATGTGGTATGGATGTGTTGTTTGAATGTAGAAGAACAATCTTATGAGCCATGCTCTGTATCGTCTCTTGAAGCCAAGGATTAGTTATGGCCAAGGATCCATGTGAGGTAACTATCAGTAAGAGGTTAGCATGATTAGTGGAACAATTAGTAGTTAGTAGCAATGAGTTTTCTTTTACTTTGATTTGAAAATTATTTCCAAAATCCTTTTATCATTTTTCTATCGATGTCTTCACCACTTAGTTCACCTTTGTTCCATCTTTATTTTGTTTTCCAAACCACTTCTATTTTGTTTTCACATCATTTTTCATCGTCTCTCCATCGACCACATGCTTGATTTTCTTTTCTTTCCTTTTTCTAATTCTTTTAAACAAAGAAGAATTGTTAACATAACACGTGAATAAAGACTGTTAATGCTTCTATCGCCTCCCGCCCCTGTGGATTCTGAAAGTACACCTAGAGGGGGGGTGAATAGGTGTAGGGCTAATCTATTGAACTAAATACGGAAATTAAAAACTTAATTGCAATAACACTTAATGCAACCAATGAGTGTAGCCAAATTCCCGGTGAAGGGCTCTGGACTAACTCCTCTTGATTCCTCTGAATAAGAGTTGAGGCGCTATATGAAGCTCTCATAGTTAAGCACAAGTGAGGCACACACAAACAAGCCAAGCATATAATTATGAATATCAATATGAAATGATGCAAGGCACAATATAAAGAGAGAGAGAGAGAGAGAGAGTAAGATTCAATGGATCAAACGCAAACACACGAATATGTTTTGAGGTTCGAGCACACAGCTCTACGTCCCCGCCTTCACACAGAAGGATTTCCAATCCACTTGTCCACACAGGACTCCCACACAGGGAACCTCCACTGAGGATTTGGGGCAAATACAACCGAGAGTACACAACTCCTCTCTCAACCGAATATAACCTCTACACTTAGAGGCTAGGCACAAAGCCACACAAATCAACCTCACAAATGAGGGATAGGCATAAAAGCCAATATAACCAATCAACCTCTCACTAGAGGGATAGGATACAAAGTCACCACTCCACAAATCAACCTCTACAAAAGAGGGATAACACAAAGTAGGAGGGTTTACAACTTGGTGGCCTATCTCAACTACAAACAACTTATTTTTCATAAAAATAAAGATCCTATAGAGAAGATAGAATGATATAGCTCAAGTGTGAAAAATCAAGATGTTGGAAAACAAATCACAAGGAAAAATACTTAGAAAAACAACTTAGTATTTGATAGAAATGAAGAACAAAGCAAATATCCCAAAACTCTTTTGAAAACTTATTTTTAAAACACTAGAGAATAAGTGAATTTTTGCTCTTAAAAATCTTAACCAAAACAGCCAAAGATTGGGGTATTTAAAGGCCCCAACAAAAACTAGCCGTTGGCAGCTGACTAGGCCCACTTTGGCCTTCCGGTCGACCGCCTGGTCAACCGTGCCAATCCAGAGAGCATTTTGCTCTCTGCCCGGTCGACCGCCCCCACCCGAGAGTGGGGTACTTGTAGTCGGTCGATCGCACGGTCGACCGGCCCAAGTGGCAGGTCAACATGCACACTCTTGTGCACGTTGGTCGACCAGTCCGGTCGACCGACTCTGGGTCCGGTCGACCGGCCCGGTCGACCGCCAGAGCATGGCAGGGTTAAATTAGGGATTGAAAAACTTGATTTTTATTATCCTATAAAATCCCATAAAATCTCTAAAAATTCACAAAAATAAGTTCAGTATAATACATTGATATACAAACTTGTTTAAGTAAAAATCAAACCAAGTTACAAACTTTTTGAACTCTTTTTATGTTAAGAAAATTTTGCTGAAAACCAAATACTGTATTTTCTAAAACTTGAAATTTTCAAATAGAAATCCGATTTTTTCAAAACTCATCCAAATACAAAAACATGATATTTAAACAACTTTTAGGCATGTAGTATATGGATATACTCCAATATACATATAAAGATATATATCAATATTTTTGATATTAAATCCAAAAATATGTTTTGTTAAAACACAAAACTCCAAACACATGAATTGGTATATCAAACTAAGTTTGTCTAAGATATAAAGTATACATGTATATATAACAAATCTAATACACATTAAATCATGTAAACTTGTTTTGATTCTATCTATTCATGAAAATCAAGATCAGTTAAACCAAAAACCGAAATCCAATAAACATGAAACTAGAAACAAGTGTGTGTGTTGTGAACTTAAGCATATCACACTATCTAGTCTTTACAAATGGATCTAAAAATATAAACTATACTGTGTACCGAGGTCTTCTTGACGAACTCCGTCTTCAAGCCGACTCGATCCAAACGTGATCCACCGAGCTTGAGTCCAACAAGTGCTAGATATGAGCTTTGACGCTCGGGCTCTTGAATCACCATGTGAAAAGCTCCAAAACTCCTTTGTTGAAGCTAATCACCTACTAATATCTTGGTTAAGTATCTGAAACTAAAAATCACAAGAATATTAGTAAATATAACTACATGAGTTAATCATCATCAAAACTAGAGTGGAAGACCTCTAGGCCAACAATCTCCCCCTTTTTGATGATGACAAAACTCATGGAGTTATATATGCATGGATTAAAGTTAAGCTTTAAGGAAGCTCCCCCTTAACTCATGCATAGCAATAAGCAATAAATATATGCAATGAATACTAAATATGAATATGCATCAACATGTATAAAACAATGAAATGAACATGCTCTTGATACCAAACATGAAATAAACATACTCTTGATACCAAACTTTTAAAATAAATTCCTTTTCCTTCTTAAAATAAACGTGTTATTAAGCCCTTGATACCAATAAAAATTTTAATAACAAAAAACTTAAGCTCTTAATACCAATCAAGGCCTCTTGATACAAATCAATAAAATAAAATTCTTAATACCAATTGGAAAGATAATCGCTAAATAATAAACATGCATATAAACTCATACATATAAACTCAAATACTTCTCCCCCTTTTTGTCAATCATCAATAAAGGGGTCAAAGAAAACAATATTCTCCCCTTTTTGTCTTAAACAAAAAACAAACAAAAAAATATCAATAAGGGGTGAAATCAAAAAAAACTTTCTTGATATCAATTGTAAGAAAAAAATATATCAATTGAGTGTATCATGATATCAAAGAAATATACTAATTGAAAGTACATAATTGAAAGTACACAATGTGGTACATAAAAAGAATATAGATTTAAATACCAATTGATACCAATTGTAAGTAAATACCAATTAAATACCAATTGTAAGTAAATAAATCATTTTGAACACTTCAACCAAACATTTTGATATCAATAAAACATACCAATTTTAAGTAAAATTATAGATAATCTTGATACCAATTTGTAAAGATTAGTACCAATAGAAAGTAATTTTTCATTAAAAGCATATGATACCAAAAATAATCAATATCATTTTTTTAATCATTTTTAACATAAAGTGTGGGAGTAAAAAAAAAATTGAAAGGTGAAATATAAATTTTTCTCTCCCTTTATGAAATACCAAATAAAATGATGCATAAGCTTGTATAAGATACCAATTGAAATATAATCAATTGAAATGTAATAGTCATTAAAGAAATCAAGCTTAGCAAAACCAAAATTTGTGCTCAAAGATATAGAGATATAGTAAGCACAAATAAAATATATATATGAGTATACAAAAAAATGTCAATAGTGATACCAATTGATAAGATCCAATGATACCAATTGAAACACAATAAGATCAAGTGTATAACTCATATTACCTTCCATCCATTTCATGCACATGTTTAAAAGGATTTTCAATAAGAAGCACACAAGGCATGGTCGCCCAACCAACCGCCCTTAAAATGGGTAGGGTTTTCAAAAATAGATTTGAAAATAGAGTATGTTTGAAAAGCTCTACCATAATAAAGAATAAGAACTAGTTTTAAGAAAAATTTGAAAATTAGTACGAAATCCTTCAAGTAAGGAATAAAACAAAATTATATTTTATGAAACATGAAAATCACTCAACAATTGACACTCAAAAGATATAAAGCTCATATAGGACTCATGAAAACAAAATCATGAGAAAACCTCAAATAATGTGAGTGTACAAGTTTTGTGTGAAATATATAGTCATGAAAATAGTCAATTTAGCTCAATTATGAAATTCCTTAAAATATGAAAATCATCAAAACGGTTTAATCTTCAAGGCATATGTATGTCTTGTACGAACTAAAGAATACATACATATCCAAACATAAAGAGTCCATAAAAATATATGCATGAACGCAAGTGGCTCAAGGATGTATATGTATAGCTAATAGTTTAGACAAAATAGACATATACATGAAGTTAAATATAAACATGAAAACATGTATAATGGGGAATACAAGTCAAATGCATGAATCATCAAAACTAGACTATACTAGTATATCTAATGAGTACAAATGAGCGTTCAAGTACAAATATATAATGATCTATTTTTGGCTCACTAGTTGTACAAGTATATATCTAAGTTTTAATAAAAACTAACATCCAAACATGTAATCAAAACATGAAGTATGAAAATCAAAACAAAAACTCATATGATCATTATGTATATGCACATGCATAGATCTAGAACATACACATTAGATAAAACAAATGTGAGAACACAAAAATATAAATCCATATTAAACATGGGTGTCTCAAATAACTAAACATGTACATCACTAATCTAAATCTCATGGCATATAACATACTAATCATAAAACATCAAGACATGCTAAAAATGAATAATATGAAAGCATGTAAACATAAATGAGTTAGAGATTGTTACCAACTCAATAAAGGGCAACTCTCCATGTCTCCAAAACAAGGTGGTCCTCCCACCAAACTCCCCTTGAAAGTGATGCATCCCAGATGTCCTCTTTAAGCTCGGAACGCATCCACTTCAAGGCACCATCACTCTCACATCATGCAAGAGCCCACACCTACATCAAATACGATAGGGGTGGTCTTTGGTACCCATACTCTTTTGGGTCCATGGGAGTTAGTTTCTTTCCTAACCCAAACAAACTTATTTGCTAAATTAGAACCATTTATACAATCATAACAAAATTTAGCAAGGTGGCCCTTACGTCCACAATGTGTACATGTGTACACATGAGCATACATCGTGTTATGGGTGTGTCCGTGAGGAGTTTGTGTATGCCGTGCATGATGTGCATGTAAAGATGGAAACTTGTTTCTTTCGAAACATAGATTCCAAACGTGTATGGTTTAAAGCACATTGGCTCAAAGTGGAGCCCAAACAATCAACACTTTTCTTTAAAACATTTATATCATTTTTAATACTTGAAGATAAAGTGGAGCATGCAATAGATAAGTTAGGTGAAGCTACACTAGCATGGCAAACATGAGTATCTAAATCATTTTTCAAAGAAACATTTTTCTTAGACATCAAATCCAATTCCTTTGAAATAGAAACAATTTTCATTTTAAAGAATCATTTTCTTTTAAAACAAAATCAACTTTTGAAGATAAGTTTTCATTTTTTTTCAAAATTATTTCACAATCATTTTTATTTTTCAAAAATTCATTTTTCTTTAGGGTAAGGTCTAGTTGAGATTTAAGTGAGTCACGTTCACTAGAAATCTCTTCCTTCTCTTGCAAAATCAAATCTAATTTTGAACATAAATCCTTATTTTCTTTGTTAAGTTCAAAACTCTTCTTTTTCAAAAGGTTATATTTTTCTAACAATTTTTCACAAACAATGGACAATTCTGTTGTCCAAAGGTTACAATCACCCGGTTTTTGAGTTTTGATGATTACAAAACATATATAGTTATTTGTACTAATCATATTTTAGTGTTTAAGTGTGTTTTAGAGTTCTAAGGATTCAAGATATCTTCTTCCCTAAAGGAAGGTATTTTTGACTCAAGATTGATTCATTTCGGGTTCAAGGATTCAAGCTATTTTAACATCGCATATGGAGAAGCCCATTTGAAGACCTTGTAGTCACCTAGAACCTTTGTAAGAATTAGTTTGTTAAAGAATAAGGTTATGATAAGTTGGCTCAAGAAAACACACACACACACTTTCATTTTTCCAAATACGGTTTTTGTTTTGGTTAATTGATTTAGGTGCATGTCTTGTTTGTTATACATGACTCAAATTATTTTTTATTTTTACATCTTATTTTTTTATTTTTACATATTGTTTATATCATCTATACCAATCCTTGTAGCATGCTACTTAATCATATGGCCTTACAAAATTATTTTAAAAATTTTCAAAGTTCAAAATTTTTCCTATAAAAATCTTGTTTCAGGCCCAACGGTCGACCGGGCGGTCGACCAGCTCTAGTTCAGGCTTGATCAGTCGACCGCACTGGTCGACCGGGATTGTGTTTTTGGCATGCACGTTTTGTGCACGTCTGCTGGTCGACCGGACCAGTCGACCGACTGACAGAACCTTGCTCTCTGGTTTTGTCGGTCAACCGGGCCAGTCGACCGACAGAATAAAGTATTGTTTTTGTTTAGCCTCCGGTCGACCGACCGGTCGACTGAGTCCAACGGCTAGTTGCCAAGTTTGACTGCTGGTCGACCGGGCCGGTCGACCGACAGCCGCCAACAGCCCCAACGGCTAGTTTTCTGAGTTTTGTTTTTTGGATTTGATTGTGATGTTTTAGTCACCTATCTCTGAATTTTTGGGGGCTAATTCCTGACCTATTAAACTAGTTATGATGATGATTAGATATCTTCTAATCCCTATAAATAGATGACATTGGTCACTTTTGAAAATCAAGAAAAATACCCATTGTTTTGTGTTTCAAAAATAGAAGAAAAGTTTTTCAAAGCTCTTAATTCTAAAGTGCATTCTTGGTCAAAATTTTTTAGTTGTTTTAAAGATTTTTCTTACTCTTTTCAACTAAATTTTTCTCACTATACTTCTTGAGCCAAAAATCATTCCATTCTATAAGGAGTTGTAAGAGAGAAGTTTGTGGTCTTTTTGATCACCTTGTTACTTGTTGTTCTTTGTGTTGAGATCCCTCTTGTAAAGAGGATTGGATTGGTGGTAGTTCGATACTCCGGTCTTGTGTAGACCTCTTATAATTTCTTCGGTGGATATAGCGAAAATCCTTCACGGTGGTGAAGGCAGGGATATAGAACGGTGGCTCGAACCTTGAAACAAATTCCTTGTATTTGCGATTGGTTTCCTTATTGTTTTTCATTACTTTACATTTATATTTTGTGATACTTCTTGCTTGCACTTTATTAATGCATCCATTTCATTACTTGCATTTTTCAACCTTTACTCATCTCAATAAGAAAGCAATCACGCGCCTCAACTCATAATCTAGAGGAATCAAAGAGGAGAAGTTCTAGAGCCCTTCACAGGGAATTCGGCTTCAATTTCTTGTTTTGAGTGACCGATTGCATCATTCTTTCATACTTGTTTAAAAAGATTATTAGATTAGCATTAACACCTATTCACCCCCCTCTAGGTATTTTTCAATTGGTATCAGAGCTTTGGCCTCTAGGTTCTTGGCTTAACAACCTTAGAGAGATCCTATATTGCTAATCACTATATTCATTTTTCATCCTCATACACTTAGTAAAAATGGCCGAAGGAATTAAGACCCCACCCAAGTTTGATGGCCTTAACTTTCCCATATGGAAGGTTAAGATGACCGTGTTTTTGCAATCCTTAGGAAGCCGGGTTGCAAAGGCGGTGACCAAAACCATTTAGTGCACCCCTTGGTGATAAGGACACTTGGTCTGATATTGCCACAAAGGAGTTTGATGCTAACGCTAGGGCACACTATGCCTTACTTCAAGCTCTTAATGATGATGATATTTCAAGAGTCATTCATTGCAAATCCACACATGAGATTTGGACTCACTTACTTATCACTCATGAGGGAACTTCATAAGTAAAGAGGGCAAAAATCGACTTTCTTCGTTCCCAATATGAAAATTTTTCTATGCAAGAGAATGAAACCATAGATGATATGGTTACTAAATTTACAAAGATTACTATTGGACTTTCTTCTTTAGGTGATGCTATTGACAACGACCAAAAGGTGAGGAAGATCATCCGTACACTCTCTCCATCTTGGGAAGTCAAAGCCACAACATTGAAGGAGCTCAATGACAAGAAAGAAATGGAGCTTATCGGTCTCATTGGGAATCTTAAGACCCATGAGATGAAAAGAAAAGCAAGAGAAGAGATGGCTCCTCCCAAGAAGAAAGCTATTGCCTTCAAGAGTTCTTCCACCTATTCCGACTACGATGATGAAGAAGCGGATGATGAAGATCTTTCTCTTCTTGTAAAGAATGTTCGAAGAATGTGCAACAAGGCAAAGTTCCAGAATAGAAGGAGATGGCAAGGTAAAGAAGAGAAGAAAATTATTTGCTTTAATTGCCAGAAGCCGGGTCATATTGTTGTGGAATGCCCGGAAAATAAAAGTAAACCCTCCACTTCCAAGAAGCCATACAAAAAGAAAGCTTTAAATGCTATTTGGGATTCGGAGAGTGAATCCAATGAGAAAATCGACACCGCCAACATGTGCTTTATGGCAAATGAAAGCACAAGCAAGGTAACTCCCGATACATCTATTGATTGTGAGCTTTCTATAGATGAACTAGGAGAAGCTTTTGAAGAACTATCTCATAATTATACTTTTCTCAAAAAGAAATACTTGAAAATGAAAAAGGAAAATGAATCTCTCAATCACAAAGTCTTCAGTCTTACAAAAGAAAAGGATGAATTGTTTTCTACTCTTGTTTCTACACAAAAGGATTTGATAACTATAAAATTTCTTACAAAGGTAAATTTTCACAAATTGATGAAAATGAAATTTCCATGCTAAAAGAGAAAATTGATTCATTAGGAATTATTTTGAAGAAATGTGAATTTGATAAAAATAGACTAGAGGCTATGTTTCCTAAGAAACATGTCCCAAAGAAACATTCACATGCTATTCATGCTCATGTTCATAAATCACAACCTTCACATCATGCATTCATGTATGGTAAAGTCTTTTCATGCACATATTGTGGTCGTAAAGGTCATTTAGTTAAATATTGCTATGATAGGATTAATGCATCGTATAATCATGTTTGGGTTCGGGATACTAACTTTCAAGGACCCAAGAAAGTTTGGGTACCAAAGTCAACAAATTTGTTAAATGATGTAGGTACATTCCAAGGCTCAACAACGTAAAGGATTGTGGTATCTTGATAGTGGTTGCTCAAGGCACATGACTTGGGATATCAACAACTTTGCAACCCTATCAAGATACCATGAAGGTGGCACCGTCACCTTCGGAGATGACGCCAAAGGAAAAATCATTGGTATTGGTAATGTTAAACTTGGTACATCTTTTTTAATAGAAAATATTGTTTTAGTTGATGGCCTCAAGCATAATCTCTTGAGTGTTAGTCAACTTTGTGATAAAGGTTTTGATGTTATTTTTTATAACCTAGCATGTAGAGTTATTGATAGACAATCCAATGTATGTATATTTTTTGGATTTCTTGAAAACAATGTATACATAATTGACATGTCTAATATGCTATGTAATGCTACTTGTTTGAAAGCCCTCGATGATGACTCTTGGTTGTGACATAGCAGATTAGGTCACATTTCCTTTGACCATCTGTCTAGATTAAACAATAAGGAAATGGTGAAAGGAATTCCTTACTTGAACTTTGAAAAGGACCGCATTTGCGATACGTGCCAACTTGAAAAACAAACCAAGTCCTTCTTCAAGTCAATCAAGGATATCATGACATCACGACCCTTGGAGTTGATCCATATGGATTTATTTGGTCCTACTCAAACCAAAAGTCTAAGTAGGAATCGTTTTGATTTCATTTTAGTTGATGATTTCTCGCGTTTTACTTGGGTTTTCTTTTTAGAACACAAAAATCAAGCCTTTTCATATTTTCAAGCTTTTAAGAAAAGAGTTGAAAAGGAAAAAGATTCTTCTATTTTAAGAATAAGAAGTGATAGAGGTGGTGAATTCAATAACCAACCCTTTATCACTTTTTGTGAAGAACATGAAATTAAGCATGAACTATCTTGTCTTAGGACTCCACAACAAAATAGAGTCGTTGAGAGAAAAAATCGTACATTACAAGAGATGGCTAGGACAATGATAAATGAATATGGTCTCCTCATTATCTATGGGCCGAGGCTGTTAACACATCTTGCTACATATCAAATAGAGTTTTCTTATACAAAAACACTTCAAAAACATCTTTTGAGATATATTTTTCTAGAAAGCCAAATGTTTCATACTTTAAAGTTTTTGGTTGTAAATGTTTTGTTTTGAATACTAAAGATAATTTAGGTAAATTTGATGCAAAGTCTTATGAAGCAATTTTTGTTGGTTACTCTAATACTAATAAAGCTTATAGAGTTTTCAATAAGTCATCCTTGACTATTGAAGAATCTATACATGTAAAGTTTAAGGAATCTAATGTGTTTGTTAAGAATGTTGTAGAAATAGATTCCCTAAATGAAGACATGGAGAGAACTACTTTGAAGGACTCACTTACTCTTGAAGATTTGTCAAAGGATGATGAAGGAAATGAAGTTCAAGAAAATGAGGTTCAAGGAAATGAACTTCAAGAAGTTGAAGTGAAGACTACTCAACCACTTTCAAAAGATTAGAGATACAATCCACATCATCCCAAGGATCTTATTATAAGTGAAGTATCAAAAGGGGTAACTACTTATTCTAAACTTCATGATCTTTGTGGGCACTATGCATTTATTTCTCACTTTGAACCAAATAACATCCTCGAAGCCGAGGGCGACTCATATTGGTTGCTAGCCATGCAAGAGAAGCTCAATCAATTCGAGCGCAATCAAGTTTGTCATCTTGTTCCTAGGCCCCACAATAGACTAACAATTGGTACTAAGTGGATCTTTAAGAACAAGTTGGATGAGTCGGGAAATGTTGTTAGGAATAAGCTAGGTTAGTGGCCCAAGGTTACACTAAAGTCGAAGGTATCGATTTTAAGGAAACCTTTGCACCCGTAGCACAGCTTAAGCCATACGGATGACACTTGCATTTGTTTCTTATAAAGATTTTAAACTTTTTCAAATGGATGTAAAAAGTGCTTTCTTAAATGGATTTATTGAAGAGGAGGTGTATGTTGAACAATCCCTCGGGTTTGTTGATCCTACACATCCGGATTTTATTTTCAAACTTGACAAAGCTCTTTCTGGTTTAAAACAAGCCCCTAAGGCTTGGTATGAAAGACTTTCTTCATTTCTAATTTCTAATGGTTTTAATAAAGGAAAAATAGATGCTATTTTGTTTACAAAACATATTGAAAATGATATACTTATAGTTCAAATATATGTTGATGATATCATATTTAGTTCTATTAATGAAAATCTTTGCAAAGTTTTTGAATCATGCATGAAGGAAGAATTTGAGATGTCTATGATGGGCGAGCTTAACTATTTCCATGGTCTCCAAATCAAGCAAAGGAAGGATGGGATCTTCATCAATCAAGCCAAGTATACGAAGGAACTTATCAAGAGATTTGGGCTTAAAAGGGCTAAGACAAGCAAAACTCCCATGGCTACCACCACAAAGCTTGACAAGGATGAACAAGGTACAAGTGTAAACATTAAGCTTTATCGTAGCATGATTGGTAGCTTGTTGTATTTAACGGCAGTAGGCCGGACATTATGTTTTGTGTATGTCTTTGTGCTCGATTTCAATTGTGTCCTAAAGAGTCCTATTTGATTGCGGTAAAACGCATTATTAGATATCTTAAGGGCACAATTGAAATGGGTATGTGGTATCCGAAGACCGGACTGAAAAGTCACCTAGAGGGGGGGTGAATAGGTGACAATGCTAATCTATGAACTAAATGCGGAATTTAAAAACTAATAGCAATTTACACTCAAGTGCTATCAACAAGTGATGCACACAACCAAGCAAATATGAATGAGCAATGAAAATAAATGCAAGGCACAAAGTAAAGAGAGAGTAGAGAGAGCCAATGGATCAAGCACAAACACAAAGATATGTTATCGAGGTTCGAGCACCCAGCTCTACATCCCCGCCTTCGACACACGAAGGATTTCCAATCCACTAGCTTGTCCACTAAGGACTCCCACTAAGGGAACCTCCACCGAGGATTTGGGGCAATCACAATTACAAGGAGTTCCCAACTCCCCTTCTTACAATCTCAACCTCCTTCTTGAGGCAAAACACCAAACAATCACAACCTCCTCCTTGAGGCAAATTCCAAACCAATACAACAAACTCCCAATCACCAACCAATACAAGGATCACCTCTCAACTAGAGGGATACAACCCAAAGCACAAAGCTAAGAAAAGATTGGGTTACAACTTGGTGGTCACAACAACAACCACAAACAACTTCTTCTTCCCACACAAATATCCTATAGATATCGATAGTAGATTTTTGCTCAAGTGTGGAGAAAACCAAGGGATTTGAAACCAGCAACTCAAAGAAAATCTTTGGGAAATAAATGAAACTAAGATAGAGAAGTTCAATTCAAAAGCTTTTCCCAAAACCCTTTTCTTTGATTTTTCAAACCCTAATGAAAACACCAAAAAGATTGTTCAATTTGAATCCAAAAACCTATTTTGATTGCTGTAAAAACACCTGAGAGAATGGAAAAATTCGCACAAAAATTCTTAGAGAAAAACTCTTACAAATGGGGTATTTATAGGCAATTATCAGAAAATAGCCGTTGACAGAAATTTGCCAGAAATAGCCTTCCGGTCGACCGGCCCGGTCGACCGTCCAACGGTCAATTTTTGACCGTTGGCAACTAACGGTCGACCGGCCCGGTCGACCGAATAATCCCGAGAGCAGATTATTCTGCTCCGGTCGACCGTCCCGGTCGACCGCTGACTGTGCCAGAAACGTGCACAGGTTTGTGCACGTCGTCGGTCGACCGTGACGGTCGACCGGCTACATGCGGTCGACCGTTACGGTCGACCGAACTAGCCTGGCAGGCAGCAAATGGGTCAGAAAACTGAGGTAAAAAATATTCCAATAAATCCCACAAAATCTCTAAAATTCCACAAAAATAGTTTTATCATTTTATATTGAAATACAAACTTGTGTTAAAAATCCTAACACAAATTTCAAACATTTTAGACAATTTTTGTGTCATAGAAATTTTGCCAAAAACCAAAAATCGTATTTTCTAAAACCTTGTATTTTGAATAGAAAATACACATTGTCTAAAACTCATCCATGATACAAAAATATGATATTTAAACACTTTGAAGCATATTGTATATGAATAGAAATTCAATATACAAGAAACATATATATCATGATTTTTGTCATTAAGTCCAAAAAAAAAAATATATCATGATTTTTGTCATTAAGTCCAAAAAAAATATGTTTTGTTGTAAATACCAAAACATAAAACATATGGAATAGATTATCAAACAAAGTTTGTCTAAACAATTGAAGCATGCATGTATATAGAACAAATCTAATATACATAAACCATGTAAACTTGTTCTGATAAAAAATATATTCATGAAAACCAAGATCGGTTAAACCTAAAACCGAAAATCAAAACATGAAAGGTGTGTGTTGTGAACTTGAGCTTATCATACTATTCTAATCTTTACAATTAAGATCTAAACCCAAACTAAAACTATGGATACCTAAGTCTTCTTGTAGAGCGCAATCTCCAAGCTAGAGCGCAATCTCCAAGTCGGCTCGATCCAAACACTCTTGATTCACCGAGCAAGTGCAATGTATGATCTTTGACGCTCGGGCTCTTGAATCAACATGTGAAAGATGTGTGGAAGCTTTCACCAACTAATATCTTGTTAAATATCTGAAACTTAAACATTGCAAGATTATTAGTACACATAACTACATGAGTTAATCATCATCAAAACTAGAGTGGAAGGCCTTTGGGCCAACAATCTCCCCCTTTTTGATGATGACAAAACTCATGGAGTTATATATGCATGGATTAAAGTAAAGCTTCAAAGAAGCTCCCCCTTAACTCATGCATAACAATAAAACATATAAGATATGCAATGAATGTTCTTAAAAACATGTTTATATGTGTTTAAAACAATATCAAAACATGCTCTTGATACCAATAAAAATGAAACATAAAACACGCATAGACATGCATATAAACATGCATAGACATGCATATAAACAAGGCTTCTTTTCATCAAATGTAAACTATATGCAAACACAAATATGCATATAAAACTCAAATTCTTCTCCCCCTTTTTGTCAATCATCAAAAAGGGTTAAAAATAAAAGCAAAAACAATAAATTTTTCTCCCCTTTTTTGTTCAAAGCAAAGAACTAATAAAGGGTTAAATCATGTATGATACCAAAAAAAAATGTGTCAATGAAGTGTATATTGATACCAATTGAAAAAACAACAAATCAATTGAAATAAAAACGAGAACATATACCAATTGAAAACACAAATAAAATGAAAATCTTGATACCAATTAGTAAGTAAACAAATAACCTACCAATTGTAAACAAACAAACTAGATACCAATTTTGGAATTAAACAATACTAATTTTGAATTTCCTTAAAAACAAATCTTGATACCAAATGAAAAAACACAAGATACCAATTTGAAAAATGAAATACTAGTTTTCTCCCCCTTTATGAAATACCAAATGAAAATATGCATATGCTTGAAATAAGATACCAATTGAAAATTAAATCAATTGGAAATTTGCTTTAACATTGTTTCAATTTGAAAAGATCAAGCTAAGCATAAACACAATTTGTGATATCTTGAAGCACAAATAAATCATCTATATATGTATGTAAAAGATAGATATCAATTGAAATTTGATACTATATGAAGTGCAAGCATACATATATAAAATCCAAACATATATGAGTATACAAAAAGATGTCATATCGATACCAATTGAAAGAATTCAATGATACCAATTGAAACAACAATAAATACAAGTGTATGACTCATATAACCTACCACCCAATCATGGTTCAAGATAAAAAGGATTTTCATTATAAAGCATACAAGAACATGATCTCCCATCCAACCGCCCATTGATGGTAGGGGTTTTCAAAAAATGATTTGAACAATATAGTATGTTTGAAAGGCTCTACCAATTTGAAGAATACCAACTAGTTTATGAAAATTTGAGAACTAGTAGAAATCCTTCAAGATAAAACAAAAAAGGATTTTTTATGAAACATGAAAATCACAAGATCACTAAACACTCAAAGTCCATAAAGCTCATATCATACTCATGAAAAACACAATCATGAGAAACATAATAAAGTGAGTGAACAAGTGTAATGTGAAATACATTTCATCATGAAAATGGACAATTAAGCTTAATATAGAAATTATCAAATCTTGATATAATAGTGAATCATGTAATTTATTGAAATCATCATATCAATTGAAATCACAATCAAACATGGAAATCATCATAATGATTTAAACTTTAAGGCATATGTATGTCATGTACAAACTAAAGTATACATACATATCCCAAACATGAAGAGTCCACAAAAGTATATGCATGAAGGCACGTGGCTCAAGGATGTATATGTATAAACAATAATTTGGACAAGATAGACATATACATGAAGTCAACCACAAGATCATAGAAACACATTAAAAATGAGGAATACAAGTCAAATGCATGAATCATCAAAACTAGACTATACTAGTACATCAAATGACTACAAATGAGCGTTCAAGCACAAATATATAAAGGTCTTATTTGTAGCTCACTAGTTGTACAAGTATAAATCCTAGTCTTAATGAAAACTAACATTCAAGCAAGTAATCAAATCATGAGGCATAAAATGGGTCAAAAATCAATATGATCATATTAATCAAAAATATGAAGTATTAATGACCTTTTAAAACTAAGATGGATGTATGATGCAACGATCTCTCAAAACAAGACTAAGAGCCGTATACCCCGTGAAGGGTTCTGAACTCCTTCCTCCTGATTCCCCTTGAATGGGTTAGAGGTGCGCAATGCAACCTTGTTGTATGAGAATAGATCGAACAAAGAATGAATAAAGTGCAATGATGAAATGCACACAAGATATATCACAAACATCCATATAATCATCTAAACAAAAATCATGGAATCATGAACATCATATGATCATTATGCATATGCATGTGCATTAGATCTAGGGCATACATGTTAGCTTAAACAAGAAGTGAACACTAAATATAGATCCATATGAAACATGGGTGCTCAACTAACTAAACATGTATATCTTAAGTCTAATGAACAAGGCATAATCATAATGAACATCAAAATACAACATGCTATAAATGAATGATCTAAGAAGCATGTAAATAATAAATGGGAGTTAGAGAATGATACCAAAACCAATGACGGTGCATCTCTAGTTCTCCAAAACATGGTGGTCATCTCCACCTAATCTCCTTGAGAGTGAAGCATCCAAATAGTTTTCATTCAAGCTCGGAACGCATCCACCTCAAGGTACCTCCACTCTCACGTGATGCGAGAGCTCCCACCTACATCAAAAGTCAAAGAGGTGGATCTTGGTACCCATTTCTTTGTGGGTCCACGGGGGTTAGTATCTTTTCTAACCCAAACATAATTAGTTGCTAAATTTTCATGATAAATGCGATCATAACAAAATCTAGCAAGGTGGCCTTTTCGACCACAATGTGTACATGTGTACACGTGAGCATACATATGGTGGTGGTGATCATGAAAAGCATGTGTATGCCTAGATGGGTGTGCATGCAAGGTTGGAACTTGTTTCTTGCGAATCAAGGTTTCCAATCGTGTGTGATTCATGGCACAATGGCTCAAAGTGGAGTCCAAACAATCAACACTTTTCTTCAAATTATTTATATCATTTTCTATGCTAGAAGACAAAGTGGAACAAGCTATAGGAGTGCAAGAAGTAGAAGCAATGCTAGCATGGCAAACATGCAAATCAATATCATTTTGCAAAGATTCATTTTTAGACAAAACCAAATTCAATTCTTTTGTAATTGAATCAATTTCATTTTTCAAAGTAAGGTTTTCTTTGAAAACACAATCCAATCTTGAGGATAAAATCTCATTGTGCTCCAAAATATCATCACAATCATTTTTTCCTTTTAAAACTTTAATTTCTTTTAAAGCAATGTCTAGTTGAGATCTTAGTGAGTCACATTCACTAGTAATCTCTTCTTTCTCTTGCAAAACGGTTTCAAAAGTAGAGCATAAATCCTTCATTTCTTTTTGTAAATCAAAATGTTTTTCTTTCAAAGAGTTATGTTTTTTCAAGAATTTTTCAAGTTTAGAAGCAAGTTCAACATTTAAATTTTGAACCTCAAAACATCCATGGCAATAAGAGCTAGAGCTATCATGTATTTGAGAATCCGATTGTACCTCATGGGAGTCATTCCCATATGCCATGAAACAAGGCTCTTCGAATACATCTCTCCTAGATCTCCTCATATTGTTGATGATCCTTGGAAGCTCCGGAGATGTCAAGACGCTCCAAACTGCAAAAGCCGAGTTAAAACTATCAAAAACAAGTAAGAGATTATTATCAAAAGATGCTCTATGTGTTTGAAGTGCAAGTGCATTGGCCTTCTTATGCTTACTAGTATTTGGGAGGGCATCTATGGTAATGGCTTGATAAACTAGATGACCTAGTGTTTTTAAATGCCTAGTCATGTCCACCTTCCAAGTATCAAGTCTAAAATGGTCAAACATAGGAGGGCTAGCCATGAGTGCAAACTAGTATGAGTGCAAATGAAAATGCAAGGAAGATTAGCAAACCAAGATCTTAACTCCTAGGTGGTTAAACCTAAATATCAGGAGAGCTAGCTCTGATACCAATTGAAAAGTCACCTAGAGGGGGGGTGAATAGGTGACAATGCTAATCTATGAACTAAATGCGGAATTTAAAAACTAATAGCAATTTACACTCAAGTGCTATCAACAAGTGATGCACACAACCAAGCAAATATGAATGAGCAATGAAAATAAATGCAAGGCACAAAGTAAAGAGAGAGTAGAGAGAGCCAATGGATCAAGCGCAAACACAAAGATATGTTATCGAGGTTCGAGCACCCAGCTCTACATCCCCGCCTTCGACACACGAAGGATTTCCAATCCACTAGCTTGTCCACTAAGGACTCCCACTAAGGGAACCTCCACCGAGGATTTGGGGCAATCACAATTACAAGGAGTTCCCAACTCCCCTTCTTACAATCTCAACCTCCTTCTTGAGGCAAAACACCAAACAATCACAACCTCCTCCTTGAGGCAAATTCCAAACCAATACAACAAACTCCCAATCACCAATCAATATAAGGATCACCTCTCAACTAGAGGGATACAACCCAAAGCACAAAGCTAAGAAAAGATTGGGTTACAACTTGGTGGTCACAACAACAACCACAAACAACTTCTTCTTCCCACACAAATATCCTATAGATATAAATAGTAGATTTTTGCTCAAGTGTGGAGAAAACCAAGGGATTTGAAACCAGCAACTCAAAGAAAATCTTTGGGAAATAAATGAAACCAAGATAGAGAAGTTCAATTCAAAAGCTTTTCCCAAAACCCTTTTCTTTGATTTTTCAAACCCTAATGAAAACACCAAAAAGATTGTTCAATTTGAATCCAAAAACCTATTTTGATTGCTGTAAAAACACCTGAGAGAATGGAAAAATTCGCACAAAAATTCTTAGAGAAAAACTCTTACAAATGGGGTATTTATAGGCAATTATCAGAAAATAGCCGTTGACAGAAATTTGCCAGAAATAGCCTTCCGGTCGACCGGCCCGGTCGACCGTCCAACGGTCAATTTTTGACCGTTGGCAACTAACGGTCGACCGGCCCGGTCGACCGAATAATCCCGAGAGCAGATTATTCTGCTCCGGTCGACCGTCCCGGTCGACCGCTGACTGTGCCAGAAACGTGCACAGGTTTGTGCACGTCGTCGGTCGACCGTGACGGTCGACCGGCTACATGCGGTCGACCGTTACGGTCGACCGAACTAGCCTGGCAGGCAGCAAATGGGTCAGAAAACTGAGGTAAAAAATATTCCAATAAATCCCACAAAATCTCTAAAATTCAACAAAAATAGTTTTATCATTTTATATTGAAATACAAACTTGTGTTAAAAATCCTAACACAAATTTCAAACATTTTAGACAATTTTTGTGTCATAGAAATTTTGCCAAAAACCAAAAACCGTATTTTCTAAAACCTTGTATTTTGAATAGAAAATACACATTGTCTAAAACTCATCCATGATACAAAAATATGATATTTAAACACTTTGAAGCATATTGTATATGAATAGAAATTCAATATACAAGAAACATATATATATCATGATTTTTGTCATTAAGTCCAAAAAAAAAATATATCATGATTTTTGTCATTAAGTCCAAAAAAAATATGTTTTGTTGTAAATACCAAAACATAAAACATATGGAATAGATTATCAAACAAAGTTTGTCTAAACAATTGAAGCATGCATGTATATAGAACAAATCTAATATACATAAACCATGTAAACTTGTTTAGATAAAAAATATATTCATGAAAACCAAGATCGGTTAAACCTAAAACCGAAAATCAAAACATGAAAGGTGTGTGTTGTGAAATTGAGCTTATCATACTATTCTAATCTTTACAATTAAGATCTAAACCCAAACTAAAACTATGGATACCTAAGTCTTCTTGTAGAGCGCAATCTCCAGGCTAGAGCGCAATCTCCAAGTCGGCTCGATCCAAACACTCTTGATTCACCGAGCAAGTGCAATGTATGATCTTTGACGCTCGGGCTCTTGAATCAACATGTGAAAGATGTGTGGAAGCTTTCACCAACTAATATCTTGTTAAATATCTGAAACTTAAACATTGCAAGATTATTAGTACACATAACTACATGAGTTAATCATCATCAAAACTAGAGTGGAAGGCCTTTGGGCCAACACGGACAATGTTTCATGACGAGTTTTTCGGATGCCGACTATGCGGGTTGTAGAGTGGATAGGAAGAGTACAAGTGGAACATGTTAATTTCTTGGTAATTGTCTTGTTTCATGGTCTTCCAAGAAGTAAAATTCGGTAGCCCTCTCAACCGCCGAGGCGGAGTATGTTGCGGCAGGGGCTTATTGTGCACAAGTCCTTTGGATGAAACATACTCTCCTTGACTATGATTTGCATTTTGACCATATTAAAATATTTTGTGATAATACTAGTACTATTCATATGACTAAAAATATAAATCAACATAGTAAGACTAAGCATATTGACATTCGGTATCACTTTCTTTGAGATCATTATGAGAAAAGTGATATTGAAATTGAATTTATTTCTACAGATTTTCAACTTGCCGATATTTTTACAAAACCACTAGACTATGCTAGATTTTCCTTTATTTGTGGTGAATTGAATGTTTGTGTTATAGAATCATGAAATTTTTTTTTAACAATGTTTACCCTTTTTGATGTATGAAAAAAAGGGGAGAAAAAGTTAGCTTATTTTGAGTTTTGAGTTATGCATTTTGAGTTTTGAAGAGTTATTTTGAGTTTTGAGTTTTAAATTATAACAAGTTAGTTTTGAGTTTTGAGTTTTGAATTATAAAAAGTTAGTTTTGAGTTTTGAGTTTTAAGTTATAACAAGTTAGTTTTGAATTTTGAGTTTTGGATTTTGAGTTATAAAAGGTTAGTTTTTGAGTTATGAGTTTTGAGCAATATGTTTTCAATTCCTATGTCTCTCTTATGCCAAAGTTCTTAGTTTCTACTTTTCATGTATATAGCCATTCATATATATAGCATGATTTGAGGGGGAGCTTCCAAGCTCCTTTCCCATGTTTTTGTTAAATAACTCATATGTTTTGTCATCATCAAAAAGGGGGAGATTGTTGGCCCAAGATTACAATCACCCGGTTTTTGAGTTTTGATGATTACAAAACATATATAGTTATTTGTACTAATCATATTTTAGTGTTTAAGTGTGCTTCAGGGTTCTAAGAATTAAAGATTTCTTCTTCCCTAAAGGAAGGTATTTTTGACTCAAGATTCATTCATTTTGGGTTCAAGGATTCAAGCTATTTCAACATCACATGTGGAGAAGCCCATTTGAAGACCTTGTAGTCACCTAGAACCTTTGTAAGAATTAATTTGTTAAAGAATGAGGTTATGATAAGTTGGCTCAAGAAAACACACACACACTTTCATTTTTCAAAATACGATTTTTGTTTTGGTTAATTGATTTAGGTGCATGTCTTGTTTATTATACATGACTCAAATTATTTTTTATTTTTACATCTTTTTTATATCATGTATACCAACCCTTGTAGCATGTTATTTAATCATATAGCCTTACAAAATTATTTTAAAATTTTTTCAAAGTTCAAAATTTTTCCTATAAAAATCATGTTTCAGGCCCAACGGTCGATCGGACGGTCGACCGGCTCTAGTTCAGGCCTGATCGGTTGACCGTACCGGTCGACCGGGCCTTGTGTTTTTCGCGTGCACGTTTTGTGCACGTCTGCCGGTCGATAGGACAGGTCGACCGACTGACAGACTCTTGCTCTAGGGTTTTGTCGGTCGACCGGGCCACTCGACCGACAAAACAAAGTGTTGTTTTTGTTTAGCCTCCGGTCGATCGACCGGTCGACCGAGTCCAATGGCTAGTTGTCAAATTTGACTGCCGGTCGACTGGGGTGGTCGACCGACAGCCGCCAGCAGCCCCAACGGCTAGCTTTCTGAGTTTTATTTTTTGGATTTGTTTGTAATGTTTTAGTCAGCTATCTCTGAATTTGTGGGGGGTATTTCCTTACCTATTAAACTAGTTATAATGATGATTAGATCTCTTCTAATCCCTATAAATAGATGGAATTGGTCACTTGTGAAAATAAAAAAAATACCCATTGTTTTGTATTTCAAAAAGAGAAGAAAAGTTTTTCAAAACTCTCAATTCTAAAGTGCATTCTTGGTCAAAGTTTTTCAGTTGTTTTAAAGATTTTTCTTACTCTTTTCAACTAAAATTTTCTCATTACACTTCTTGAGCCAAAAATCATTCCATTCTATAAGGAGTTGTAAGAGAGAAGTTTTTGATTTTTTTGATCACCTTGTTACTTGTTGTTCTTTGTGTTGAGATCCCTCTTGTGAAGAGGATTGGATTGTTGTGAGTTCGGTACTCCGGTCTTGTGTAGACCTCTTGTAATTTCCTCGGTGGATATAGTGAAAATCATTCACGGTTGTGAAGGCCGGGACGTAGAGTGGTGGCTCGAACCTCGAAACAAATTCCTTGTGCTTGCGATTGGTTTCCTTATTGTTTTTTATTACTTTACATTTATATCTTGTGATACTTCTTGCTTGCACTTTATTATTGCATCCATTTCATTACTTGCATTTTTCGGACTTTACTCATCCCAATAAGAAAGTAATTACGCGCCTCAACTCATAATCTAGAGGAATCAAAGAGGAGAAGTTCTAAAGCCCTTCACGGGGAATTTGACTTCAATTTCTTATTTTGAGTGACCGATTGCATCATTCTTTCATACTTGTTTAAAAAGATCATTAGATTAGTATTAACACCTATTCACCCCCCCTCTAGGTGTTTTTCAAGTTCTTCATTCAAGGCATTGGCATCAATATATTCATTACTAGAAGAACTAGCATCATCATTATCTAGTTGAGATTCCGAATATATCTCAAGGGAGTCATTCCCTTGGACCATGTAGCATCATTGCTTAGATTCTCCACTAGATTCATCCTCCGTTTGGATTGGCAATTAAAGTTTGGAGGAGGTCAATGTGTTCCACACTGCAAAGGCGGAATCACAGTTAGAAACAATCATAAGATATTCTTTGTTTAGCATGCTTCTAAGTGCCTCAAGGGCTTGTGCATTGACCTCTATATGCTTGCTATTACCAAGATAGGATTTCTTGGTAGCGGCAAGGAAAACATGCAAGCCTAGGGTTTTTAGATACATGGACATCCTAAATTTTCACATCTCAATATTGAAAACATCAAACATGGGAGGTGACAAGCAATCCATGAGTGTGTGTAAATAATAAAAGTGTGCAAATGCAAATGATAGATTAGCTAACCAAGATCACACTCTAGGTGGTTAAACCAAATATCAGGAGCGTAGGCTCTGATACCAATTGAAAGTACACCTAGAGGGGGGGTAAATTGGTGTACGACTAATCCATTGAACTAAATGCGAAAATTAAAAACTTAATTGCAACAACACTTAATGCAACCAAGGAGTGTAGCCGAATTTCCGGTGAAGGGCTCTGGACTAACTCCTCTTGATTCCTCTGAATTAGAGTTGAGGCGCTATGTGAAGCTCTCGTGGTTAAGCACAAGTGAGGCACACACAAACAAGCCAAGCATATAATTATGAATGATCAATATGAAATGATGCAAGGCACAATATAAAGAGAGAGAGAGAGAGAGTAAGAGTCAATGAATCAAACGCAAACACACGAATATGTTTCGAGGTTCGAGCACACAGGTCTACGTCTTCACCTTCACACAGAAGGATTTCCAATTCACTTGTCCACACAGGACTCCCACACAGGGAACCTCCACTGAGGATTTGGGGCAAATACAACTGGGAATACACAACTCCTCTCTCAACCGAATACAACCTCTACACTTAGAGGCTAGGCACAAAGTCGCACAAATCAACCTCACAAATGAGGGATAGGCAGAAAAGCCAATGCAACCAATCAACGTCTCACTAGAGAGATAGGGTACAAAGCCACCACTTCACAAATCAACCTCTACACCAGAGGGATAACACAAAGTGGGAGGGTTTATAACTTAGTGGTCTATCTCAACCACAAACAACTTCTTTTCTACAAAAACAAAGATCCTATAGAGAGGATAAAATGATATAGCTCAAGTGTGGAAAATCAAGATGTTGGAAAACAAATCACAAGGAAAAATACTTGGGAAAACAACTTAATATTTGATAGAAATGAAGAACAAAGCAAATATCCCAAATCTATATTTTTCTTTGATTTTTCCAACTCTTGAAAACAAATAAAGAATGATCTTTAAAACCAATAAACTCTTTTGAAAACTTGCTTTTAAAACACTAGAGAATAGGTGAATTTTTACTCTTAAAAATCTTAACCAAAACAGCCAAAGATTGGGGTATTTAAAGGCCCCAACAAAAACTAGCCATTGGCAGCTGACTAGGCCCAGTTTGGCCTTCCGGTCGACCGGCCAACGATCAAATTTTTGATCGTGAGCCTTCCGGTCGACCGCCTGGTCGACCGTGCCAATCCAGAGAGCAAATTGCTCTCTGGCCGGTCGACCGTCCCCACCTGAGAGTGGGGTACTTGCAGTCGGTCGACCGGCCCAAGTGGCAGGTCAACGTGCACACTCTTGTGCACGTCGGTCGAACGGTCTGGTCGACCGACTCTGGGTCCGGTCGACCGGCCCGGTCGACCGCCAGAGCCTGGCAGGGCTAAATTAGGGATTGAAAAACTTGGTTTCTATTATCCTATAAAATCCCATAAAATCTCTAAAAATCCACAAAAATAAGTTTAGTATAATACATTGATATACAAACTTGTTTGAGTAAAAATTAAACCAAGTTACAAACATTTTGAACACTTTTTGTGTTAAGGAAATTTTGCCGAAAACCAAAAACTGTATTTTCTAAAACTTGGATTTTTCAAATGGAAATCCGATTTTTTCAAAACTCATCCAAATACAAAACCATGATATTTAAACAACTTTTAGGCATGTAGTATATAGATATACTCCAATATACATATAAAGATATATATCAATATTTTTGATATTAAATCTGAAAATATGCTTTGTTAAAACACAAAACTCTAAACACATGAATAGGCATATAAAATAAGTTTGTCTAAGATATGAAGTATGTTGGCCCAAAGGCCTTCCACTCTAGTTTTGATGATGATTAACTCATGTAGTTATGTGTACTAATAATCTTGCAATGTTTAAGTTTCAGATATTTAACAAGATATTAGTTGGTGAAAGCTTCCACACATCTTTCATAAGGTGATTCAAGATCCTAAGCATCAAAGATGACATCTAGCACTCATTGGAGTCAAGCTTGGTGAATCACGGTTTGGACCGAGTCAACTTGGAGACGGCGCTCTACAAGAAGACTTAGGTATCCCTAGTTTAGTTTGTGTTTAGATCTAAATTGTAAAGATTAGAATAGTATGATAATGCTCAAGTTCACAACACACACGTTTCATGTTTTGAATATTGGTTTTCGGTTTTTCGGTCTTAGGTTTAACCGATCTTGGTTTTCATGAATAGATAGATCAAAACAAGTTTACATGGTTTAATGTATATATGATTTGTTCTATATACATGCATGCTTTAATTTCCTAGACAAACTTAGTTTTGACTCCTTTATTCATGTGTCATATGTTTTGGTATTTTTGACAAAACATATTTTGGAATTAATGACAAAAACTATGATATATATTTGTTTCATGTATATTGGATTTCTATCCATATGCATCATGCTTCAAAGTGTTTAATTATCATGTTTTTGTATCTGGAAGTATTTTGGATAAAACGTATTTTCTATTCAAGTTTTAGAAAATACAGTTTTTGGTTTTTGGTAAAAATGATTAGATACAAAAATATTTTGATACAAAATCCTCTGCCTACAAATCAATTTTTATGTTTTATACTTAGTACTATTTAAAGATATTTTTCATAAAAATCAAAGTCTTTTCAAAATTGTGTTTTTAACTCAACTTTTGATCTGAGCCGGTCGACCGCACCAGTCGACCGTGCCTGTGTCAGTCTTGTCCAGTCGACCGGACAAGTCGACTGTGGTTCTGGCAGATGCACGTATCAGTGTGCATGTTTGCCGGTCGACCGGGCGGTCGACCGACTGTTAACAGAGTTGCTCTCTGTTTGTTTCGGTCGACCGGGCGGTCGACCGGTAGCTGACAACGGTCAAAAATTGACCGTTGTGCGGTCGACCGGGCGGTCGACCGCCAGGGTATTTCTGGCAGTTCTGCTGCCAACGGCTATTTTTTGGATTAGCCTATAAATACCCTTTTGGCAAGAGTTTTTCTCTAAGAATTTTTGTGCGAATTTTTACATACTCTCTGGTGTTTTTACAGCAATAAAAAGAAGTTTTTGAGCTTGATTTGAACAATCTATTTGGTGTTTGTGTTAGGGTTTGGAAAATCAAAGAAAGAGTTTTGGGAAAAGATTTTGATTGAACTTCTCTATCTTAGTTTCAGTTTTTCCCAAGGATTTTTCTTTGTGATTTCTGATTTCCATTCCTTTGGTTTTCTCCACACTTGAGCTAAAATCTACTATCTTTTCTATAGGATTTTGTGTGGGAAAAAGAGATTGTTTTGTGGTTGTTGTTTGAAACCACTAAGTTGTAAACCCTATCTTTAGCTTGGCTTTGTGCCTTTCCCTCATTGTGTTGAGGAAGTTTGGCTATTGGGTTGTATCCCTCAAGGTTGTGAGGTGATCCTTGTATTGGTTTTGAGTTTGGAAATCCCTCAAGTTGTGAGGAGATTGTTGGCTTGGAGTTGTGCCTCAAGGAGGAGGTTGTGATTGTAAAGAGAGGAGTTGGGTACTCCTTGTAAGAGTTCTTGGTGAACTAGCTAGTGGATTAGAAATCCTTCGTGTGTCGAAGGCGGGGATGTAGAGCTGGGTGCTCGAACCTCGATAACATATCTCTGTGTTTGCGTTTGATCCATTGACTCTCTCTATCTCTCTCTTTACTTTGTGTATTGTGCAAATTGCTATATCTTATACTTGCTTGTGTGTGCATCATTGTTGTAATTGCAATTAGTTTTTAAATTCCGCATTAAGTTCACTAGATTAGCATCGTCACCTATTCACCCCCCTCTAGGTGACTTTTCAATTGGTATCAGAGCTAGCGCTCCTGATATTTATGTTTAACCACCTAGGAGTGAGATCTTGGTTTGCTAATCTTCATTTGCATTGTCATTTGCACACATATTAGTTTGCACTCATGGATAGCCCTCCTATGTTTAATTTTGCTAGACATGATATTTGGATAGCCAAGATGAGTAGTCATTTAAAAAGCCTAGGACATCTAGCTTATCAAGCCTCTACACAAGAATCCTTCCCAAATAGTATCAAGAATAAGAAGGCCAATGCATTAGCACTTAGGGCACTTAGAGCATCTCTCAATGAAAATCTTCTACATGTTTTTGATCGATATGATTCGGCTTTTGCAGTTTGGAGCATGTTGTCATCTCCCGAGCTTCCAAAGATTATCAACAAGATAAGGAGATCTAGGAGAGACATATCCGAAGAACCTTGCTTTATGGTCCATGGGAATGACTCCCATGAGGTACAATCGGACTCTCAAATAGATGATAGCTCTAGTTCCTATTGTCATGGATGTTTTGAAGTTCAAACTTTAAATATGGAACTTGTTCAAAAGCTTGAGAATTTGTTAGAAAAACATGATTTGTTGAAAGATGATAATCTTGTTTTGAAAAATGAATTAAAGGATTTATGCTCTAATTTTGAATTGATGTTGCAAGAAAAGGAAGAGATTGCAAGTGAATGTGACTCACTTAAATCTCAACTCGAACTTGCTTTAAAGGAAAATAAATTTTTGAAAAACAAAAATGATTGTGATGATGTTGTAAAGCACAATGAGATCTTATCTTCAAAATTAGATTTTACCTTTAAAGAAAATCTCACTTTGAAAAATGAGATTGATGCAATTACAAAAGAATTGGATTTGGTTTTGATTAAAAATAAATCCTTGCAAAAAGAGATTGATGTTTGCCATGCTAGTGTAGCTTCTTGTTCTAGCACACCTATTGCATGCTCCACTTTATCTTCTAGCATTGAAAAAGATATAATTGTTTTGAAGAAAAGTGTTGATAGTTTGGGCTCCACTTTGAGCCATTGTGCCATGAATCACACTCGTTTGGAATCCTTGGTTCGCAAGAAACAAGCTCCAACTATGCATGCACACCCATCACGGCATACACATGCTCATCACGGACACAATCATAACATGTATGCTCATGTGTACACTTGTACACATTGTGGTCGAAAAGGCCACCTTGCTAGATTTTGCTATGATAGATTACATATTGAAAAATTTAGCAACTAATCTTGTTTGGGTTAGGAGAGATACTAACCCCTGTGGACCCACAAGAAAATGGGTACCAAGATCCACCTCTTTGATGTTTGATGTAGGTGGAGGCTCTCGCATAACGTGAGAGTGTTGGTGCCTTGAGGTGGATGCATTCTAAGCTAAAAGGAGAACCATTTGGATGCTTCACTCTCAAGGAGATTAGGTGGGAGGACCACCGTGGTTTGGAGAATTAGAGATGCACCTTCATCGGTTTTGGTATCATTCTCTAACTCCCATTTTTATTTGCATGCTTTTAATGTTCATCTATTTATAGCATGTCATGTTTTGTTATTCATTATGCCTATGCCATGCTTATTAGAATAGTGTTATACATGTTTAGTTACTTGAGCACTCATGTTTTATATGGATCTATATTTAAGTGTTCTCACCTTGTTTAAACTAACATGTATGCCCTAGATCTAATGTACATGCATATACATAATGATCATATGAATGTTTATGATGTTTTGTTTTGATGACTCATGTTTTTGATTAGTATGATATTTGCCATGTTTATTAGACTTATGCTTTACATGATTAGTTGTTGAGACACCCATGTTTAGTATGGATCCATATTTTGTGTTCTCTTTATGTTTTAGCTATCATGTTGATCATAATTCTAATGCACATGTCTTTGTCAAGCTAATCATATGATTGACTATGACTTTTTATTTTAATAATTCATGTTTTGATTATTATGTTGGATTATGATTCCCGTTTTATGCTACATGTTTTGACTACTTGCTTGAATGATAAGTTTTCATTAAGATTAGGATTTATACTTGTACAACTAGTGAGCTACAAATAGACCTTTATATATGTTTGTGCTTGTACGCTCATTTGTATTCACTTGATGTACTAGTATAGTCTAGTTTTGATGATTCATGCATTCAAACATGTATTCCTATTTTTGATGTGTTTTCTATGATTAAGTATTTTCACTTCATGTATATGTCTATTTTGTCAAACCTTAAGATATACACGTATGCCCCTTGAGTCATTTGCTTTTTATGCAAATCTATATTTTAGACTCAATTGTGTTTAGGGATATGTATGTATACTTTTGTTTTGTCAAAACATACATATGCCTTGGAGTTTAATTTGTTATGATGATTTTCGTGTCATTGAGGAAATTTCCTTTAGTAATGAAGATTTAGTTTTTCATGTGTTCATATTTTAAAGGAATTTCAATCGAGCTTGATTGTCCATTTTCATGATGATATGTTTCACACAACACTTGTACACTCACCCTATTTAATGTTTTCTCGTAATTTAGTTTTCATGAGTACAATTTGTGCTATATGGATTTTGAGTGTTTTAATGTCATGTGATTTACATGTGTTTTCATGAAAAACATTTTTGTTATTCCTCACTTGAAGGATTTCGTACTAGTTTTCAAACTTTCATATAACTAGTTGCGATATTCTTCAATTTGGTAGAGTTTTTCAAACAAACTATAATTTCAAATCTATTTTTGAAAACCCCTACCATCTATGGGCGGTTGGATGGGAGATCATGCTCATGTATGCTTAATAGTGTAAATCATTTTAAACTTGATCATGAAATGGGTGGTAGTTGATATGAGTCATACACTTGATCTTATTGTTGTTTCAATTGGTATCATTGAATTCTTTCAATTGGTATCAATCTTGACATCCTTTTGTATACTCATATATGTTTTATTTTATATATGTATGCTTACACTTCATGTAGTATCAATTTCTATTGGTACCTATTTCTTACATACATATATAGATGATTTATTTGTGCTTATTATATCCCTATATCTTGAAGTACAAATTTTGGTTATGTTAAGCTTGAGTTTTTCAATTGGTATCCATATACAAGCTTTATCATAATTTTAAGATTGCTAAGCTTGAATTTTTAATGAATATCATGTTTCAATTGATTTAATTTTCAATTGGTATCTTATCTCAAGCCTATGCATATTTTCTTTTGGTATTTCATAAAGGGGGAGAAAACTCGTATTTATATTTCAATTGGTATTTGGTTTACCATTGTTTTTGTTTCCCACTCCCTAACTTTATGATTTAAAGTAATTGGTATCATATGCTTATAATGAAAAATATCTTCTTTTGGTATCAAGATGCTATTTGTTTCCTTAAATTTGGTATCAATTTTTTATTATCTATTGGTATCAAGTTTACATAACATGTTTTCATTTTGATATATAAAATATTATTTTGTTTCAATACCTTGTTTTATTTCAAATAGGATTTGGCATTTCTCAAAGTTTGTTATTTTCAATTGATATCATATTGACTTTGGTTTTACCCCTTGGAATAATTTATTGCTTCTTTGTTTTGAACATTTAGGGGGAGAAGTGTTTATTTTCATTATGTTTGTTTTTACCCCTTTGTTGATGATTGACAAAAAGGGGGAGAAGAATTTGTAGTTTATATGCATGGTCGATTTATGCATATGTTTTAGTTGGTTTTCATTAGTAATAATATGTTGGTTTCAATATTATTGTTTTATTGATATCAAGAGCATGTTTCATTGTTTATGTTTTATTTTAATTGGTATCCAGAACATGTTTGTATTTGTTTAAGAACATTCATTGCATATCTTATATGTTTTATTGTTATGCATGAGTTAAGGGGGAGCTTCTTTGAAGCTTTACTTTAATCCATGCATATATAACTCCATGAGTTTTGTCATCATCAAAAAGGGGGAGATTGTTGGCCCAAAGGCCTTCCACTCTAGTTTTGATGATGATTAACTCATGTAGTTATGTGTACTAATAATCTTGCAATGTTTAAGTTTCAGATATTTAACAAGATATTAGTTGGTGAAAGCTTCCACACATCTTTCACAAGGTGATTCAAGAGCCTAAGCATCAAAGATGACATCTAGCACTCATTGGAGTCAAGCTTGGTGAATCACGGTTTGGACCGAGTCAACTTGGAGACGACGCTCTACAAGAAGACTTAGGTATCCCTAATTTAGTTTGTGTTTAGATCTAAATTGTAAAGATTAGAATAGTATGATAATGCTCAAGTTCACAACACACACGTTTCATGTTTTGAATATTGGTTTTCGGTTTTTCGGTTTTAGGTTTAACCGATCTTGGTTTTCATGAATAGATAGATCAAAACAAGTTTACATGGTTTAATGTATATATGATTTGTTCTATATACATGCATGCTTTAATTTCCTAGACAAACTTAGTTTTGACTCCTTTATTCATCTGTCATTTGTTTTGGTATTTTTGACAAAACATATTTTGGAATTAATGACAAAAACTATGATATATATTTGTTTCATGTATATTGGATTTCTATCCATATGCATCATGCTTCAAAGTGTTTAATTATCATGTTTTTGTATCTGGAAGTGTTTTGGACAAAACGTATTTTCTATTCAAGTTTTAGAAAATACAGTTTTTGGTTTTTGGTAAAAATGATTAGATACAAAAATATTTTGATACAAAATCCTCTGCCTACAAATCAATTTTTATGTTTTATACTTAGTACTATTTAAAGATATTTTTCATAAAAATCAAAGTCTTTTCAAAATTGTGTTTTTAACTCAACTTTTGATCTGAGCCGGTCGACCGCACCAGTCGACCGTGCCTGTGTCAGTCTTGTCCGGTCGACCGGACAAGTCGACCGTGGTTCTGGCAGATGCACGTATCAGTGTGCATGTTTGCCGGTCGACCGGGCGGTCGACCGACTGTTAACAGAGTTGCTCTCTGTTTGTTTCGGTCGACCGGGCGGTCGACCGGTAGCTGACAACGGTCAAAAATTGACCGTTGTGCGGTCGACCGGGCGGTCGACCGCCAGGGTATTTCTGGCAGTTCTGTTGCCAACGGCTATTTTCTGGATTAGCCTATAAATACCCTTTTGGCAAGAGTTTTTCTCTAAGAATTTTTGTGCGAATTTTTACATACTCTCTGGTGTTTTTACAGCAATAAAAAGAAGTTTTTGAGCTTGATTTGAACAATCTATTTGGTGTTTGTGTTAGGGTTTGGAAAATCAAAGAAAGGGTTTTGGGAAAAGATTTTGATTGAACCTCTCTATCTTAGTTTCAGTTTTTCCCAAGGATTTTTCTTTGTGATTTCTGATTTCCATTTCTTTGGTTTTCTCCACACTTGAGCTAAAATCTACTATCTTTTCTATAGGATTTTGTGTGGGAAAAAGAGATTGTTTTGTGGTTGTTGTTTGAAACCACTAAGTTGTAAACCCTATCTTTAGCTTGGCTTTGTGCCTTTCCCTCATTGTGTTGAGGAAGTTTGGCTATTGGGTTGTATCCCTCAAGGTTGTGAGGTGATCCTTGTATTGGTTTTGAGTTTGGAAATCCCTCAAGTTGTGAGGAGATTGTTGGCTTGGAGTTGTGCCTCAAGGAGGAGGTTGTGATTGTAAAGAGAGGAGTTGGGTACTCCTTGTAAGAGTTCTTGGTGAACTAGCTAGTGGATTAGAAATCCTTCGTGTGTCGAAAGCGGGGATGTAGAGCTGGGTGCTCGAACCTCGATAACATATCTCTGTGTTTGCGTTTGATCCATTGACTCTCTCTATCTCTCTCTTTACTTTGTGTATTGTGCAAATTGTTATATCTTATACTTGCTTGTGTGTGCATTATTGTTGTAATTGCAATTAGTTTTTAAATTCCGCATTAAGTTCACTAGATTAGCATCGTCGCCTATTCACCCCCCCTCTAGGTGACTTTTCAAAGTATACATGTATATAGAACAAATCTAATACACATTAAACTATGTAAACTTGTTTTGATTCTATCTATTCATGAAAACAAAGATCGGTTAAACTAAAAATCGAAAACCAATAAACATAAAACTAGAAACAAGTGTGTGTGTTGTGAACTTGAGTATATCACACTATCTAGTCTTTACAAATGGATCTAAAAACATAAACTATACTGTGTACCGAGGTCTTCTTGACGAACTCCATCTTCAAGCTGATTCGATCCAAACGTGATCCACCGAGCTTGACTCCAACGAGTGCCAGATATGAACTTTAACGCTCGGGCTCTTGAATCACCATATAAAAAGCTCTAAAACTCCTTTGTTGAAGCTAATCACCTACTAATATCTTGGTTAAGTATCTGAAACTAAACATCACAAGAATATTACTAAACATAACTACATGAGTTAATCATCATCAAAACTAGAGTGGAAGGCCTCTGGGCCAACAGATTCGACCCGTTGAGCCTATGCTATAACGGAAGTATCGAGGGAACATTAGCACATATACAATTTCACTAATTTCATAAAATACATGTTTTCGAGTGCTAGTTCCGCCCCGATCAGTGGCCTCGTCTCGTCTCCTAGAGTGTTCTTTTGCCTTAAATACTCTTTCAGAGACCTAAGACACAAGCAAATCAGCGAGTATGCTAGGATTTCTCTCTTCTAGTTATAGAGTAGGATTTTTTTCTTTTTTTAATTTTCATTTTTATTTTGTTTTTAGATTCTGAGTAGGGCTGAGTTGATTCAGAGAGAGATAGAGAGATATTAATGTAATAGATGGTGACAATCTATATAAATGTATCTCCTTTCTTCTTCATCGTAATCTTCTTCATTTTCTACATGATGCTTAGCTAGTTTTTCATCTCATGGCAATCTAACTACTAACAACTAACTAGCTACCACTTACTTGATAATCCACATGAATATAATAGCATCTACAAGGCATTGCTATTGCAAGAGCCATTGATGGCTCATGATGATAGATTCTAAAATTCTAACATCTAACCACCAACAAGATAAGTTGCAATGTCTTCTTTATTTCGTGCCCACATCTACTTGATTTTGATGATCTAATAGTACCTTGCATTTTGATTGTATGGTTTGAATGTGTTTGAATATAGAAGAACCTTTGTATAAGCCATACTTTGTATCATCTTTTGAAGTCAAGGATTAGTGATGGTTAAGGATCCATGTGAGGCAACTACCACTAAGAGGTTGTATGGTTGTGGAGAAATTAGCAGTTAGTAGCTGATAGGTAGTGAAAAATGCATAATTATCATCATATATACCATCACATTTGCACATTTATTCATATTATAATGCACATTTATTAATATTTCGTTATTTAATGTGTGCAGGCCTCGAAGTATTATTTTAATAATAAATAAAGCTTAATGAAGCCCAAAAGCCCAGATCCAAGCCCATGTTTGAAGCCCAGGTGAAAAAGCGCAATTACAAGAAGTCAAAATGCAAATACAAGGGCTAAAAGTTGCAAATATCAGAGATAAGGGAAGGATAGACTTCTATCCAACCCTAAACACTTGCAGGATGAGGATAAAAGCCCAAAATTCGTGGATAGAAGATTTGGGATATTTGAGATCAAGGTAACTTGATTACTAAGTTATCTCGAAATCCCAAGATGGAGAGCCAGGATCACACTTCCAGAAGCAAAAGCCCACATGGACGGACCAGGAGAGGCCACGCGCCAAAGCGCGTGGCCAGACGTCACCACAATGCCGCAAAAACGCGGCAAAAGCCGCAGAATTACGGCAAAGTGGATGAGTTAGAATCCCAGATTTCGTGGGCAAGTTCATCCAGGACTCCTCGGCCTTCTGCACCTATAAAAACCCCTGCAGTGCAACGTACAGGGCATCCAGAGACGTATTAGGGTTTTCTTTTAGCTATTTTTTCTAAATTTCTGCACAATTGTATTTTCCATTCATGTACGTTGTGGAGAAGGAGAAGATTTTGTAACTGGAGATTCATCTGAAGTAAAGGTCACTCTTTTGTTCTCATTTAATTTCTGCAATTTATTTTATTTTGCGATCTCTCTGATTGTTGTTTTAATCTGTGATCTCTTCTGGTTTTCTTTTTCTTTATTTCCTTGCACTCTTTCTCATTAAATAAAAAAAATATAAATAATTTGAAAAGAAAAAAAAATTATGTTGAACTAATTCTCTCTAGTGGTTTGCTGAATTTCTTAAAGCAACCCTAGAGCAGTTAAGCATTGGTCGGATGGATGATAATTTTTGAAACCCTAGGTTTAAAGAAGAATGCTTGAAGATTAAACGATAATTGGTGTTCTAATCTAATATCACAACATTAATTAATTCTTCACATTTTATATCTAAGAACTTTGACAACGCAACCTCAAGGTAAAACTTCTTTTGTGTTGTGCTTAGATGTTAGGATAAAAAGTGTTGGATTTTTAGGAGTGATGTTGGTAAGATTCTAAATCTCTTCTCTTGCTTGCATGTCTTCCAAAAAAACCTAGGATAAAAATCCGTGTATTCCAATATGATGATCAAGAGTCTTAATATGCAATAGGGTTGTGGTAGAAGATCAGCAAAATCACGTCTTTAATATCATCTCTTTATCTCAGATCTAATCTCTCTTTTCTTACTTGAAGCATACAGAGGAATCGAGTCGAAAAGCTTTCATCGCATCCTTCCCTGAGGATCACGACCCGCTTGAGCCCTTGCTACAGCGGATTCGCATTGAGACTAAGAAATCTGAACTTCTTTTTATTCTTTAAAAATCTCAACCAAAATTTGGCGCCGTTGCCGGGGAAGGAACGACACGATTTCCTCGTTCTAATCATTCTTTATTCTTTCTGTTGCAGGTACAGAGAACAGGAAACAAAAACAGAGCAGCAGTAAGGACATACAGCAATCCAGTGCCTCTGCCCTCGAAGGCAGAGCACCTGGACCTACTAATTTGCCGCAGAAACGCGGCAAAAGCCGCAGATCTGCGGCAGTAGTAGTGAACTACTAACCTGCTTTTCTGCAGGTTGCTCTGCATTGCAAAATTTGCTTACTGCTGTGATTAAATTTCTCTGTTATCACTCTGCAACTGCTAATTAATAACATTAACCCATTTGTTGAAAAAAAAAATAAAAAATAAAAATTTTTAGACTCTTGCATTTAGGGCACGTGTCTATTTTAATTCTTTTTAATTCTGTTGAAGAGTGCTGGTGACAAGGTACGTTTGCATAGCATATAGATTAGGAAACACTCTTGGTTGTTTACTGCTTTCTTGAGTGATTACTTGTCTACAGCTTTACACGTACACTAATTCATCTTAAGGGCATAACCCATAAGCAAGATAAGGTGGGGATTTCATCACCCTTCCTTGGCCTACAAATCATATCCGTCACACTCACAACCCTAACCTTAAGTAAAATTTGACTAGACGTTGGCCCTAGGTTAACTCGGACTCAATAGGAGATTGACCGAAGGAGGAAAATTGTTCGAAATTAACTCTTGTCAAATCAGTGTCTAGGCAGGGGATTGAGGGCCGAAAGCCCGAAGAACGGTGGTTATTTAATTAAGGAACGTCTCTGACAGAAAACCTCCCACCGGTCTTGCCACCTACCTGGCCGTTTAGCTTGTGGTTAACATCGACAGTAGACCTCCTAAGGACAGTCTAAAGTTAGGAGTCGTCTAGGTCAAGGCTTACCCTAGATTAGGATTTTTGATTGTTTTTCTTTTTTATTGATTGATTGGGTGAACTTGTTTGCTGATTGTGCTTGCCCGCTTGGTTGAGAGACCCACTTACATCCAGGCTAACTAGAACTAGTTCACCACCCGAGCTCAAGCCCGACTCACACATGGCACAACCACAGTCACTCCAAGATAGGTTCTATCCTATTAGAACCTCTCTTCCTTCTTGCATCCAGCTCACTATTGAAAGTGTTGACCCATTTGAACTCAAGCCACAATACATCAACACTCTTCCCAAATTTCATGGACTTGAATCTGAGGATGCATACTTCTTCATAAGGGAATTTGAAGAAGTATGTCTCATGATGAATATACCTAAGTTAGGAGACGATGCTATCAAACTTAGGTTTATCCCCTTTGCTTTGAAGGATTTAGCAAAGAAATGGCTCTACAGTCTAGAGGCCGGTTCAATATCTTCTTGGGATAATTTCATTAAGGCCTTCTTAAAGAAATTTTATCCCGTTCACAAGACTGCACTGATTAGGAAGAATATCCTCCAGTTTAAGCAAACAGCCAATGAACCTTTTTGGAAATACTTCGAGCGTTTTAAGGATCTCCTTGCCCAATGTCCTCACCATGGGATAGAGAAATGGCGACTTTGCCAAGTTCTCTATGATGGATTAGATTATTCTACTAAAACACTGTTAGAATCCATGTGCCAAGGAGGATTTCTAAAAAAGAACGAAACTGATGGATGGCAATTGTATGAGGAATTAGCTGAAAATACCATCCAATGGGAACCTACTCCTGAAAAATCTAGGACTAATGACCCTACTTCTTCAAAAAGAGGTATCCATTCCATTGAGGCCAACATAGCAACCGATGCTAAGTTAGCTGCTGTTATGCGAAGACTTGAGGCTCTTGAAACTAAAGAACCAGTCTCTGTGAACCAAGTCAGCCCAACATCTTCGGCGGGCTGTACTTATTGTCAAGATATGAACCATGTGTTCGAGGAATGTCCTGTCTTCATCGCGCATCAAAGCTTGCCCGAACATATGAGTGCGGCCTTCACAAGGCCTGCCAACAATCCTTATTCACCCACCTACAATCCCGGTTGGAGAAATCATCCCAATTTTTCGTGGGGCCCAAGCAACAATGATCAAACTAGGCCCAAATTCTCCAACAATTTCCAAAATCCACCCTATCAACAAAATTTCCCTAGTCAAAATCCTCCACCATCTTTCCAAAATTCACAAATGGAGACAAGACTTTCAAATTTGGAAAGAAAGATGGACACTCTAGTTAAAAGCCACGACACGCTGGCTCAAGTTTTAACTAGGATAGAGATCAAATTGAACCAACAAGAGAGACAGAGGGGTACCCTACCGAGTCAACCATTGCCAAACCCTAGGAATCCTAGGCCAGCCAATGAGGTTCAAGACCTAAATCAGTGTCATATGGTTCATACACTCAGATCGGGGAAACAAGTTGATAATCAAGTATCCATGCCATCGGATCCATCTCAGCCATCCATTCTACCTAGCTCCACTTCCATTCCATCTAGCTCCACTCCTGCTCCATCCAGCCCCAATGAAACTGAAGCTGAAAAGTCAGCAGGTCAGATGCACCAGCCTATAGCTCCATTTCCAAATAGGCTTAGAAGCAACAACAATGCACATATGGAGAAATTATTAGAGGTGTTCAATCAAGTTAGGCTCAACATTCCACTTCTTGATGAAATCCAACAGGTCCCTAGTTATGCCAAATTCCTTAAGGACATGTGCACCAAGAAAAGAAAGACTAATGTGCCTAAGAAGGTTTTTCTAGCCACTAACATTAGTGAGCTACTGTCCAACCAGATCCCTATCAAGTATAAGGACCCAGGTTGCCCCACCATTTCTTGCACCATAGGTCGAGCCGAAATCAATCGAGCACTCCTCGATTTAGGAGCCAGCATCAATTTGCTCCCTTTCTCCGTGTATCAACAACTTGGATTAGGTGAACTCAACCCTACCCAAGTTACTATTCAGTTGGCTGACCGCTCTATCAAAGTTCCTAAGGGAGAAATCAATGACGTTCTCATACGGGTAGGAGAATTCATTTACCCAGTAGATTTCATTGTCTTAGAGACAAACCTGTGTCTAATCCTAGGTCCCAAACTCCCGTTATCTTAGGAAGACCGTTCCTAGCAACCGCTAATGCAATTATAAATTGTAGAAACGGTTCCATGAGACTGACTTTTGGGGATATGACCAAGGAAGTCAATGTTTTCAACCTAGGTAAGCATCCCTACGATGTGACCGACCAACCCTTTGAGGTTAACTCCATTGAGAACATGACGAGTGAGCATAATGATGAGATCATATTTGAGTCAGAGGAAGAGGAAGAGTTAGAAACAAGTGATATCAGTCTTGATGAGATCGAATGGGAATCAAATCTGAGTTCTATAGAGATGGGAGATTCTAGCTTAACTCCTCCACCCATCGAGCCAACTCCTTCTTTGGAGTTAAAAGCCTTGCCCAAACATCTTAAGTACGCCTACCTAGGTGAACAAGAGACGTTACCGGTCATAGTTGCATCTAATTTGACCAATAGGCAAGAGGAGGACCTGCTGGCAACCCTTAGGAGATATAGGGAAGCCATTGGTTGGACTATGGCAGATATCAAGGGACTGAGCCCTACGATAGTCCAGCATCATATCCATCTAGAGGAAGGGGTTAGACCAAAGAGGGATTCACAGCGTAGGCTAAACCCACTCATGCAGGAGGCTGTACACGCCGAAATAGTGAAACTGTTAGATAATGGGATCATTTATCCCATTTCCGATAGCGAATGGGTTAGCCCAATGCATGTGGTCCCTAAGAAGTCTAGCTTTACTGTGGTAGAGAACGACAAGCATGAGTTAGTGCAAACACGATTGCCTACCAAGGTGAGAGTATGCATAGACTACCGCAAGTTGAACGCAGCCACTAGGAAAGATCATTTTCCCCTCCCTTTCATTGACCAAATGTTGGAAAGATTAGCAGGTCATGAGTATTACTGCTTTTTGGACGGTTATTCAGGGTATAACCAAATTCCTATAGCGCCGGAGGATCAAGAGAAGATAACGTTCACGTGTCCATTTGGGACATTTGCCTACCGTCGAATGCCTTTCGGCCTATGCAATGCCCCCGCCACATTCCAACGTTGTATGTTAAGCTTGTTTTCTGATATGGTCGAGCGTTTCCTAGAAATTTTCATGGACGACTTCTCCGTCTATGGAAATTCATTTGACCAGTGTCTCCATCACTTGGAGCTAGTGCTGAGTAGGTGCACCAAAAAGAACTTGACCCTAAATTAGGAAAAGTGTCACTTCATGGTGCAACATGGGATTGTCCTAGGTCACGAGATATCTAGGGAAGGGATTAAGGTAGACAAGGCCAAGGTGGAGATCATAGCGAGACTTTCACTTCCGCGATGCGTGAAGGACATTCGGTCTTTCTTAGGACACACCGGATTTTATCATAGGTTCATTAAGGACTTTAGCAAAATTGCTAGACCCCTTACAAACCTTCTAGCTAAAGACGTGTCCTTCATCTTTGATGATAGGTGCCATAGTGCATGGGAGAAATTGAAAATGGAACTTATCTCTGCTCCTATCATCTCACCTCTGGACTGGTCCAAGCCTTTTGAGATCATGTGCGATGCCTCAGATTTTGCGATAGGTGCTGTCTTAGGACAGCGTAAGGACAGCAAGCAGCACGTGATCTATTATTCGAGTAGGATGCTCAATGACGCCCAAATGAACTATACTACAACCGAGAAGGAATTCTTGGCAGTAGTGTTCGCTTTGGAGAAATTCCGCCCATACCTACTTGGGACCAAGACCACGATTTTCACTGACCATTCTGCTCTTCGATACCTTATGCTTAAAAAAGATGCGAAGGCCCGACTCATTCGTTGGATCCTTCTCCTTCAAGAATTCGATCTCGAAATTCGAGATAAAAAAGGTGTCGAAAATGTCATAGCTGACCATCTCTCTCGTGTGCCAAACGCACCTTCTGACGAGCTGCCCATCAATGACAATTTTCCCGATGAGCAACTTCTAGCCATCTTTAAGGAGCCATGGTTTGCTGACATAGTAAATTACTTAGTCACAAACCAAACACCACCTAGTTGGTCTAAACAGGATAGATACCGATTCTTGTCTCAAGTTTGGTATTACATGTGGGAAGATCCTTATCTTTTCAAATATTGTAGCGACCAAATCATTAGGAGATGTGTCCCCGACGAGGAGACTAGAAGCGTGCTAGCTTTTTGTCATGAGTTCGCTTGCGGTGGACATTTTGGTCCCCGCAAAACTGCCGTGAAAATTCTGCAAAGTGGCTTTTATTGGCCAACTGTGTTTAGAGACGCATTTGAGTATTGCAAAACTTGCACAAGATGTCAAATGATAGGAAGAATTTCCAAACGAAATATGATGCCCCTAAATCCCATTCTAGAAGTAGAACTTTTCGACGTATGGGGCATTGATTTTATGGGACCCTTCCCTAATTCATTTGGGCACCAGTACATCTTGTTGGCCGTAGACTACGTGTCAAAGTGGGTAGAAGCTGTCCCTTGCAAGACAAATGACAACAAAGTTGTTGTCAAATTCTTGAAAGATAATATCATCTCACGCTTTGGAATCCCTCGAGCCATCATTAGCGACAATGGCACACATTTTTACAATAGAACTTTTGAAGCTCTTATGCGAAAATATGCCATTACTCACAAGTTGTCTACGCCCTACCATCCTCAAACTAGCGGGCAGGTAGAAGTTTCTAATAGGCAAGTCAAGCTCATTTTGGAGAAGACTGTGAATCAGAATAGGAAGGACTGGTCCACCAAACTGGTGGATGCCCTATGGGCATATAGGACTGCTTTTAAGACGATTCTAGGAATGTCTCCCTACAGACTGGTCTTTGGAAAGGCTTGCCACCTTCCTGTCGAGCTAGAGCACCGGGCCCTTTGGGCAATTAAGCAGCTAAATTTCGATTTAGATAAGGCCGGTGAGTTTCGGAAATTACAAATTTCTGAACTAGAGGAGTTGAGGAATGATGCATACGACAATGCAAAGATTGCGAAGGATAGAGTTAAGGTTTTTCACGATAAATTCATCACGAGAAAAACTTTTGTCCAAGGACAAAAAGTTTTACTCTACAACTCTAGACTTCATCTCTTTCCCGGCAAATTGAAGTCAAGATGGACAGGACCATTCATTGTTAAGACGGTGTTTCCACACGGAGCCATAGAGATCTACGATCCCAAAAATGGCAATGCATTCAAGGTAAATGGTCAACGTCTTAAAATCTTTTTGGAGTCTGTGCCGGAAGCTAATGTGGCGATGGGTCTTTTTGACCCACTGTATCGGTGATTATATCTTTCTGCCAGTTCATGCATCCATACATTTCATTCATACATTAGGGACAATGCATGAAACAAGTGTGGGGGAAGGGTTTGTAATATAAAAAAAAAAATTTAAAAAAAATGTTATAAAAAGGAAATTTTTTGACTTATTTTTTGAAAGAAATCTAAGTTAGTTTTAAGGATTAGGAAAATCATGATTAGGATTTCTAAAAACTTGGTCAAAATAAATAAATTGTTTAAATTTTAGGTATAGGAAGAGAAATTGAATAATTAGTTAGTCTTAATTTTTACCTTAATGAAATGTGCATTCCTAGTACATATCTAGGATTCTAAGACAAAGACCTTGTGCCTCATAAAAAAAAATATATAAAAAAAAAATCACCAATTAAGCTGGATACATGTGCCTCAAGAAGCATAAGTATTCACGCCTAAAGGTAGTTCTAAATAAAAAGTCCTTAGTTTTGTGGCCTAGTTCATTCGAATTTGAGTCCGCGGGGTGTTTTCTCACCTGGTGCCCTAAAGCCGACCGGTTTGGGAGCCACCGACTTTAAGTTCGCTACATGGGTGGATTAGAAAGCCTAAGAAAACTGAGAAATATTATACATGTATTAACACATCTATTAGTCAATTAGTTAGGTATGAGGGCCTCAAGAAGCCTTGATACTTATACGAAAGAAAATTAGATGAGTTATACATGCCAAAATATATATATATATATATATATATATATATATATATATATATATTAACACATTTAATAGTCAATTAGTTAGGTATGAGGGCCTCAAGAAGCCTTGATACTTACACGAAAGAAAATTAGATGATGTTATAAAAATAATAAAGAGGCATGAGAGTCCAAGTTAAGGAATTCCTAGATTCACAAGGGTGCGTATGACTTTTGGTAACGAAAAAGACTATACAAACATTCAATTTTAATTCTTACCTAAAATAAAATAACAATTGACTTTATTAGGACTAAGTTTAAAGAATGAATAAAAATGAGGATCCTAAAACTTATAGACTACTTAGTCTCTTCAATAATAATTCAAATATTTTCCTTTTATGGATTTTGTGGGTGTAATCCGCTGAAAACCCTCACGAGACAACACTCGTCCTCTAGGGTAACCTAGGGGTTTAACGGCTTGTTGCACATGCTAAGTGCAACCGTGATTCCTACGAAAGTGATTTAGCTAGGTTAGATTTTTCTCTTTCTTTTTGATTTTTACTCGAGGACGAGCAAAAAGATAAGTGTGGGGGTGTGATAGGTAGTGAAAAATGCATAATTATCATCATATATACCATCACATTTGCACATTTATTCATATTATAATGCACATTTATTAATATTTCGTTATTTAATGTATGCAGGCCTCGAAGTATTATTTTAATAATAAATAAAGCTTAATGAAGCCCAAAAGCCCAGATCTAAGCCCATGTTTGAAGCCCAGGTGAAAAAGCGCAATTACAAGAAGTCAAAATGCAAATACAAGGGCTAAAAGTTGCAAATATCAGAGATAAGGGAAGGATAGACTTCTATCCAACCCTAAACACTTGCAGGATGAGGATAAAAGCCCAAAATTCGTGGATAGAAGATTTGGGATATTTGAGATCAAGGTAACTTGATTACTAAGTTATCTCGAAATCCCAAGATGGAGAGCCAGGATCACACTTCCAGAAGCAAAAGCCCACATGGACGGACCAGGAGAGGCCACGCGCCAAAGCGCGTGGCCAGACGTCACCACAATGCCGCAAAAACGCGGCAAAAGCCGCAGAATTACGGCAAAGTGGATGAGTTAGAATCCCAGATTTCGTGGGCAAGTTCATCCAGGACTCCTCGGCCTTCTGCACCTATAAAAACCCCCTGCAGTGTAACGTACAGGGCATCCAGAGACGTATTAGGGTTTTCTTTTAGCTATTTTTTCTAAATTTCTGCACAATTGTATTTTCCATTCATGTACGTTGTGGAGAAGGAGAAGATTTTGTAACTGGAGATTCATCTGAAGTAAAGGTCACTCTTTTGTTCTCATTTAATTTCTGCAATTTTATTTTATTTTGCGATCTCTCTGATTGTTGTTTTAATCTGTGATCTCTTCTGGTTTTCTTTTTCTTTATTTCCTTGCACTCTTTCTCATTAAATAAAAAAATATAAATAATTTGAAAAGAAAAAAAATTATGTTGAACTAATTCTCTCTAGTGGTTTGCTGAATTTCTTAAAGCAACCCTAGAGCAGTTAAGCATTGGTCGGATGGATGATAATTTTTGAAACCCTAGGTTTAAAGAAGAATGCTTGAAGATTAAACGATAATTGGTGTTCTAATCTAATATCACAACATTAATTAATTCTTCACATTTTATATCTAAGAACTTTGACAACGCAACCTCAAGGTAAAACTTCTTTTGTGTTGTGCTTAGATGTTAGGATAAAAAGTGTTGGATTTTTAGGAGTGATGTTGGTAAGATTCTAAATCTCTTCTCTTGCTTGCATGTCTTCCAAAAAAACCTAGGATAAAAATCCGTGTATTCCAATATGATGATCAAGAGTCTTAATATGCAATAGGGTTGTGGTAGAAGATCAGCAAAATCACGTCTTTAATATCATCTTTTTATCTCAGATCTAATCTCTCTTTTCTTACTTGAAGCATACAGAGGAATCGAGTCGAAAAGCTTTCATCGCATCCTTCCCTGAGGATCACGACCCGCTTGAGCCCTTGCTACAGCGGATTCACATTGAGACTAAGAAATCTGAACTTCTTTTTATTCTTTAAAAATCTCAACCAGTAGCCATGAGTTTTCTTCTTTCTCTTTACTTTATTTTCAAAATCATTTTCAAATTTTTTTTATCAATTTCTTATTGATGTTTTCACTAACTTTTTAGTTCATTTTTATTTCATCTTCTTTTTGTTTTCAAAACCTACTTCTTAAATCACTTCACTTTTCACTTTACCTTTCTTGCTTTTGTTTTGCCGATTCCACAACCACCTCTCTTTTATTTTTACATTGTCGTTTTTATCGCCTTCTCCACCTATCACTTCTGAATTTCTTTTTCTTTTTCTTTTCTCATTCTTTAACAAAGAAGAACCTGTTAACATATGACATGAATATAAGGACCGTTAATACTTCTATCTCCTCTTGTTCCTGAATTTGACCCGTTGAGCCAATGCTATAACAGAAGCATCGAGGGAACATTAGCACACACACACACTTTTTACTGAATTTACAAAACACTCATTTTCAAGTGTCGGTTCCACATCGATCAAAAAATGGCGCCATTGCCGGGGATGAGATTTGTTTTTTTCCTTACAGTTTTGTTAACATTTTCTTCTCTGTTTTGGTATGCAGATCAATTTTTATAGGAACTTAATATTACAGAACACCCATTAGTATTGTAGCTCCCTGCTCTTAAAAGAAGGGACCCAGCTTTCAAAGAAAAGTCACGCAAACGCGACTTTAGCCGGGGTTCGGCAATAATTTTGTGACAAATTTGCTTCTTATTTTGCTGGGATGTGCATATTGTAATAGCTAGTAGATTTGTACTGCTGTTTTCTTAATTTGATTGCCTACACACTGCAATAACTAAAGAACTAAAATACGATAATTTGACACTTTTAAAATAGTTTAGACATTTGTATTTAGGCACATGTCAATTTCAATTCTAATATATAGTATTTTGTTCTGTTGTGATGACATGTAGATCTCCTCTTCAAAATTGCTATGGAGAAAGGTGGTCTTAACATCAAGATGATCAAGTTCCAACCCATATTGTACCACCAGTGCCAGTAAAATCTAAATAGATGAGTGCTTCACAATGGGCGAGAATACCTTGTTGTAGTCAATGTGTTCTCATTGCGCGTAACCTTTAGCTACCAATATGAGTTTGTAGCGTATAGTATATCCATCTAAAGATCCATGTTTCTTTGCAAATACCCACTTACAACTGATCGCCTTCTTTCCCTTGGGCAACTCTAACAATTCTCAAGTGTTGTTCTTGTGTACAAAATTCATCTCTTTCATCATGGTATCCTTCCACATCTTAGACTCCAAACTGATTTCAGTTTCCCTGGATGTAGATGGGATTGCCTCCTCAACAATTTGGAGAGCCCATATGCCATGATCATGTTAGTAGTGAGCCAACTGGGCATACGTGGATTTCTGAGGGTTCTTTCAACTGCAATGGATTTTTGGACATCACCCATAGCGTGTTCTTGATCCTCATCATCAGCATCATTCTGCTTGACTACCTGATCACTTTCCTGTATCATTAAGGGTATGACCTCAAATTATACTGATCTTCCTAGAGAGATGAAGTAGCATCACTCTCTACCTACTGTAATATCCTGTTGGTTGTCTTGTCAAACATGGCGTCTCTGCTCAAGATAAATTTCATATCTTTCAGATCTCAAATTTTTGTAGCCTTTTACTCCTTTCATGAATCCTACAAGCACACCATTTCTCGCCCTTAGTTCCACCTTGTTTCTCTTGACATGATAGTAGACCAGACACCCAAATACCCATAGTGAATCATAATCCTGAGCCACTTTGTGAACACCTAGAGGGGGGTGAATAGGTGATGGCTAATCTAATGGTCACTAAATGCGGAATTAAAAATTATTTAATGCAAATAAAAACTTATTATACTAAACACCACGTATAACACAAGAGTGTAGCCGAATTTCCCGTGAAGGGCTCTGGACTAACTCCTCAAGATTCCTCTAAATAAGAGTTGAGGTGCCGCGTTGGCTCTCTTAGTTAAATACAAGTGTTAGCAAACAATCCCCAAGCATATAACAATAAAGCACACAATGTATATCAAGCATATAAAGATGAAAGCAATATAAGCATGCAAGATATAAACAAGTAGGAGATAGAGAGAGCAATCGCAAACACGGGAGATTTGTTTCGAGGTTCGAGCACACTTGCTCTACATCCCCGCCTTCGACGCTACGAAGGATTTCCACTAAAATCGATCCCATCGGATCCCTCAGTGCCGCAACACCTACAAGCTCTAGGACTCCCTAGTCCCGTACACACCGCAAGCTCACTAGCTCGCTGAGGTCGCACCTCAAACACCGAGTCCACACACGAACTCGAAACAACCGCGAACGCACTCGTCCGCCTCCTCAAAGAACAAAGATGAACTTTGGTGATCACAACTCTTGATCACCTAAAATCCTCTCACAACAAATCCCTATAGGTAAATATAGCAATGGATGGCTCAAGTGTTGTGTGAGAAAACAAGGAAAGAGATGGTGGAGGAAAACTCAAGAAAATCTCTTTGAAACACTCTTGATAAAACTCCCCTTTTGATTGGAAATATTTGCTCTCAAATAAGTGGAGAAAAACCTCTTGAAAGAGTGGGAAAAACTGTTATAAAAATCCACTTAAAATCTTATAGAAAATAGCCCCCAAATGGCCCAATTTATAGAGCTAGAAAAACTAGCCGTTGGGAGCCAGATGGCCTGACGGTCGACCGCCCGGTCGATTGCCAACGGTCATTTTTCTGACCGTTGGGGTAGCATCGACCAGCCGGTCGACAGTGGCTTAGATACAGAGAGCACTGCTCTCTGTCCGGTCGACGCTGCCCCAACGGTCAAGCATAAAAGAAATCAAATTCTTTTTCTCCTATTTGCAACACAAAACGTATATGCATAAACTTAAATACTTCTCCCCCTTTATGAATAAAGCAAGGAAAACATGCATATATAAAATCTAAATACTTCTCTCCCTTTTTGTCACTCATCAACAAAGGGGTCAAAGTAAAAACAAAATATTCTCCCCCTTTTTTGTCAAAAGCAAAAATTAATAAAAGGGGTGACATTAAACTAATCAATAAAGGATATATGCGATATACATTCATGAAGAGGAAGACGCTAAGTTAGCTTCCCTACACATATACATTACATGAAAGAGGGATGACAAGCCTTAATTCACATAACGCATAATATGTAATGCATAAGAGGAGATGTGAAGCTCCGCCTACACACGTGTACCGCATAAAGAAAAGTTGTCAAGCTCCTCAATATAAGATACACTCAACATGAATCTATACATAGAAGAGATGTTAAGCTCCCCTTGTATATAGGCAATACAAATCAAAAACATTTATAATTTTCTTATTAAAAACAAATTTTGAGTTTTTCTCAATAAAACAAATTTTGAGATATCTTAGTAAATCAAATCATATAAACAAAATTTTAAGATACTAATACCAATTGTAAATAAATATTACAAATTTTGAATTTTAAATAAAAATAGAATCATATTGATACCAAATTAAAATTATTGCATATTTTTGATATCAATAAAAATATCAATTTTAAAACTAATGCATAAGCTTATTAAACAATCCATTGAGATACCAATTGAAAATAATAATATTCGAAAAAAAAATTTTAATTCATTTTCTATCATAAAGTAAGAGAGTGGAAATCTAGGGTAAACAAAATATCAATTGAAAGATAAAATATGAGTTTTCTCCTCCTTTATGAAATACCAAAAGAAATTATGCAAAAGCTTGTATTAGCATACCAATTGAAAAACTAATCAATTGAAATATGATATTCATTAAAAATTCAAGCTTTAGCATAAAAATATATATGTATGAAAATTAGATACCAATCAAAATTGTTACTATTTAAAGAGCAAGCATACATAGACAAAACAATATATGAGTATACAAGAAATGTCAATATTGATACCAATTGAAAGATTCCAATGATATCAAATGAAACAATAATAATATCAACTGTATACCTCATATAACCTACCACCCATTCATGTTCAAGTTTAAAATGATTTTCACTATAAAGTATACATGAGCATGATCGCCCATCCAACCGCCCTTTAGGTGTTGGAAGGGGTTTTCAAAAATAATGTTTTGAAAATATTTTAATAGTGAAAACCACTACCAAATGAAGAATACTTAACTAGTTAAAATAATTTTTAAAAAACTAGTTAAAGATCATTCAAAACATGAAATCAAATCATATGTTTTTTCATGAATCATACCAAATACACAAGAATTGACACTCAAAATCTATAAGGCTCAAAAATAATCATGAAACAAAGTCATGAATAAACAAATAAAGTGTGATTGTACAAGAATCATGTGTTTAGCATTTTCCATGAAAATAATCAATGAAACTCAAAACATAAATATCAGTAAATCATGAAAATTTTATTTTTCAATTTAAAACTAACTTCTAGATATATGTATGATTTATCCAAAACTAACAATATGCATACATATCCCAAACATAAAAAGAGTCCATTAAGGTATTTGCATGAAGGCAAGAGACTCACGGGTATACATGTATATTTATTAGATTTGAATAAAAAATTGCATATACATGAAGTAAACCAAGAAAATAGGCAAAACAAGTGTAAATGAGGATATCATCAAAACTAGGCTATACATGTGCATATAGTGAGTACAAATGTGTTGGCCCAAGAGGTTACACTCTCCAATTGTTTTGTGTTTTGATGATGACAAACCAAATATGAGCTATTTGGTACTAACAAGTTTTTTAAGATAAGTTTCAGGTTTGTACCATGTTTAGAGACCATTCGCTTAGCTATTGCAAGAACTTCTAAGTTCCACAAAGCAAGGAAGGAAAATTGCTCATCAAGGAAGGATCATAGAAGAGAAGGCACTAGCAAGGCATTGGATGGCTCAAAGACGTGAAGATTGCTCAGAGGTCCTTAGGTTTTGTATTTTTAGTTTTATAGCTTGTTAAAGAATAGAGATTAGGTTTGAAGCTCAATCACACACGTTTTTGCGCATATACTATTTCTTAGTTTATTTCCTATAAATTATACAAAAATATTTTAGTACAAAATCTTTCTTCTACAAATTTCTTTTTATATTACATACTGAATTCCTGTTTAAAATAGTTTTGTTAAAAATATTTTTCTTCTCAAAATTCTGTCTTTATTTCGTTTTCTGACCTGATCCGGTCGACCGGCAGTCTACCGACAGTCGACCGAGTCTATGTCAGGCTGGTCCGGTCGACCGGACCAGTCGACCGAGGTCCTGGCAAAATGCACGTATCCGTGTGCATGTCTGTCGGTCGACCGGGGCAGTCGACCGATATTTATTTTTGAGTCACAGTTTGTATCAGTCGACCGGGTCGGTCGACCGATAACCTGTAACGGTCGGAATTTTGTACTACCGGTCGACCGGCCCGGTCGACCGATGTAGCCGTTTGAACTGTAACGGGTAGATTTTTAAGAGCTGGTTATTTTTGTCTTTTGTGTTTAAAAATACATTTAAGGATATATTTTGATCTAATTACATCCTAAACATCAGTAAATATGTTTTATCCCTAAACCCTAGCCCTCTCCTATAAATAGGGGTGTTTGGGGAGAGATTGGTTACAACAACAATTATTGCTAAAAATTCAAAAGTTTAAGGCTTTCAAAGTTCTTGGTTTTTGAGCTAAATTCTCTCAATTTCTGAAGGGTTTTCAAAAGTTTTTCTCTGATTTCAATTTCTTTTCCTTACACACAAAAGAGCTTCATTCCTACTCAATATTCTCTAAGGACCTTTGTAAGGGAAGAGATATTTGAAAGAGAGAGTTTGTGGTCTTTTGACTACCAAGGAAATTACTTGTACTGAGATTGTGGAGTTGGGTACTCCATTGTAACTGAGATCTTTGTGATAGTGGAAGTAGCTAGAATCCTTCTGGGGAAGGCGGGGAGTAGAGCTGGGTGCTCGAACCTCGATAACATATCCTTGTGTTTGCGATTGGTTTACATTCTTGCATTCCTTACTCTACTTTGCTTGCACTTATTACTTGCTCATCATATTTATTGTCATACTTGCTTGCATTCATCTTGTGACTCTTGCTTGGTGATTGTTGTAGCTTTAATTTTTAAATTGCCCTTTGATTAGCATCTTCACCTATTCACCCCCCCTCTAGGTGATTTTCAATTGGTATCAGAGCTTGGACTCTAGGTTTGGCTTAACATCCATAGAGAGATCCTTAACATATTGCTAATCAACATTTTCATTCATCCATTCATACACTAGTAAACATGGCCGATAACATCAAAACCCCTCCTAAATTTGATGGACTTAATTTCCCAATTTGGAAGGTTAGGATGACTATATTTTTGCAATCTTTGGGTAGCTTAGTGGCCAAGTCCTTAACTAAACCCTATGTAGCACCCGATAGTGATGAGAGCACTTGGACTGACTTCAACTTTAGAGAATATGAGGCTAACTCCAAAGCCCAAAACTCCCTATTAACCGCCTTGAATGAGGATGACCTTACACGGGTAATTCATTGCCAATCCGCCTATGAGATTTGGCAACATTTATTGGTCACACATGAAGGGACTTCACAAGTCAAGAGAGCTAAGATAGATCTCTTGAGGTCTCAATATGAATCTTTTAAAATGCTTGATAATGAATCCATTGATTGTATGATTACTCGTTTCACTAAAATTACAAATGGTCTTTCTTCATTAGGTGACGTCATCTCCAACGATCAAAAGGTGCGCAAAGTGATACGGGCTCTTCCTTCTTCATGGGAGATCAAGGCCACCACCTTAAAGGAGTTGAACGACAAGGACGAGATGGACATCATTAGTCTCATTGGGAACCTAAAGACCCATGAGATGGAGAAGAAGGCAAGAGAAGAAGCCACTACTTCAAAGAAGAAATCCATAGCCTTCAAGACTTCATCCACCAATGATGACGATGATGAAGACGAAGAAGAAGATGAGGAGCTAACTCTACTTGTGCGGAATGTCAAGAGGATGTACCGAAAGAACAAGTTCAACTTCCGGAGAAGATTCGAAGGCAAAGAAGAGCGGAAGATCATTTGCTATAATTGCCGCAAACCCGGACATATCATGGCGGATTGTCCGGAGTTCAAGAAGAAGATGACTTCCTCCTTCAAGCCAAAGAAACCGGAGGAGAAGAAAGCCTACAAAGCAACATGGGATTCGGAAAGCGAGTCCGAAGAGGAGGTGGATCAAGCTAATATGTGTTTCATGGCAAACACACCTAAGGTAACCCCTCAATCCCTTGATGATGAAGATGATGAACTAAGTAAGGAAGTTCTAGTTCATGCCTTTGTAGAACTTTCTGAAACTTATGATAATAAGAAACTTGAATGCTTTAAATTACAAAAAGAAGTTGCTTTTCTTAAAAATCAACTTGCTTTGGTTTCAAAAGAAAAAGATGATCTTTCTTCCAATCTTGTTTCTATTCAAAATGAATTTGACGCTTATAAGATTTCTTGTAAGGGTAAAACCCCTATTGTTGATAATAAAGAAATTTCTTCCTTAAAAACCAAAATGGTTGATTTTGAAAAGATTTTGAAAGATTGTGCTTTTAACACCAAGAAGCTTGAAGAAAAGTTTTCCAAAAAGCACACTTCTCATGTTAAAGATTCTCATGCTAAAATTTCACATGCTCACACTTCAAATAATACTTCTCATGCTAAATCTTTTCATGCTCACAATGCCCATGCTCACAAATCACACACTCACTATGCTTTTAGATATGGTAGAGTGTATAGATGTACTTATTGTGGCAAAAATGGACATTTAGCTAAATTTTGTTATGATAAATTGCATAGTTCAAATAATCTTGTTTGGGTTAATGGCTCTAACCCTCATGGACCCAAGAAAATGTGGGTACCAAAATCAAGTCCTAAAATGTTTGATGTAGGTACACACCAAGGCTCCAAGATGTAGGGAGCGGTGGTACCTTGATAGTGGTTGTTCGAGACACATGACGTGGGATATCGACAACTTCACAACCCTATCAAGGTACATGGAAGGTGGCTCCGTCACCTTCGGGGATGATTCCAAAGGAACTATCATCGGTATAGGTAACATTCAAATTGGTGCATCTCCTATTATTAAGAATGTTGTTTTAGTAGATGGTTTAAAACATAATTTGCTTAGCATTAGCCAACTTTGTGATCGTGGACTTAAAGTTGTATTTGATGATACTTCTTGCAAGATTTTTGATGTTAAATCCGATGTTTGTATTCTTACCGGTTTTCGTGATAATAATGTTTATATCATTGACATGCTTAATTTAGATTGTTCTACTAAATGCTTGAATGCTTTTGATGAAAATTCTTGGCTTTGGCATAGAAGATTAGGACATGCATCTTTTGACCATATTTCTAGGATTAATTCAAAGGAATTGGTGAAGGGTATACCTTGCTTGAATTTTGAGAAAGACCGCATTTGTGGTGCGTGCCAACTTGGGAAACAAACCAAGTCTTCCTTTAAACCAATCAAGGATATCATGTCAACTAGGCGTTTAGAATTAATTCATATGGATCTTTTTGGACCAACTAAAACTAAGAGTTTAAATGGAAGTAGATTTGCATTTGTTTTGGTTGATGATTTCTCCCGTTTTACTTGGGTTTTCTTTTTACAAAATAAAGATCAAACCTTTTTTCATTTTAAAATTTTTCGAAAAAGAGTTGAAAAAGAAAAGGGTTTTCCGATTTTGAGAATAAGGAGTGATAGAGGTGGTGAGTTTATTAACCAACTCTTCATGACTTATTGTGAAGAAAAGGGAATTAAGCATGAAACGTCTTGTCCTAGAACTCCACAACAAAATAGAGTTGTAGAAAGGAAAAATAGAACACTTCAAGAGATGGCTAGGACAATGATAAGTGAATATGACCTCCCTCAATATTTATGGGCCGAGGCCGTAAACACCGCATGCTATATATCGAATCGTATTTATTTATGCAAAAATTCTTCCAAAACTTCTTTTGAAATGTATCATTCTAGAAAACCAAATGTTTCATATTTTAAAGTTTTTGGATGCAAGTGTTTTGTTTTGAATACTAAGGATAATTTGGGTAAATTTGATGCTAAGGCTTATGAGGCTATCTTTGTTGGATATTCCTCTACTAGCAAAGCGTATAGAGTTTTCATTAGATCTTCTCAAACCATTGAAGAATCTATGCATGTTAAATTTGAAAAATCTAATGTGGTTGTTGAGAATGTTGTAGAGATTGAACCACTAGGTGAAGACATAGAGAGACTATCCTTGAAGGACTCACCCGCTCAAGAAGAAAAGCTAGATCCTATTGGTGAAGTTCAAGAGGATAAGGAGGAAAGCACTCAACCGCTTCCTAAAGCTTGGAGATACGCTACAAATCATCCTAAGGAGCTCATCTTGGGTGATGCATCTAAAGGAGTCACAACGCGCTCCAAACTCCATGACATATGTGGTAATTTTGCTTTCATTTCTCATTTTGAACCCAAAGGCATTCTCGAAGCCGAGACGGGGACCCATATTGGTTGCTTGCCATGCAAGAGGAACTCAATCAATTTGAGCGCAACCAAGTTTGGCACCTTGTTCCTAAGCCCCACGATAGACCAATAATTGGTACTAAGTGGATCTTTAGAAACAAGATGGATGAGTCCGGAAATGTCATTAGGTATAAAGCTAGGTTAGTGGCCCAAGGTTACACTCAAGTTGAGGGAATTGACTTTGAGGAGACCTTTGCACCCGTAGCACGGCTTGAAGCCATACGGATGACACTAGCTTTTGCATGTTTTAAAAATTTTAAACTTTTTCAAATGGATGTAAAAAGTGCATTTTTAAATGGTTTTATTAATGAAGAAGTTTATGTTTCTCAACCTCCCGGTTTTATTGATCATGTTCATCCCGATTTTGTTTTTAAACTTGATAAAGCTTTGTATGGATTGAAACAAGCTCCAAGAGCTTGGTATGAAAGGCTTTCTAGTTTTCTCATTTCAAATGATTTTATTAAAGGCAAAGTAGACACAACTCTTTTTACTAAGCATGTTGATAATGATATTTTAATTGTGCAAATTTATATTGATGATATAATTTTTGGATCTACTAATGAGCTTTTATGCAAGGATTTTGAGAAAGTAATGCAACTAGAATTTGAAATGTCTTCCATGGGTGAGCTCAATTTCTTCCTTGGACTCCAAATCAAGCAATTGCAAGACGGAACCTTCATTAACCAAGCCAAGTACGCAAAGGAGCTAGTAAAGAAGTTTGGGCTTGAAGGATCAAAGGCTTGCAACACTCCAATGGCAACTACTACCAAGCTTGATAAGGACGAACAAGGTAAAAATGTTGATATTAAATTATATAGAAGCATGATAGGAAGTCTTTTATATTTGACGGCAAGTAGGCCGGATATCATGTTTAGTGTGTGTCTTTGTGCTAGATTTCAATCGTGTCCTAAAGAGTCTCATCTTATTGCGGTAAAACGCATTATTCGTTATATTAAGGGCACTATTGGAATGGGTCTTTGGTATCCGAAAACTATAGATTTTTCAATGACTAGTTATTCGGATGCCGACTATGCGGGTTGTAGAGTAGATAGAAAGAGTACTAGTGGGACATGTCAATTTCTTGGTAATTGTCTTGTTTCATGGTCCTCTAGGAAACAAAATTCCGTAGCTCTCTCAACCGCCGAGGCGGAGTATGTTGCCGCGGGGGCTTGTTGTGCACAAGTCCTTTGGATGAAACATACTCTCCTTGATTTTGATTTGCACTTTGATCATATAAAAATATTTTGTGATAATACTAGTACTATACACATGACCAAAAATGCAAATCAACATAGTAAGACCAAGCACATTGAGATTAGATATCACTTTCTTAGAGATCATTTTGAGAAAGATGATATAGATATTGATTATGTTTCTACGGATTTACAACTAGCCGATATTTTCACTAAACCTCTTGATTTTGCTAGATTTTCGTTTATTTGTGGAGAACTTAATGTTTGTATTATTGAATAAACATGTTTTTCATAACCCTTTTTGATGTATGACAAAAAGGGGGAGAATAAGTTTACATGACACAAAAATGAGTTCATTTGGTCTTGGTTCCATATGAATTTATTTGTTTTGTTTTTATGAATTTTTGTGTTTTAAATAAATTCTTGTGTTTTAGTTGTTTTTGGTATTTTTTGGTATCAAGAGAAATTTTTGTGTTTCAATAATTGGTGCATCATTTCAATTATTGGTTTCTAGAGCATATTCTTGTGTTTTATGTATAGCATAATTTGAGGGGGAGTTTTCTCCTCCCTACATTTTTGTCAATAGCCTATTTGTTTTGTCATCATCAAAAAGGGGGAGATTGTTGGCCCAAGAGGTTACACTCTCCAATTGTTTTGTGTTTTGATGATGACAAACCAAATATGAGCTATTTGGTACTAACAAGTTTGTTAAGATAAGTTTCAGGTTTGTACCATGTTTAGAGACCATTCGCTTAGCTATTGCAAGAACTTCTAAGTTCCACAAAGCAAGGAAGGCAAATTGCTCATCAAGGAAGGATCATAGAAGAGAAGGCACTAGCAAGGCATTGGATGGCTCAAAGACGTGAAGATTGCTCAGAGGTCCTTAGGTTTTGTATTTTTAGTTTTATAGCTTGTTAAAGAATAGAGATTAGGTTTGAAGCTCAATCACACACGTTTTTGCGCATATACTATTTCTTAGTTTATTTCCTATAAATTATACAAAAATATTTTAGTACAAAATCTTCCTTCTACAAATTTCTTTTTATATTACATACTGAATTCCTGTTTAAAATAGTTTTGTTAAAAATATTTTTCTTCTCAAAATTCTGTCTTTATTTCGTTTTCTGACCTGATCCGGTCGACCGGCAGTCTACCGACAGTCGACCGAGTCTATGTCAGGCTGGTCTGGTCGACCGGACCAGTGACCGAGGTCCTGGCAGAATGCACGTATCCGTGTGCATGTCTGTCGGTCGACCGGGGCAGTCGACCGATATTTATTTTTGAGTCACAGTTTGTATCAGTCGACCGGGTCGGTCGACCGATAACCTGTAACGGTCGGAATTTTGTACTACCGGTCGACCGGCCCGGTCGACCGATGTAGCCGTTTGAACTGTAACGGGCAGATTTTTAAGAGCTGGTTATTTTTGTCTTTTGTGTTTAAAAATACGTTTAAGGATATATTTTGATCTAATTACCTCCTAAACATCAGTAAATATGTTTTATCCCTAAACCCTAGCCCTCTCCTATAAATAGGGGTGTTTGGGGAGAGATTGGTTACAACAACAATTATTGCTAAAAATTCAAAAGTTTAAGGCTTTCAAAGTTCTTGGTTTTTGAGCTAAATTCTCTCAATTTCTGAAGGGTTTTCAAAAGTTTTTCTCTGATTTCAATTTCTTTTCCTTACACACAAAAGAGCTTCATTCCTACTCAATATTCTCTAAGGACCTTTGTAAGGGAAGAGATATTTGAAAGAGAGAGTTTGTGGTCTTTTGACTACCAAGGAAATTACTTGTACTGAGATTGTGGAGTTGGGTACTCCATTGTAACTGAGATCTTTGTGATAGTGGAAGTAGCTAGAATCCTTCTGGGGAAGGCGGGGAGTAGAGCTGGGTGCTCGAACCTCGATAACATATCCTTGTGTTTGCGATTGGTTTACATTCTTGCATTCCTTACTCTACTTTGCTTGCACTTATTACTTGCTCATCATATTTATTGTCATACTTGCTTGCATTCATCTTGTGACTCTTGCTTGGTGATTGTTGTAGCTTTAATTTTTAAATTGCCCTTTGATTAGCATCTTCACCTATTCACCCCCCCTCTAGGTGATTTTCAAAATGAACAATGAAGTGCAAACGTATATGAATCAAATGTGGCTCACTACTTGTACATGTATATTTCTAAGTTTTGACAAATACTACATTTAAACTAGTATTTACCACATGAAGCACAAAACAAATAAAACATGAACATGCTAAAAATATCACATATGAACAAGCATGTAAATAAACTAGGAGTTTAGAGATAGTTATCAAACCAAAAAACTATGCTCTAAGTCTCCAAAACATGGTGGTAGTCCCACCAAAACTCCTTGATAGTGATGCATCAAATGTGTGTCCATCAAGTCCATGTGCATCCACCATCAAGGCACCATCCCTCTCACGTCGTGTGAGAGCCCTCACCTACATCAAAAACAAAAGGTGAGGATTTTGGTACCCATTTTCTTTTGGGTCCTTGAGGGTTAGTTTTATAAGGGGCCCAAACATATTTATTAGCAAAATTTAAAGAATTTATCATATCATAACAAAATTTTGCTAAATGGCCTTTGCGGTCACAATGTGTACATTTGTACACCTTAGAATGCATATGTGTATGTGTATAATCGTGGTGTGCAAAATGGGAATATGCATGATGATGTGCATGAGTATGTGAAGTTTGTTTCTTTGAAAATAAGGACTCCAATCTAGAGTGGTTAAATGCACATGTGCTCAAAGTTGAGCTCAAACAATCAATTTTATTTTTCAAAAATTTAATCTCATTAGTGGTGGCATATAAAGCATGATGAGAAATAGAATCATTTTTCTTATTCTTTTTAGAAACATTTTCTTTTTCTTTTTCCTCCATTTTTCTTTTCAAGGAAGTGTTTTCATGCAAAGCAACTTCTTTTTATTTTTCTACCAAAACAATTTTATTTTTCAAAGAAGTGTTTCCTTCACAAAGATCATTCAACTTAGAAAGTAAGGAAACATTTTCATTTTTCAAAACTTCATTTTCTTTTTCAAAGCATGCAATTTTAGTTTTAAAAGAATCATTTTCATTTAACATGCAATCAAATTTCTTTTTCAAATTTTTATTATCTTTTCTAAGCATGTCATATTTTTCAAGTAATTGTTGACAAAAAGATGTAAGCTCATCATATGACATATCTTCTTCATCTACCTCGGATTCGGTAGTTACCTCATCAAGGGGGTTGTCCCCTTGGACCATGTAGCACACGTTGGAGGTGTCACTTCCAACATCCGAGTCGCTCCCCATATAATATAGATCTTTTTCTCCAAGGGAGGTCAACAAGTTCCAAACTACAAAAGTCGAATCAAGATTAGCAACCCTAGATAAATAATCATCATTTAGGGTAGATCTTAAAGAATTTAGGGCTTTTGTATTAGCCTCATTATTTTTGCCATTTAAATAATATGAATCTTTAGTTGTGGCAAAATAAACATGAATGCCTAGGGCCTTGAGGTACAAGGACATCTTAACCTTCCAAGTTTGGATGTTAAGAATGTCAAAGGTGGGAGGTGACATGAAATCCATGGTGTGTGTATAAATATTGTGATTAGCCTAAAATGAGGATCTTTAACTCTAGGTTGTAAGACCCAAATCAAGAGAACTTGGCTCTGATACCAATTGTGAAACACCTAGAGGGGGGTGAATAGGTGATGGCTAATCTAATGGTCACTAAATGCGAAATTAAAAATTATTTAATGCAAATTAAAACTTATTATACTAAACACCACGTATAACACAAGAGTGTAGCCGAATTCCCCGTGAAGGGTTCTGGACTAACTCCTCAAGATTCCTCTAAATAAGAGTTGAGGTGCCGCGTTGGCTCTCTTGGTTAAATACAAGTGTTAGCAAACAATCCCCAAGCATATAACAATAAAGCACACAATGTATATCGAGCATATAAAGATGAAAGCAATATAAGCATGCAAGATATAAACAAGTAGGAGATAAAGTGAGCAATCGCAAACACGGGAGACTTGTTTCGAGGTTCGAGCACACTTGCTCTACGTCCCCGCCCTCGACACTACGAAGGATTTCCACTAAAATCGATCCCACCGAATTACTCGGTGCCGCAACACCTACAAGCTCTAAACTCCCTAGTCCTGTACACACCGCAAGCTCACTAGCTCACCGAGGCCACACCTCAAACACCCAGTCCACACACGAACTCGAAACAACCGCGAACGCACTCGTCCACCTCCTCAAAGAACAAAGATGAACTTTGGTGATCACAACTCTTGATCACCTAAAATCCTCTCACAACAAATCCCTATAGATAGATATAGCAATGGATGGCTCAAGTGTTGTGTGAGAAAACAAGGAAAGAGATGGTGGAGGAAAACTCAAAAAAATCTCTTTGAAACACTCTTGATAAAACTCCCTTTTTGATTGGAAATATTTGCTCTCAAATAAGAGGAGAAAAACCTCTTGAAGAGTGGAAAAAACTGTTGTAAAAATCTACTTAAAATCTTATAGAAAACAGCCCCCAAATGGCCCAATTTATAGAGCTAGAAAAACTAGCCGTTGGGAGCCAGATGGCCTGACGGCCGACCGCCAACGGTCATTTTTCTGACCATTGGGGCAGCGGTCGACCGGTCAGTTGACCGTGGCTTTGATACAGAGAGCACTGCTCTCTGTCCGGTCGACCGCTCGGTCGACTGGGGCCTTTCCAGAGAGTAGAGCTCTCTGGACGGTCGACTGGGTCGGTCGACTGGTCTCCAGCCAGAACATGGCATGCACGTCTGTGCACGTCGGTCGACCTTCCGGTCGACCGACTTCAGACTTCAGTCGATCGGTCGGTCGACCGGCTGAAACCTGAAAACAGAATTTCAGAGATTAAAATGTTGGTCGTTTTGGCTTAAATAAAATCCCATAAAATCATGAAAAATCTACAAAAATAGTTTTAACACTTTACTTTGATAAACAAACATGCTTGCATTAAATCAAGACATGTTACAATAGATTTGAACTATTTTTGTAACTTGAAAATTTTGGTTCAAAACAAAAACTGTATTTTTCAAAATTGGTTTTTCCAAAACTTGTTTTTTCAAAACTTCTCCAAATACAAAAACAAGATATTTAAACAACTTTTAAAGCATAGTGTGTATGGATATGATCCACTACACAAGCATGGTGAAATATCTGTGTTTTTGACAATAAGCACTAAATACGATTTTGGTTAAATACATGTAATACTTGAATACCAAAAACCAAACCGGTATTTTTCAAAAAGAAAACTCTTTTGTATTTTTCCAAAATAAACATTCTTTTTATGAAAACTCATCTAAATCAAGAGTGTGTGTGTATATGGTAACTTGAGCAATCCACCAACTATTCTATCCTTTACATTTTATCTAAAACAAAATCTTATAAAAAACAAACCTAGACTCAAGTCTTGATCTTGAAGTCTTCACTTGAAGTCTCCTCATCTTCTTGACTTGGTCCAAACATGATCCATAGAGCTAGACTCCTCTTGAGTACTTGATGTGGTCCTGATGCACAAGCTGTTGAATCAAACCGTGTTAGCTCCAAAACTTGACTTTAAATCTTTTGTTGAAGCCACACACCTACTAAGATCTTGATCACAAATCTGAAACTAAATAAACACAAGATCATTAGTACCATAACTACATGAGTTGATCATCATCAAAACTAGATTGATAGGCCTTTGGGCCAACACACTTTTACTAACCAAACCTCTAGAGTGTTATTGATCAACACCGACATAATAATAGAGCAATACAGAGTTGAAGACTCTGTAGCGAAAATGTACAAGATGTACCACTAGTAGGCAATCGAGACTAATCACCAGATAACCAAAACTACCAAATCTAATATGGTTCAGTAACAATGCCTACGTCCATGGGGAGGACGGGAGAAACTATATTGAAAATAAAGAAGGACATACAAGAGTTACACATATCTCTCACACAACAGTCAATGGTGAAAAACTCTCATAAACTTGACTTGCCATCAATGGCTATCCCCAAGGAGTTTATATAGGCACTTAGAATGATCTTAGTCTAGCCCAAATGTCAACTATCAAATCAGTACCGCCTCAGAGAAAGAAGAAAACATGAATTCAATCCAAACTGGAAATAGAACCAGAAAAGAAAACTGTTTGAAGAGATATTAGTCGACTAGACCCTAGTATAAGTCGACTAAAAACATGTATTAGTCAACTCTACCTAATTATTAGTTGACTACTTTGATAAAATTGGAGAACCCAACTCTTTGTTAGCAACCACTAGTCGACTATACCAAAGTATAAGTCAACTAGGCTAAATCATAAGTCAGCTAATAGACTTATTAGTCGACTTATAATATGCACAAGTCCTGTACATGTCCGTGCTTGATCTCTGATGCTTGTAACACCTCCACTTGAACCTTTATTCTTCTCCAATGAATATGAGGCACTCAAAATACTAACAATCTCCATCTTGACTTGTGTTCATTGAGTCCCTTCATAGAAATTTGGCCATCACTTCATTTAGTTTGCTTGCTCTCCCTTGTTGTAACTTCACATGGCTCTGTCCCAAGAGCCCGTTCTCTGCCTTATCTTTGGAAGACCTTGATGAAGTTCAGAGATACTCTAAACTTCTCCATCGAGATGTCTTCATCATCATGTCCGTTAGATTCTTCTTTTACTGATCTTCACCAAGTTGATCACTTTGTCACCTATGACCCACTAACGTAACTTATAATACCTCACAAAAATTTGCTTCATCCTCTTGTGATACCTGTGATCTTTAGAAAGATGAATAGCACTTTGATTGTCATAATGAACTCGAACTAAATCTTGATTGAGGTAAACCTGCACACAGAAAATATAAAATTTTAGAAATGAAGAATAGAAGTGCAAGGTTATCAATTCCGTTATGGCAAGTGACTATGTGGGTCGTGATCCACAAGAAGGAACTTGCGATGGAAGCTTTTAGTAAGTTCTTTTTCTAAGTTACTAAACTAGTTAAAATTTCTTCTTTGTTTTTATAAAGAAAAGAAAAAGAAAGCTATATTAATTTGGAGAAAATGGAAGAGCGGAGAAGATGGTGATCGTTGGTATTTTGAAAAGAAAAAGAAAAACCAAATTAAAGTAAAGAAGAATAAAGAGAAATGTGTTTCTAAAAAAACTAGTATAGAAAGAAATAACTAAAATAAATACTTACTTATCTCCTTGAAACTTGCTTACCTTGGATCTGTTGCAACGATTTACCTTGGCTTGAAGGTGATCAAAGCATGGCGTATAGGATCTTCCCCATTCCCATTCTAAACTACGAAATGAAGGTGCAAGCTTAAACTAATTTAAAAATGGCTATCCATCACCACAAGCCATCAATGGCACTTGCAAGACAAGGAAGTTATAACTCGGGAAAATCAAGTTTAGGTTTAAGAGTCAGTTTTGGTTCAATAGTTGGTTCCAAATCAAAGAATTTAAATACACAATCATTTTCATCAATGGAACGTGACTATCCAAAATAGGTGATTCGATTTCAAGATCTATAGGCACGGGAATCAATGTTGGCTTGAGAAATGGATCCAAATTGGGTAAGAATATCGGAGTCAATAAAGATTCAAAGTTTGAAACTAAATTACAAAATTGAGGATCTGGGTCACATTTACATTCAAGTTCAATCTCATTGAACGAAAAACTTGCCAATTTGTCAAAAATTTGAGATTGGTCAAGTTTATGTTGGTGTGATGAAATTGAATCTTGGTTAAGGTCTCTAAGACACCATGATTCTTGGTTCCTATCAAGATGGGTAGGGCAATCGGGAATGGTCGAAAATTTGTTAGGTAAAGCTTCCTCATTCCTATCTTTTACTATATTGATTAAATAACTCATTTATACTTCTAACCTATTGATAGATTGGATATAATTATTTTCGGACTGAATCAGGTTTTCCATATTCATTTCTGAGTCAGTAGGTTCTTCTTGTTGTGGGACTCAGAAAATAGAATAAGGATCTTAGATTTGAGAATTTTGTGGGATACTTGAGTCTGTTGGGTTTCAAGATTGCAAGTACTCAAGTATGGTTTTCCTACTCCTTTCTATATCAGATTCTTCTTCTATAGGTTGATCAGAAAAAAGAATATATGAAGAAGATTGTTGGAAAGTTGGTTGATAATATGACTCAGGGGAGTTATATCCCTACAACTCTATGAAGAGTAAAGATGATTATTCAAGTCTTGCTCATAATATTGGGACTGGGGCATTGTTGATTCAGATAAGACCAATCTGGTATACTTGGTTAGTTAAAGTTATGATATGCCGGGTTGGTAGTATCCAAATTGAAAGAGGTCGGGGTGTAATATAGATTACTATTAAAATTGAAAAAATTGTTATTATAATCCAATGTACACAAAACAAACAAACAAACAAAAATAAAATGCAAGAAAAATTTAGTCTAAGTTAGACCTAGACGCTTCCTCACTGGTTAGACTATCCACCACAGTATATTATAGAATCTTATCACAAGTTAATCGGCCAAGTAGGGGAAAGACCAGTGGGAGGTGTGCCTAAGTAACGGGTCTAATTATGTCAAACCACTATTCTTTGGGGTTTCGCCTCTCAATCCCCAAACTTTGACACCGATTTGGCAAGAGTTAAATTCTAACAACTTCCCCTTTAGGTTAGCCTCCTAATGAGTCCGAGATATCCTTAGGGTCAATGTCTACTCAGTTTTAAGTTAGAATAAGTTAGTGAGTGAGGAGATAGTTTGTGGACTAAGAGAGGGTAATGACTTCTCACCTTATTTTGTTTATAGGATAAGCCCTTAATCTATAGTGCAGTGTACAAGTATATACTATAAGTAACACTTAAGCAATATGAGTTACTCAAAATATTTTTCCTAATATACATGCAATGCACACATGCCTTGGTTCCAACACTCTTCAACAATAATGTAAAAGATAAACGAATTGACACGTGCTTACATGTAAAGTCTAAATCAATTTTTAGCATTTACAATCATCATTTTACTGTTGAGTTAGAACAGTATGCATAATAGGTTAAACATGAAAACTAAAAACTACAGAAACTTAATCTTTAAAATTTAAGTAATCTGCAAGAAATTTCTGTCAGTAGACCTCCACAATTACCGTGAAAATGCGGCTTTTGCTGCGTTTGCGTGGTAAAGTTGTGAGCTTTGATGCTCTGCCATCTTGGGCAGAGGTACAGAGTAGCAATATGTCCACTACAGTGCTTTGTTTCCTGAATTTTGGTTCCTTCACACAAAACAGAGAAGAAAATTTAACCTTTAAGGAAACTAAAAGAAAAACTTACCGTCTCCCCTGGCAACCATGCCAAAATTTGGTTGAGGTAAACCTGCACACTAAAAAAATAAAATTTTAGAAATGAAAAATAGAATTGTAAGGTTCTCAATTCTACCACTATAGCAAGTGGCTATGCAAGTCGTGATCTACAAGGAGGGACTTGCGATGGAAGCTTTTAGTTAGTTCTTTTTCTAGGTTATTAAACTAGTTAAAAGTTTTTCTTTATTTTTTAAAAATAAAAGAAAAAGAAAGCTATGTTAATTTGGAGAAAATGGAAGAGTGAAGAAGATGGTGATTGTTGGAGTTTTGAAAAGAAAAACAAAAATTAAGTTAAAGTAAAGAAGAATAAAGAGAGATGTGTTTTAAAGATGTGTTCTCACCTAATAAGTAAAGAAAGAACTAAAATAAATACTTACCTCCTTGAAGCTTACTTGTGTTGGATCCGTTGCAATAATTTATCTTGGCTTGAAGGTGACCAACGTATGGCGTATAGAATCTTCCCCATTCCCATTCTAAATTATAAAATAAAGGTGCAAGCTTAAACTAATTTAGAAATGGCTATCCATCACCATAAGCCATTAATGGCACTTGCAAGTGCAAGGCAGTTTCGTGACTATAGGATTCAGTTAGATTACAAACACCTCAGAGCAAAGTAGAAGAAAAAAAGAAATGAAGAACAAAGAATGCAGCTTTAGCTTCAATAAAGTAAAAATAAAAGAAAAGAAGATTACTTACACCGGTGTCACTCCCAGTACAAGTTTCACTCTCATTCTCTCATGAAACTCTTCTCTGTTCAAAGTTACATAAATAAATCTGAAAATTACATAAAAAGAAAAACAAAAATTTAAACTAAATTAGAACAAAAACTAGCCTATAATTCTCTTCTGAGTAGTCCCTTTGCCATCAAAAGTAGTGGTATTTATAGATTGAAATGGATAAGGGAGAGTGTGCTTGAAGATGAGATCAAACTGCTGGCCCAACAGAAAAGATCTTCTGATAAAGTTGGAGATAAGATTAGAGATATGGACAAAATCGCTTACTCAATGGAAAAGATCTTCTTATAATATCTCTTTTGGATTTTTGAATTTTAACAATATCCTTTTGAATCTTTAAGCTAACCAAATTGATTCTTCTATTTGGCTTTATCTTCGGTTAACCAAATGATCCAATTAAATTAAAATTTAACTAGCTTTTATTTGGTCTTATCTTCTCTCCCTTCATTAAGACAAACCTGCAAGATAAGATATTAAGAAAAGAAATTAGCAGGATTTATTACAGGATAAATGTGAGAATGTAATAAAAATAATACAAAATACGTGTACGATCAATCCTGCATCATACCAAAAGTCTCGACTAATCCATTCAATCACAAAGCTTCTTTTGACATCTCAACTGTAGTTATGTATTCTGCCTCTGTTGCTAAAAGAGCCACCGTATCTTACAACTCTGCCTTCCAACTAATGATGCACTCAGCTCTTGTGAATATATAGCCCATCGTAAATCTTCATTGATCAAGATCTCCTGCATAATCTGCATCAACATTGCCTTGTAATTCCCTAGTCTTCCCTGTTTTTTAATCTCTGATACACCAAGCCTAGTCTCACAGTCCCTCGTAGATATCGTAGTACCCACGTCACTTTTTTCCTATGTTGTTTTCTTAGATTTGACATGAACCAACTTACTGTACTAACTGTATAGGCTAAGTCAGGTCTAGTGCAGACCATAACATATATGATGATCTTACCGACTAGCATATGGTACTCGAGATATTTCTTCCTCCTCTTCCGGTGATTGTGGACACTGTCTGGAGGATAGTTTGAAGTGACCTGCCAAAAGGGTGGTGACTGATCTTACTTCTGCCATGTTAAATCTTTCTAATACCTTAAGAATGTAGTTCTACTAGGATAGCCAAAGTCTCCCGAGCATCTGTCTCGAGTGATCTCTATATCTAAGATCTTCTTGGCTTCTCCCAAATTCATCAGGTAAAATTTTTTCTTGAGCCGAGCTTTAAGATTCTAAATGTGTGCCTTATTTTTTCAACAATTAGCATAATCATCCACATATAACAATAAATATGTCAGATCATTATTCTGCTTGAAAAAAATAAAACTGTCATACTTACATCAGTATATCTGGCCTTGATCATAAAAGAGTCGAATCGCTTGTACCACTGCGTAGGAGACTACTTAAGTCTATAGAGTAACTTATTTAGAAGACATACCTTGTTTTCTTTTTCTTTCTGAATATAACTTTCAACTTGCTTCATGGATATCTTCTCTTCCAGCTTATCATGTAGAAATATTGTTTTGATATCCATCTACTCCAACACTAGATTAAACTGAGCTATCATCTCCAATAACATCCAAATAGATGTATGTTTGACTAAAAGAGAGAAGATTTTACTGTAGTCAATACCTTCTTTTTGAGCATGTCCCTTGGCAACTAATCTTGCCTTGTACTGCTTATTGTCCTTCTTATGAAAGACCCATCTGCAACCTATTATATTGGAGTGCTTTGGAAGATCTACCAATTTTCATGTTTGATTTCTATTCAAAGGCTCCCTCTCCTGTTCCTTTGCTGTAATCCACTTGTCATGGTCATCTGCCTCGATCGCCTCCCTATAACAACTAGGATCACTTATTTCTGTTATTAATGCGATAGAAACATGATCATTTTTTTAGCCATACCTTGTTGGTGATATTGTAACTCTAACTGACCGCCTCAATGGTCTATGTTTCTCTTAAGTAGCCTCTTGTTCATCTCCATCTGAATCTGAGGAGTCCTCATCTGACTGTCAAGCTTTTTAGGTCTCTGAGAACTTAACTCTCTTTTCCTGACTGTCTGCTAAACTATCTAGAGGTTCACTAATCGGTAAAAAGCATGCACAAATATAAGTAAAAGAGTTTGGGTCAATGTTACTGCTTTTGCGATTCTTCCATGTAGCAAAGTGGCTATACGGGTCATATCCACAAGGAGGGAGAGCGATGAAAGCTTGATGCGGCTCTTTGTTCAAGAAAAGAGAAAGTTCTTTGTTTCAAATAAAGACTTTGAAATTGAAAACAAGTTGGTTTCAAGAATTGTTTAGAATGATTTGGTGGTTTGTAAAAGTGATTTCTCTACATGGTAAAAGCGCATGGCTAACTTTCTACTAAGTACTTCCACTATCCTTAACTTCTTAAAGATGTAGCCTCACGATGGATCATAGCAAGTATAACCTTTATGCACAGGAACTATTCACGTTGGGACCGAATGAAAGTCCTTTCTTTAACTTACGAAAAAACTTGGATATTCCCTTATCAAGATCCAATAGAAGGCGTGAATAAGGGAAGACATAAGTGCACTAACAGTATTGGCAAAATTAAAAGAAAAATCTCTAGCTTATAAAAACAAGTAAAGTATGCAATCCATAGATCATCAAAAACCTGTTAAGCATGAAATATAAAAAAACGAATACTTGTATATAAGTTAGAGTTAGAACCCTCGTCTTAAGATATCATAGCTCTTGTTTGCACAAGGCTCATTTGACACTATTGACTCATTTGGGTTTATCAATCAAGTTGTTAGAGATTAGTGGGTTAGTAGTTAGTTAGTCATTGAATGGAATAGTTAGTTAGACATGGTAGTAAAAGAAACAACAAAAGAAAAGAAGTAAAGAGAAGGGGAGTTACAATAAAATAATAAGGTAAAAGCAAATGGAAAACACAATTAAATGGAAAAAAGAAAGAGAAATAATTACTTATGTTAGCTTGTCACCCTTCAAAAATAACTTTTACACAGTCTCTCTCTTTCATTCTAATGGCTAAAACTGAAACTAGAAGAAGAAAAAAAGAAACAACTACAACTTCTAGGAACAAAATAACAACTACTTGCTAAGGCTCTAGATCTGCCCTCTTCAGACCCCAGGGGGATTTTTATAGGCACCAAGGGAAAGGGGCCCACGGGGACAACCCCTGGCCTAAAGCCTGGGCGCGCCGCGTTCGTACGGCCGCGAAAACACGGTAAAACGCGGCCTTGCCAGGGCAGCCTGCTGTCCCTTCTATCTCCTGTCAGCTGGCTCTTCTGGATTCATAGTTTGATGCCCTGGGCTGACAAAATCGCCTCCCTAAGGTCAATGGCTAGGCCTTTAATCACCCATTAAATGGTGATTTAGGGTCTTCTTTTTCATTTACACACCATGGACCTAAGATCAAGCAAGCAAAACTTTATTAGCAGAATTTTAGATCCAATAAATATGCGAATGTGATAAAAATTATGCAAAATTAGAAACTAATCATTCACCTTGTGCTTTATCCTCTATCTCTGACTTTTCTTGTAATATTGATTCTTCATTAAAAATCACATCTCTACTGGTGAAGGCGCTCCTTGTCTCGGAATTGGAAAGTCTGAAATCTTTGACTTCTTTGGTGAACTTGATGAAAATATACTTCTTAGACCTGGACTCCAGTTTATTTGTTTTTTCTGACTATCAACCAATACATTGGACAACCGAAAGTTTGTAAGGTTGATGATCGATCACTAAGATTGCACATTTATTATCGTATTCTCATACTTATTATAAAATAAACTCTGCTTTTTCCTAACTATTGTTTAATTTATTTGCAGACTCATTCCTAAAGGAGAGTGAAGAGAAATGATCCGAAAGGCCCATCAAATCTGAATTAAATAAAAATAAATTCAAAATCAGGGAATCAGGGCAACTCTTGGCAAATCAGAGAGGTTGAAAACTAGTTGAAATGAATCATCCCAAATCAAGCGATTGAAGCCAAAAATCAAAGGCCATTTTATCATAATTCTGGAGCTGTAATGAGAAATCCAGCTAAAGATAAAGCCAGAACGCGAAACCAGGAACTACCACCAACAGGGTGTCGCCACCTGGCCACACCCTGGCCGCGAAAATGCGGCCAAAGTCACATTTTCGCCACTTTGTTAGTAAGTTAGGGGGAGCATTTGCTCCCCCTATCTTCATACGCTCTCATATGGTGGGTTTTGCCTATAAATACTAGGATTTTTAGAGCGTACAGAGGACGACCATACAGAGATAGGATTTAATCTTTTCATTCTTTGTAGTGTAAGTTTTTGTTTTCTTTTTATGTAATTTTAATTTCTTTGTAAGCTTAGGTTAGATTGAGATTCATGTAAGTAAGAGAGAGAGGCTTATGTTGAGAGTGACACCGATGTACCTCCTCCTTTCTTCCATCACTTCTGCAAGCAATAAAAGGTAACTTTTTTTTATATTCGTCTTTACTTTTGTTTCCTTCTTCTTCTTTCTACTTTTTCTCTTTTGGTTATGATGAGCATTCAAGTGAATCTAATAGCATCAATATAACAATGTTTGTGTGAGTGCCAACGATATTTCATGATGATGTTCTCCTCCTTAAGACTCCGTATCATTTCATTCTTGTTCGTCTTGATGATATAATGCGAATGGGGACTGAGCTCGATCTTATGGCTTATGCGTTGAACGCCTCCGAAGCAAGGTAGAACATGCAAGGGTTCCAGGAAAGTCATATCCAAAGGAGGAAAGTATTTCTTTAATCTTTTCTTTCTTTTCTTTTATTTTTTTAGTTTAGATCACCAATACCAACAACACCCACTTCTTTTATCACTCCTTTTCCATTTCTTTGTACATATCCAATTTTGGTTTCTCCATCTTACCAATCTCTCACTTTCTACCTAACTTCATTGTAATTTATTTTTCTTTTCTTTTTAAGAAACTAAAGAAGAACTTTAACCATTAATGGTAGCATAAAAGAGAACTTGCTAGAAAAGCTTCCATCGCTAGTCCCTCTTTGTGAATCACGACCAGCATAGCCACTTGCTATTACGGCAGAATTGAGTAACTTACACTTTTCATTCTTAGTTCTGAAATTCGGTATTTTGTGTGCAGGTTTTACCTCAATCAAATTTTGACGCCGTTGCCGGGAAGGGACGGTAAGTAATTCTTTTTAAAGTTTACATTTTTGGTTAACTTTCTTCTTTATTTTTTGTACAGATTTAATAACAAGGAATTCTTACTGCAGTGGACACAAAAGTGGCCTTAGACTCTACTCAAGAAAGCAGAGCCAAGAAGCCCTCAGATTTGTTATAGTCCTGTGGTAAACTGAGTGAACTACTAACCTGTATTTTCTACATGTTGGCTGAATTGCGTATTTTAAATATCTGTAGTATTTATTTCCTTGTTTGTCTCACAGTTTTTACTTTCTAACCTCAACAGTAAAATGATGATTGTAAATGCTAAAAAATGATTTAAACTTTGCATTTAGGCACGTGTCTATTTCATTACATTTTCTATTTACTTTTTAAGAGTGCTGGAGCAAAGGTACGTGTGCATAGCATCTAGTATAAGAACACTTTTGGATTGTTTACGTTGCTTAAGTGTTACTTTTCTTGTACACTGCACTAAATTGATCTAAGGACTTGTCCTATAAATAAGATAAGGTGGAGAAGTCATTACTCTCCCTTAGGCCACAAACAATCTCCTCACTCACTAACCCAAGCCTAACTAAAAATGAGTAGATGTTGGTCCTAAGGACATCTCGGACTCAATTAAGAGATTATCCTAAGAGGGAAAGGTGTTGGAATTTGACTCCTGCCAAATCAGAGTCTAGGAAGGGGATTAAAGGCCGAAACCCTGAAGGTTGGTTGTTACTTAATTAAGGAACGTCTTTGATGGATAACCTCTCACCAATCTTACCCTGACCTGGCTGATTAGCTTGTGGTCAAAATCTGCATTATACTTCCTATGGACAGTCTAACCAGTTAGGAGTCATCTAGGTCAAAGGTCTACCCTAACTTAGGTTAGAATTTTTTCTTTTTTATTTTCTTATTTGTTTGTTTTTTCTTTGTTTGTGTTTTATTGTGTGATATGACTTATAACAATAATTTTTTCAATTTTAATGGTAATCCATATTACTCATTAACCTCTTTTTCAGATATTACCAACCCGGCATATCATAACTTTAACCAACCTAGTGTGTCGGATTGGTCTTATCCGAATCAATATAACTCATGCCCCCAATCTTATAACCATAATTTCCAGAATAATTTCAACTTTTCACAGAGTCAGTGGGGATTCATCTCTCCCGAGTTCAATTTTCAACCAACTTGTCCTCCTTATCCACCTTGTCCATAATATTTCTAAGATTCATACTCAGTTCCACCAGTCTAAAATAGAAAACCATCAATTTTTGAAATGAGTATGCGTGAGTCCAAATAACAATTACAAAATCTGATGGACTCAAAATTTTACCACCAATTTCAAAACAACACTACATCTTTTCAAGACCAATCGCAACAAAACGATGAACCTATCAATTATAAAAAGATGCTTGAAGCCATGACTCAGGCTCAAAACGCTCATAATCATGACATAGATATGATGGTCCAAACTCTACGTTCTCACGGTATAGCCATTTCTGATGTCGTTAACCATTCTGTTAGAGCTGAAGAGTCATGTTGTTTTGGAAAACAAGGTTCCATTTCAGCACAATCATTTGAACTAGCCAAAACTCCAAATTTTGAAAATGATATTGATAGTTTAGCAAGTTATTCCTTTCCTGAAATAGAACTTGAGAATGAATATGATCATGAACCTCAACTTAGTGATTCAATTCTACTTGCTGATTCAATTATGACTCCGGTGTCTTCACCTGATTTCAATCTTTTTCCCGAGTCAACATTAGATTCTATGCCAATTCATAATGAAATTGAATCACCCATCTTTGATGATCAGCATATTGAACTTGACCAATTTCATAATTTTGATAGTCTCATTGACAAATTGGCAAGTTCTCATTTTTATGAAATTGAACTCGATGAGAAATGTGACCTAGATTCTCAATTTTGTGATCCAGTTCAAATTCCCGAATCAATATTGACTCCTATTTTGTTACCCAACTTGAGTAATATTTTAGAATTAGTTTTGACTCCCACACCTGTCATTCTTGAATTTGAATCATCAATATTAAGTCACATTCTATTGTGGGAAAATGAATGTTACTTGAGTTTTAACTTCTTGATTTGGACCTACTTCCTGAACCAATCTCGACTCCTGAACTTTTACTTGATTTAATTCACTTTTCTGAGTCGGTATTAGTTCCCGTACTTCCTAAGTCCAAGTCAATCATTCTATCTTTTCACACTCCATTTTGGGACAAGGCGGTTGACAAAATTGACTCTGAAATTAATTATGGAATTTGAAAATTATTTGGGGTTATATTTTTAATAAAAATCCTTTATGTATACATCATTTTAGTGGGTTATATTAGAGAGATTTCTGGTGGGTTCTTTTAAACTCTATGCAAAGTCGATTGGGCCGCATTTCGTGGACCAATCAGACCATCACCAGAACCATCACCTTAAGGTAGTATTTTCCTTCCCTGTCTTCTTTTTCATGCATCTATGCATTAATTCATACATTGAGGACAATGCATGAGATAGGTGTGGGGAAGGGTTCTAACATAACTTAGGTTTTTCTTTTTATTAAATTTTTTTTAACCTTTTCTTTACTTTTAAAAACTTTTTGAAATAGAAACAATATTTTGACATATTTTTTGTAAGAAATTGAGTCAATTTTAAGGAATAGGAAAATCAAAATTAGGATTTCCTAAACTTGATCAAAATAAGATTATTTGTTTGATTTTTAAGGTTAGGAAGATAATTTGTCAAAGTAATTTAGTCTTCATCTTTACCTTAATGAAATATGCACACTTCATACATTTAAACACTTAGGATTCAAAAATAAAGATTCTTATGTCTTATACAAAAAAAAGAAAAAAAATATATCTATGAAAGATGAACAAATCTAATTATTGATTAGTTAGGTACTTTGGCCTAAGCAAGTCTTAGTATTTATGCGAAAGATGATTCGATAAGTTTGAGATATATATATATATATATATATATCCTCTGATTAAGCTGGGTATTTATGCCTAATAAAGCACAAGTAATCATGCCTAAAAGGGTATCACGCCCCGCTTCCCAAAATACGGAATACAGGTACGTGACGATGGCCAGTAGATACTCACGAAGAGTGAAATCTCTACCATGAGTACCTTAGGCTATCAATAACAAGCAGGATAGCACACATATATACATATACAACCAAGCATAGGGATAAAATCACATATATGAAAAACTGAATCATAAACAATATCATCCACTATATCTGAATAAAATAAGTCAAGAAGAAAACTGAACTCACTGGAGAACAGTGAAACCAGAATATGATCTACGAACAACTCTCTATACCAGCTTCCCTAATCTAAATACTAAAAAATAATATAAAGATCCGTCAGAAGCGGACTAGCAAGAGCACACGAAGGGAAAAGGACGATAAAAGAGAATATAAAAAAGTAGTAACAATAAGTAGGACATAGGCAGTATTGAGGATTGAAAGTAATAACAATAACAGGATTAATCAAGAAGATATATCATGTACAAGGAGACCGTGCATGCATGGTGTAGCATGTATATAATGACATGAGACGTACTGGACAAGTAACTGTCGTGAAACATAATCACAAGATCTCAAAAACTCAAGATCATAAGATAAAATAACATGGTATATCCAGGAATGTCAAGTAGTCAAGATAATGCATGTCACATGAGTCAAGTGTCAGTATCTTAAAAATACATGTCAGGCACTAGATCACTGAAGACAATGAAGGATATGATGCAAGTGCATATGTCTATCATGTTTTATTATCCTAACTAATGCAATCATCCTGTACCCCATCCCACAGGACAACTGCATATCAAATAAGTGATGCGTTAGTGGATCCTGATAGCAGGGAGAAACAGTTCACTATACTCAGGTATCATGTAACATGTAATAACAGGAGCGCGCATAAATAACAAGATCACGTGTGGCATCCAAACCCATAAGGGTCGCCCTTCCAAGCACACCTCCCTAGATTTTCCCTGCTACAGTCTCCCCCAATAACCCCAGCTTGATTAATTTTATTAATTGAAATGCAAATGTAGGCAGTGTGTTACTCAGGGTTACAAGATCAGAAATCGGTACCAAAAATATCAGTGACATATGGTGGATATAATGTGTATCAAGATCACGAGACAATGTAAGCAGTTACAATAACAAGTGATAAATATAAAGTTATGCAAGTGATTCTAGATACATGCAAAGTGGTGTAAGTGATATCAGATAAATGCAAAGTAGTGCAGGTGATGACAGTATCATGTACTCCAAAGGCCATAATAAGTCGACCTTGATCATTTGTCCATAATCCAACAAGTATCCTCAAATAATTTCTTAAACTATAAAAGTTGATTTCCTCGATTAATTTTCAGTAATATCAAGATCACAATATCAATCGATATACAACCTTTAACTATCAATCTATCTTCATTATTATCCAGTTATCCTCAAGATTCAGATCAAAGTATTTATCATTATCAGGTAGATTTCATTGATATTCATATCAGTCTATCACATACAAGCAATCATGGAAATTTAAGTTGAATGCAGTATGTACAGGAACGAGATGCAAATACGATATGTAAGGCAATGTAACATGATCACGAGACGGTAGGTAATAGTATCAAGGATACAAGAATAATTAGTCATATAATCAGAAGAGAAAAGCTGATATGTACATATGATCATAGGATAGTGTTAACGATTATGCGATGTGATAACCATGATTTATAATTAAGAGGCAGAATTAAGATCAAGATGAAAGTCAACGAGAGGAGAATCGTGTACACTTGCCTGATGTCGTTGGAGTCTGAATTCCCGTAACTGCAACCGGCTCTGGTAAAATTCACGGCCTAAATATTACATGAATTAATTAGAGACTTGACATGTTCTTATCCAGTGATAAATTAAATAAGAAAGTAATTTTTACTATTTATTATAATTTTGGTTGGTTGATTTTCCTAATAATTCAATTTCTGAATTTATAGAAACTATTTAAAAATATATTTTCATGATTAAATATATGCATAAAATAATAAATTGATGTATAGTATTTACATATTACTGAATTATGAATTTCATATTTTTTTGTGCTATTTAGAAATTTATTGGTCATTTTTAAATAAAAAATCATTAAATAGTAATTACAAAAATATTTTATTTCATGTTATTCTAAGTAATATTACATCAAAATAATTTTATAGAGTTTCAAATTTAGTTTGTGATTTTCTGTGAATTTTCTGGAATTTTCTGTGAATTTTATGGAATTTTCTGAATTAAAATAAACCTAAAAATCAATAAAAATAAATAAAAAGCTTAACGGGTCTGTTGCTACAGTAATGGGTTTGGGTCTAGTTTGTAACTGTAAATGCTACAATTATTTTTCTACTTATTTTTATTTTATTTATTCCATTTCTTTTTTTTCCTTTCTTTCTTTTTCTCTGTTTTCTTTTTTTTTTATGGGGTCGGGTTCGGGTCTGTAAAATAGACCCGAACCCGGGTCTGTATACAGACCCAGACTGGGTCTGTGCCCAGACCCGGACTGGGTCTGGCTGAGCCCGACCAGGCCAGGCTGGGCCTGGCCTGGCTCGACCAGACCCAGGTTGGGCTAGGTGGCCTGGTCTGCACTGTGCTGTGCACAGTGCAGTACACAACACAGTCCAGTTTTTTTTGACTGCAAATAAATTTTTAAAAATAAATTAAAAATCATGATAATTAGGAGGCATATCCTAGGTGTTCTACAAAATTTTATTGTAATTTTAGCATGCGTTTTACAAGGTGAAATTAAAGCTAACATGTAACACATACTACGTGTTCGGTGAAATGCCACAACGAACTAAATTCTACAAAGTGCAAAATAAAATACCTGGAACGCTTCCCTTCAGTCTGAATCTTCTCCTCCTCGTCCAGCACTTCAGAATCTCGCCAAATTTGAAAGAGGAAGAGATATTATAGTGGAAGAAAGAAAGAGAGGTTAAAGTTTTGCAAGTGACTTGAGATGATGAGATGTCCCTTTTATAGGCACCACAAACATCCCTAAGCCCTCTTGAGAGTTAGGCTACGTGAGAGGAGTAGTGGGTTAAGTTTGTGTAAGTGAGAATGAGGGGGAGAAAGTGTAGGAGAAGTTAGAGAGAGTGGAAAAGTTGGAGAAGATGGGAGAGTTAAAGTATGGTTTAAATAAATGGGCTTGGATTTTAAGCCCACACGCCAATGTGGTAAAGCCGTCTGGGTGTTATAGTATGGGGCATGATCGGGGTAAATCCGTGCACAAAAGTATATGTTTTGAAATGGATATTTAAAGTGTGTGCTTTGGCTTACTCGATACTTCCGTTATAGCATAGAGGCTAAAACGAGTCGAATCCATAAGGACGGGAGGCGATAGAAGCTTTACCGGTTGATTCACTTGTTTGTTAAAACATTCTTCAAAGTTTTAAAGAATCAAAAGAAAAGAAAGAAAAAGAATGAGAAAAGAGATACGGTGAAATACGAAGAAGTGGGAACATGATTGGGAGGCTAGGATATGAGATATACACTTGATATTATTGTTGTTTCAATTGGTATCATTGGATCCTTTTAATTGGTATCAATATTGACATTTTTGTATACTCATATATATTGTTTTTATTTTGGTATCATATGTTCTTAATGACAAATTCTTACAATTGGTATCAAGATGTTTATTTGAATGTTTTCAATTGGTATCAAGATTTTTATGTGTTTTTCTCAAAAAAAATTGGTATCAATGTTTTTTTATGTTCACTTTCAATTGGTATCAAGATACTACTTTGACATATTTTTAAATTGGTATCTGAATTGATTATCACCCCTTATTTACATCATTTTGTTTTAGACAAATAGGGGAGAACATTGTTTAATTGTTTTTAACCTTTTTGTTGATTCCTTGTTTCAAACAAAAAGGGGGAGAAAAATTTATTTGTTTTTTACTTTGACCCCTTGTTGATGATTGACAAAAAGGGGGAGAGGTATTTAGTTTATATGCAGGTTTTTGTATGCATGTTTTGTTTATCAAAAAATTGTATGCATGTTTTGTTTATCAAAAAAATTGATAGTATTGTTATTGTTTGTGTTTATGTTCATTTGTATCAAGAGCACGTTTTGAAGATTTATTTGTTTTATGCATGATTGATGCATATTCATGTTTAGTATTTCTTGCATATTTATTATGTTTTATTTGTATGCATGAGTTAAGGGGGAGCTTCTTTGAAGCTTAACTTAAATCCATGCATATATAACTCCATGAGTTTTGTCATCATCAAAAAGGGGGAGATTGTTGGCCCAGAGGCCTTCCACTCTAGTTTTGATGATGATTAACTCATGTAGTTATGTTTACTAATAATCTTGTGATTTTAGTTTCAGATCATTTATCAAGATATTAGTTGGTGATTGCTTCAACAAAATGAGTTTTGGAAGCCTTCACATGGTGATTCCAGAGCCCGAGCATCAAGATCATACCTTGCACTCGTTGGAGTCTCGCTCGTGGATCACGGTTTGATCGAGTCGACTTGAAGATGGAAGATCGTCAAGAAGACTTAGGTATCCTAGTTTTAGTTTAGTGTGTTTAGATCCATTTGTAAAGATTAGATAGTTGATATGCTCAAGTGCACAACACACACGTTTTATGAATTTTGGTTTTCATGAATAGTTTAGATCAAAACAAGTTTACTTTGTTTTAATGAATATTAGATGTGTTCGATATATATACATGCTTCATGACTTATACAAACTTATTTTGATATGCCTATTCATGAGTTTTAGGAAAAATCAGATTTCCTATTGAAAAATCCAAGTTTGGTAAAATACAGTTTTTGGTTTTTGGTAAAATTTCTAAGTCACAAAAATGTTTCAAATTGCTTGATATTTGAGTTGAAATTTTTATCACATGTTTATATATCAATGCAAAATGTTAAAACTATTTTTGAAGATTTTTAGAAGATTTTTAAGTATTTTTAAGAATATTTTTAACTTGTTTTTCTGACCCAAAAATTTGGCTGCCAGGCTTTGGCGGTCCACCGCATTCCAGAGCCGGTCGACCGGTCGGTCGATCGACGTGTACAGGTCTGTGCGCGTCTAGCCAGCAACTGGGCCGGTCGACCGGGCAGTCGACCGGACAGAGAGCTTTGCTCTCTGTAAAATTGCGGTCGACCGGGCGGTCGACCGGGATGCCCTAACGGTCATATTTATGACCGTTGGCGGTCGACCAGGCGATCGACCGCCAGCCGTGCTGGCTGAAAAATCAGCCAACGGCTAGTTTATTGGAGAGGGCTATTTAAGCCCGACTTCTTTGGGAGTTTGACAAGACCTTTAAGAAAGAAAAAATAGTGTGTCTCCAGAGTTTATTTCTAAGTTTTCAAAAGTGTTTTTGGGCTTTAAACTTCCAATTTAATTTGTGTTTAGGGTTTTGAAAAATCAAAGAAAACTAGGTTTTTGGGATATTGATTTGGATTTTCATTTCTATCATTTACAAGAGATTTCCAAGTAGTTTTTCTTTGTTATTTGATTTCCAAAACACTTGTTTTCCACACTTGAGCTTATCATCTATCATATTCTATTAGGATCTTGTTTTGTGGAAAAAGAGAAAAGGTTTGTTGTTGAGATATACCACTTGTTGTAAAAACCCTCATTTGTTGGTTGCTCCCTCTTTGGTAGAGGTTGAGGTTGTTGTTGTTTACTCCCTCTAGTGAGAGGTGGAGTTTGGTGTTTGTATCCTTCATCAGTAGAGGTGATTTTTGGTTGTTTGGCTATGGGCCTATCCCTCTTCGGTAGAGGTGGATTATGGTTGTATTGCCTCGGTGGCATTGTAAGGTTGAGAGAGGAGTTCGGTACTCCTTAGTGGATTGGAATCCTTCTCGGTGAAGGCGGGGACGTAGAGCTAGGGGCTCAAACCTCGAAACATATCTTTGTGTTTGCGTTTGATCTATTGTCTCTTAACTCTCTCTCTCTTTATTTGTGTTGTGCATAGCATCATTCATTCATATCATTTATTGCTTGTGTTGTGCCTTGCATTATTTCATATTGTATATTCATTATATGCTTGGCTTGTGTTTGTGTGCCTCACTTGTACTTAACCACGAGAGCTTCATATTGCACCTCAACCCTTATCTAGGGGAATCAAGAGGAGTTAGTTCAGAGCCCTTCACGGGGAATTTGGCTACACTCATTGGTTGTATTAAGTGTTTGTGCAAATTTATTTTAGCTTCCGCATTTAGTTTCTAGATTAGCATTATCACCTTTTCACCCCCCCTCTAGGTGATTTACAATTGGTATCAGAGCCTACGCTTCTGATACTTTAGGTTTAACTACCTAGGAGTGAGATCCTTGCTTGCTAATCTACCTTTTGCATTTGCACATATTTTTTGTTTGCACACATTTAGTTTGGACCCATGGACTTCATGACCCCACCTATGTTTGATTCTTCCAATATCATTGTTTGGAAGACTAAGATCCTTATATTTGAAAACCCTTGGCTTGCATGTTTTCCTTGCCGCTACTAAGAAATGCTATCTTGGTAATAGCAATCATTTAGGAGCCAATACTCAAGCCTTTGAGGCTATTAGAAGCACGCTTAATAAAGAATATCTTATGCTTGTTTCTAACCTTGATTCCGCCTTTGCAGTGTGGAATAAGTTGACAACCACCACCTCCAAGCTTCAATTGCCTATCCAACAAGAAGAGGAATCTAGTGGAGAATCCGAGTCACAATGCTACATGGTCCAAGGGAATGACTCCCTTGAGGTACACTCAGAAACTCAATTAGATAGTGATGATTGTGCTAGTTCTTCAAATGATTATGTTGATGCCCATGCCTTGAATGAAGAACTATCAATTGTGTATGAAAAATTATTGGAAAAATACAACCTTTTGAAAAAGAAGACTTGTGCTTTAAATAAAGAAAAAGAGAATTTGTCTTCTAAGCTTAACATGGTTTTGCAAGAGAAAGAGGAGATTTCTAATGATAGGGATTCATAAAAATCTCAACTTGATCTTGCACTTAAAGAAAATAAATTTTTAAAATCTAAAAATGATTGCAATGTAATTTTGAAGAAAAATGAGGTTTTATCTTCAAAATTAGATTTTATTTTAAAAGATAACAATTCTTTGAAAAATGAAATTGATTTTATTTCAAAAGAATTAGAAATTTTTTTAAATAAAAATAAATCTTTGAAAAATGATTTAGATTCACATGTTTGCCATGCTAGGGTAGTTTCACCTAGAACACCCATTGCATGCCACACTTCTTCTTTAATTCAAAAAGATATATCCATGCTTAAGAAGAGTGTTGATTGTTTGGGCTCCACTTTGAGCCATTGTGCCATGAACCATACACGTTTGGAATCTTTGTTTCGAAAGAAACAAGTTCCTATTATGCATGCACACCATACACGGTATACACATGCTACTCACGATCACCACCATAACACCATGTATGCTCATGTGTACACTTGTACACATTGTGGATGTAAGGGCCACCTTACTAAATTTTGTTATGATAGAATACATGTTTCAAATTTAGCAAATAATTTTGTTTGGGTTAGAGAAGATATTAACCCCCATGGACCCAAAAGAGTATGGGTACCAAAGATCACCCCTATTGTATTTGATGTAGGTTTGGGCTCTCGCATGACGTGAGAGTATAGGTACCTAGGAGTGGATGCGTTCCGTGCTTCATAATAACTATTTGGATGCATCACTTTCAAGAGATGTTTGGTGGGAGGACCACCTTGGTTTGGAGTACTAGAGAGGTGCCCTCATCGGTTTTGGTATCGATCTCTAACTCCCGTTTATTGTTTACATGCTTTTCATATCATTGTTTTAGCATGTTTTGATGTTTATAGATTATTATGTCAATGCTATATTTATTAGATCCTTGACATACATGTATAGCACTTTGAGACACCCATGTTTAATATGGACAATTATTTTAGTGTTCTCACCATTGTTTAGCTATCATGTTTATCATAGGTTTAATAACATGTGAATTTTCATAATAATCATGTTTATGTTTTTCATGTTAATTTTTACTTTGTTTGATGCTTCATGATTTGATTACTTGTTTAAATGTTAGTTTTCATTAAGACTAGTTATATACTTGTACATATAGTGAGCCACAAATAGATTATTATATGTTTGTGCTTGAACGCTTATTTGTACCCATTAGATGTGCTAGTATAGTCTAGTTTTGATGATTCATGCATTTTAAACTTGTATTCCTATTTTTGGATTTGTTTTATGATCATGTGTTTTCACTTCATATATATGTCTATTTTGCCAAACTTTAAGATATACATGTATACCCCTTAAGTCATTTGCTTTTCATGCAAATCTTTATATATGGACTCAATTGTGTTTAGAGATATGTATGTATACTTTTCATGGACATACATATGCCTTGAAGATTAAATAGTTTTGTTGATTTTCATGTTTTCGTGTTTTAAGGAATATTGAGCTTAATTGCCAATTTTCATGATTATATGTTTCACATAACACTTGTACACTCACCTCTTTTAAAATGTTTCTCATGATTGTGTTTTTCATGAGTATAATATGGGCTCTATGGATTTTGAGTGTTTAGTGCCATGTGATTTACATGTATTTCATGAAATATAATTTTTGTTTTATTCCTTACTTGAAGGATTTCATACTAGTTTACAAACTTTTCATATAACTAGTTACGGTACTCTTCGTTATGGTAGATGTTTTCAAACATACATTATTTTCAAATCTATTTTTGGAAACCCCTACCTTCCGAGGGTGTTGGATGGGAGATCATGCTCATGTATGCTTTATAGTGAAAATCATTTTAAACTTGAACATGATTGGGAGGCTAGGATATGAGGTATACACTTGATATTATTGTTGTTTCAATTGGTATCATTGGATCCTTTCAATTGGTATCAATATTGACATTTTTGTATACTCATATATATTGTTTTTATTTTGGTATCATATGTTCTTAATGACAAATTCTTACAATTGGTATCAAGATGTTTATTTGAATGTTTTCAATTGGTATCAAGATTTTTATGTGTTTTTCTAAAAAAAATTGGTATCAATGTTTTTTTATGTTCACTTTCAATTGGTATCAAGATACTACTTTGACATATTTTTAAATTGGTATCTTAATTGATTGTCACCCCTTATTACATCATTTTGTTTTAGACAAACAGGGGAGAATATTGTTTTATTGTTTTTAACCCTTTTGTTGATTCCTTGTTTCAAACACAAAGGGGGAGAAAAATTTATTTGTTTTTTACTTTGACCCCTTGTTGATGATTGACAAAAAGGGGGAGAGGTATTTAGTTTATATGCAGGTATTTAGTTTATATGCAGGTTTTTGTATGCATGTTTTGTTTATCAAAAAATTGTATGCATGTTTTGTTTATCAAAAAAATTGATAGTATTGTTATTGTTTGTGTTTATGTTTATTGGTATCAAGAGCAAGTTTTGAAGATTTATTTGTTTTATGCATAATTGATGCATATTCATGTTTAGTATTTCTTGCATATTTATTATGTTTTATTTGTATGCATGAGTTAAGGGGGAGCTTCTTTGAAGCTTAACTTAAATCCATACATATATAACTCCATGAGTTTTGTCATCATCAAAATGGGGGAGATTGTTGGCCCAGAGGCCTTCCACTCTAGTTTTGATGATGATTAACTCATGTAGTTATGTTTACTAATAATCTTGTGATTTTAGTTTCAAATCATTTATCAAGATATTAGTTGGTGATTGCTTCAACAAAATGAGTTTTGGAAGCCTTCATATGGTGATTCCAGAGCCCGAGCATCAAGATCATACCTTGCACTCGTTGGAGTCTCGCTCGTGGATCACGGTTTGGATCGAGTCGACTTGAAGATGGAAGATCGTCAAGAAGACTTAGGTATCCTAGTTTTAGTTTAGCGTGTTTAGATCCATTTGTAAAGATTAGATAGTTGATATGCTCAAGTGCACCACACACACGTTTTATGGATTTTGGTTTTCATGAATAGTTTAGATCAAAACAAGTTTACTTTGTTTTTATGTATATTAGATGTGTTCGATATACATACATGCTTCATGACTTATACAAACTTATTTTGATATGCCTATTCATGAGTTTTAGGAAAAATCAGATTTCCTATTGAAAAATCCAAGTTTGGTAAAATACAGTTTTTGGTTTTTGGTAAAATTTCTAAGACACAAAAATGTTTCAAATTGCTTGATATTTGAGTTGAAAATTTTATCACATATTTATATATCAATGCAAAATGTTAAAACTATTTTTGGGGATTTTTAGAAGATTTTTAAGTATTTTTAAGAATATTTTTAATATGTTTTTCTGACCCAAAAATTTTGCTGCCAGGCTTTGGCGGTCGACCGAGACGGTCGACCGCATTCCAGAGCCGGTCGACCGGTCGGTCGATCGACGTGCACAGGTCTGTGCGCGTCTAGCCAGCAACTGGGCCGGTCGACCGGGCAGTCGACCGGACAGAGAGCTTTGCTCTCTGTAAAATTGCGGTCGACCGGGCGGTCGACCGGGATGCCCCAACGGTCATATTTATGACCGTTGGCGGTCGACCGGGCGGTCGAACGCCAGCCGTGTTGGCTGAAAAATCAGCCAACGGCTAGTTTATTGGAAAGGGCTATTTAAGCCCGACTTCTTTGGGAGTTTGACAAGACCTTTAAGAAAGAAAAAATAGTGTGTCTCCCGAGTTTATTTCCAAGTTTTCAAAAGTGTTTTTGGGCTTTAAACTTCCAATTTGATTTGTGTTTAGGGTTTTGGAAAATCAAAGAAAACTAAGTTTTTGGGATATTGATTTGGATTTTCATTTCTATCATTTACAAGAGATTTCCCAAGTAGTTTTTCTTTGTTATTTGATTTCCAAAACACTTGTTTTCCACACTTGAGCTTATCATCTATCCTATTCTATTAGGATCTTGTTTTGTGGAAAAAGAGAAAAGGTTTGTGGTTGTGGTATACCACTTGTTGTAAAAACTCTCATTTGTTTATTGCTCCCTCTTTGGTAGAGGTTGAGGTTGTTGTTGTTTACTCCCTCTAGTGAGAGGTGGAGTTTGGTGTTTGTATCCCTCTTTGGTAGAGGTGATTTTTGGTTGTTTGGCTATGGGCCTATCCCTCTTCGGTAGAGGTGGATTGTGGTTGTATTGCCTCGGTGGCATTGTAAGGTTGAGAGAGGAGTTTGGTACTCCTTAGTGGATTGAAAATCCTTCTCGGTGAAGGCGGGGACGTAGAGTTAGGGGCTCGAACCTCGAAACATATCCTTGTATTTGCGTTTGATCCATTGTCTCTTAACTCTCTCTTTATTTGTGTTGTGCATAGCATCATTCATTCATATCATTTATTGCTTGTGTTGTGCCTTTCATTATTTCATATTGTATATTCATTATATGCTTGGCTTGTGTTTGTGTGCCTCACTTGTACTTAACCACGAGAGCTTCATATAGCACCTCAACTCTTATCTAGGGGAATCAAGAGGAGTTAGTTCAGAACCCTTCACGGGGAATTCAGTTACACTCGTTGGTTGCATTAAGTGTTTGTGCAAATTTCTTTTAGCTTCCGCATTTA
>JAVJIF010000251.1:0-10000 GCA_038442645.1 Agave tequilana | reverse complement strand
GTCAACCTCATCTTTTGACTCAATTGGTTTTTCCTCGTGATTCATGGGGCCAGAAGTATCAATGGCCTCATCAGACTCAGAAACTCTGTCATGCTCCTCATCTTCAAAGCCATGGTCTTGCTCTTGCTCTTGCTCTCTGTAATCATCTCTGATTCTCCTATAGCTATCATCATCTGCAGGTTCTTGCTCCCCATATTCATCTCTTCTTCTACAGCTATCATCACCTGCAGAATCTTGGTCTTTGCACTCATCTCTTGTTCTCCTATAACCATCATCTTCTGCAGGATCTTCATCATCCATCATGTCTTCAATGTCATTATCTCCATCGAGATCAATTTGTTCCTCAGCTTCCTCTGATGCATGTTGCTCAGCCATAGTTTATGCGTGTCACTTTTATCCTATTGCATGCTTGAACCTTAAATGAAATAATCAACACATCAGTGAGAACCTGTTAAAAACACAACAATTCAGGAAAGATGGTGCATCATCATCTACAAACAGAATGAGAACATAATATTAATAAGCAGCAGGATTACATAATATGTAAATTTCAATGTTCTAGTTAAACTGTACAAACAATAGCACTTCATGTGAACTAATAATTTTAGTTATTTTCTTAAATTGGACACCAGAAAAGAATTTTCACAGCACACATGATGATAGGTTCTGTGAGCAGAAAATGTCGACACTGACTTACTGTCAATCAACATCCAAATGACTTGTCCTGTTTGAATATATATGATTCGTAGAACATGTGCATTTGTGCCCATCCAATTCTGCACAAATGTTGCATTCACAATCATTTAAATAGGCCATCAATCGGTGGTAAGTTTTTGCCTATCTCTAACTGTTTCCTACACTTTTGTGGATGACTGGATGGGCATTTACTATATACAGACTGAAGATTCTTTTTGGCACACAATTGCTCCAGGAGGCAAATTTTCTACAACAAGGAGACATGATGGGGTAGTTTCTTTTAGTTGATCTAGAAAGTTTTGACCATAGTATAACTAGTTGAGGCAGGACAAAAACAGAACGGTTTCAATGCAGAAAGCAGATTTGTAAATGGATCTCCTTGTCAGATTTGAGCAATTTCAATTAGTTTCATGGAACTTTTCATGTAAGATGTGAAAGAACTGTGATGTAATTTTGTTCTTTGGCTTATATTATAACCATGAAATGGATATAATTCCCTGCAGAACATCCTATCACTTTGCCTCTTCATCAGGACTCTTTCCCACATTGGTGAACCTTGAAGCTCCCTCCCTGGTTGGACGAGCTTAAATTGCATAGCCAATAAGGTAGGTCCCCACCTGCCACTGGCCTTCTGATTTTATAGCAAGGACCTCAGCCCATAGTTGCGGCAGCCTGAAATTTGGACCCAACACATAAAGGGTTCAAAACAGGCACTCCATAAATCCTTAATATTTGGTCTGTTCTTTTCCGGCACTTTCTCGAATATGAGCGGTGCTTCATGACCGAACCCATCAAGGGAAAGATTTAAATGGTGATGATGCTGTACAATATACAAGGTTGTATTATTTGACACCAGTTTACTTCTGTTCTCTTCATGGTAACAATAAACTCAAGAATGATAAATTACAAAGGGGAATTATCATAACTAAATCCTAAAGCAGACCTTATATCATGACATGAACATCAAATAGCAGCTAATAACATCAAAATGATAAATCACAATTGAAATGTCCTCAAATTATATGTATCCATCAGGTTCAAAAATGTAAACTAAAACAGCTGGCAACAATAATTGTAAAATGAATACTCAAGGAGTTTAAAGATCCTTCAACATAATCGAAAACTTTCATGGGCTAATCTGTTTATCATTGATGGGTCAGGCAACGTGGCTAAGAATTGGTCAACGACCAACTATTTCCTGTACAGACTGCAATTGTATGTCATGTTAGTATAGAAAACAAACACAAAGATCCTGAAAATATTTTCAGGCAATATAACATAATGAAGAAAAAGTATAACTCTTTAGAAACAAACATGATAGAACTGTTATAGAAAATAAAAGTTGACAAAACATTGAATGAATACAATATTTGACCATAAATGTTCGAGGAAGAATTGGTTCAGATAATGGTACAATGTAGATGTTGTATTCTGAAATTTGGATTAAAAGTTAGAAAACCATATCCCTGATTTAGGACCAAATTGTTCACAATATGGCTGATGGAAGCTGCTTTTGAGAAAATACCCAAAATGAAATTTTCAAATTTCCACAAAAAAATGCCCCTGATTTAGTCAACATAAATAAACAGGGCATGTTTTTACTAGTCCATTCTGTCTTCAAACAGAGTTGATACCTCCAAATTCATTCTGATACATGACTCTGAATGAGAGAGTAATTTTCACATGGACCCTTATGAAGGAATACCCAACATTATTGGCTGTATAGCATGAGGATTGGGTGTTGTTTCTGCATAGAATGTTACAAATCGTAAGATAAAGTAAAAGTGATATGGATGTTTTTATTTTGAGAATCACTTATGTATGTACCCTGCAATAATAAGGGGGTAGAGTTTGAGAATCCAGTTTCGGATTCGGTTCGGATACATAAATGATGTGGATAGGTTTCAGTAGGTTTCAGAATGGCTTGTTTCAGTGATTAGTACATACATAACTTTTCATTAGGTCTGTCCACCCTCTGTTCCCCTTTGGGATATGGCCAAGTCAAGATTTCAAAAGATTAATAATGTAAAGAAAAAAAAGTTATAGTGTATGGTGAACATGTGGAGAAAGTGATGTGTTTCTCTTATAAACACATTGAAAAGATTGTAATACAAACTCTACATGAATTTATGTACTTAGTTGTACAGACCCATGCAAATGGATGAAAGTACCTATAGCGTAATAATGTCCAACAAGGATACATGTGGATTCATTTCGCATACACCTGCACCCTATCTGTCACATTTCATCATCCGCAACATGAGTCAACCGCCTCCAATCAGCGTGCCAAAAGAAAAAAGAGCATGAAAGAAACAATACCCTTGGAGATCACCATTGCAACTCCCCTCCTGCCTTGGACATCACCGCGGCTACTTACTCTAAGGGTCTGTTTGGATTTAAGGAATTGGTGTGAAGTGAGGAAGTAGGAAGTAAGATTTATTTCCTTTAGGAAAAAGGGAAATGAGTAGTAAGTTTTCTGGTGTTTGGATGGTTGTTGGGAAGTGTGGTTTGGAAAATGTTTTGTCGTTTCCGGTGTTTGGATAGTAATGAAAAGTGGAAATGGAAAAGTTGACCACAAAGTTGACCGCAAAATAATATTAAAATAAAAATTAATTAAGAAAAATAAAAATAGATTGTAATTAGAATGCAAGTGAGATTTACATGACCAAAAAATTAACTGTTTTATGCTATAACTTATTATAAATGAGATTTACATGACCACAAAATTAACTGTAGCACTCTGGAAGTGAGAAAATGGTTGTGTAAAAGAGAGATGAAAAAGAGAAAAGGGGGTTTTCTTATTTTCCTTTTCCGGTGTTTGGATAGATAGGGAAATGAGCAATTATACTTCCCCACTTCCTCACTTCACTCGGATTCCTTGAATCCAAACAGCCCCTAAGCTGAAGCACCGAGAAAAGGACCAAACCTTTAAAGGAAGCATGTGGGATGGGTTCGCAGTGGGTTCAACCCACTTACCTTTAGTTAAAATCCAACTGCATCTTCTTTAAATGACGAAGGTTAAGTTTGGCCCTTCATTTAACTTAATTGTATTGAGTTTAAACTAAATGGATGCGCATTAAACCTGAACCGACTTCCATTAAGAGATGGATAACCATAACCCTAACCAAACTTTAGCATGGAGGGCACTAGATGCAAGCAAAACAACATGGACAACAATAATAATGGGAAGAAAGGGGTGATAACAGCAAAGAGAGGCGGCGATGATGGTGGAGCAAGGTAATGAATCCATTAGCAAAGTTCTTCTCCCTTATTTGATGGCAAACTAAAGGCAGCGGAAAATCGAATCACAATGAAAATAGGTGACTTCTATCTCGTTTGTTGTTTCTTTCTTCTCTTTTTTTTTTTTTGGGGGCAATGGATCTCTATGAATTCATTCCTCTCTTCTCTCTCTTTCTAATTTTCCTGGGATTATCCTCTCTATTCCCCTTTTTGCCTCTCCTTAATTCTCACTCTTAACCCATTACAATGCACATTGCTTGTGCTATTGGTGTAAGACATTTATATTTTTTAATTACATGCCATGTGATCAATATTCACCCATTATTTTATTTATGTTGACTGTTGTGTTTGAACCTGTACATCTCCATCCCCAGTACATAACATTAGCCATCATTATTAATCTGATGATATAATATTCACAACTAGATAACATAGCTAGTCTCTCCACACACACACACACACACACACACAACACACCCAGATAGATATTACACAGAGACTTGTGTTATTCCGGAAGGATTCGAGGCCGAAGCCTTCCCACTCAAATACAACCCTACGACATCTGAATGCAAGATCCACTCCGTTGAAGTTGATCTACATTATTTCAAGTAATAAAAATCAAAAATCATGTATTTTGAATACTTTTTGCCATTCCATCAAGTAGGCGCAAATGGACGGCCGAAATAGTGAGTTGGTTAGTTTAACAGTGTAGAATATTTGAAATCTAACAAAATTAGTGTGAGTTTTTAAGTGCTTAGATCATGATGAAATGATCTGATCGAGAATTTGTATGTCTAAAGACGTAGATCTAAAAAATATGCTATTTTCGGCAGTTCATTTTGCGCCTATTTGATAGATGGGCAAAAAGTATTCAAATACATGATTTTTAATTTTTATTTACTTAAAATAATGTAAATCAACTTCAATAGAGTGGATCTTGCATTCGGATGTCGTAAGATTACATTTGAGTGGGAACGATTCGCCCTCGAATCCTTCCAGATGACACCAGTCTATCTCTATATATATTAGGGGTGGCAGACGGGTCGCGACCCGCCAGACCCGACCGACCGAACCCGACCCAGAGTTAGCGGTATGGGTTTTAGGCTAATTGGGTTTGGGTCGTAATCGGGTCGACCCATCTGACTCGATTATTAAATGGGTCGGGTCGACCCGAACCCGACAGACCCGCTTGACCCGCCAGACCCAATTATTCTCTCTCTCCTCCTCGCCTCCTCCCCTTCGATCTCCTCCATCACCGCCTCCCCTTGACCTAAATTAAATTATCAAAAAATATGCGTGAGCCCAATATTGAACATGTGACCTCTAGTGTATGAGTTTAGTGTGATGACCAACCATATTACCAAACAATTTAGTAAAATAGCGTAAAGAAATTGTATTTAAGCTTAATAATCGGGTCACAATGGGTCGGGTCGGGTCGACCCGATTAAGTCTGGGTCGGGTCTGGGTCTGAATTTTTGACCCATATAATAAACGGGTCGGGTCGACCCGACCCGATTATTATATGGGTCGAGCAGTAATTGGGTCGGGTCGACCCGACCCGACCCAATTGCCACCCCTGATATATATATAAATGGACAATCAAAAATAGAATATTGCTTAGATCTACATTTCGACATACAAATTCTCGATCCAACTATTTCATCATGATCTAAATATTTAAAAACCCTCACACACCAATTTTTTATAGATTTCAAATATTCTACACCGTTAAAAACTAATCAACTCATTATTTCGGCCGTTCATTTTGCGCCTACTTGATGGGTGGGCAAAAAGTATTCAAAATATGATATTTTAATTTTTAGTTACTTGAAATAATGTAGATCAACTTCAACGGAGTTGATCTACATTCGTATTTCGTAGAGTTGTATTTGAGTGGGAAGAATTCGGCCTCGAATCCTTCCGAAATGACACAAGTCTATATGTGTGTGTGTGTATGTATATATGTATATGTATATGTATATGTATATAATGGGTAAAGTGTTCTTAGCGTGTCTTCTTAGCTACCTAAGGAGTTCGACCCAAAATGCTTGTATATAGAAAAATCATGTAATTTGAGCATTTCTCAACCATCAGTCAAATGTTCTTTGTTCTATTGTTGAAAAATCGTTCATTTTTAACAATTTTGATGCATGGTTTAAAAAGCATCAAGAGTGCATGATATTTTTATACACGGTTACTTTAGGACATGTAGATCAAAATGAATTGAGTAGATCATCCCTAAATACGATCTGAAGTTAGACTACGATTATAGGTCATTTGCCTAGATATTGAAGGAGACACACTAGGAACATTTTACTATATACATACCTACATACATACATACATATATATATATATATTATTTTGAAATTGGGAAATCTTGAAATTTTGGAATTTTGAAGTATCCACTACCAGTGTCATATCGTGTCGGACCCCGTACCTTTCTAGATTACTAGAGCAACCTTGTTTACGTGTGTGTATATGCATAACTATATTAAGATGTCTATATGTAAGAAGCTCGCATGCATGCACATACATGTTTCGACTTGGCTAGTCAGAGGATGCATGTTGTGAGGTGTGTGCCACACATGTATTTGCGTATATAGGTATGTAGTGCTAATATATATGGATCTACATGTATGTATGCAATATGCATATATTTTATATTTGTGTACATATATTTACACTATAAATATAGACTTGTGTCATTCTGGAAGGATTTGAGGCGAATCCTTCCCACTCGAATACAAACCCTACGACATTTGAATGTAAGATCCATTCGTTGAAGTTGATCTCCATTATTTCAAGTAAACCAAAAATCAAAAATCATATATTTTGAATATTTTTTGCCCATCCATCGAGTAGGATCAAAATGAACGGCCGAAAATAACATATTGCTAAAATCTACGTCTTTAGACATACAAATTCTTGATCCCGAACATTTCATCATGATAGATTTCAAATATTCTACACGTTAAACTAACCAACTTACTATTTCAGACATCCATTTTGCGCCTACTTGATGGATGGGCAAAAAATATTCAAAATACATAATTTTGATTTGTATTACTTGAAATAATATAGATCAATTTCAACGGAGTGGATCTTGCATTCGGATGTCGTAGGATTGTATTTGAGTCGGAAAGATTCGGCCTCGAATCCTTCCGGAATGGCACAAGCTATATATATAATTAGTTATGTGTATTTATGCTTTGACATGCATATTTTTTATTTAATGAAGAAGTATTAGTAAGTAAAATTCCTTTCCCCTTTAATAATATTTTATTTGAAGTTTTGATCTGCTTTGTTTGAAACGTACAAAGGTCATCAATACAAGTTGAAAAATAACTATGCATGCCTAAAACATGGCTAGGACACGCCAATATGGCCAAATCACGACCATGGCACACTATTAACCAAATTCAAGTTTATATGGCATGCTTTCAGTTAAATTCCTAAAAAACACTAGGTACAGCTAGAATCAGTGCAGCTGGCATCTCATTTTTTTCAATGGAGTAATCTGCTATCTTTTGGAATATTCTTCTAATTCTTTGCCTATTAAAAAGTCAATCAAAACTTCAGAAGAACAAAACATCACAATATGTACACTAAACTTCACTTTCCTCTTTCACCCTATGAAAATAAAGCAAGATCTGAAGATCAAATAAAAATTGGTGTATCTGGCTTCAATTTTGATGAATCGAGACAGATACTTAATCTATCTTTTTTATCTGAAATTATTCTGTATCTTTGTATTATTTAACTTCTGCAAATATTTGAAATTATGCAATTCCACGTCATATAGGAAAAGTATGATAAACACATCATGCATCGCAACATACTTCGATTCATTCAATCATATAGTAAAAGTACGATTAACACATCATGCATTGCAAGATACATCCGATTCTGATAAGTCTAATATTTCAAATAATTTGATATCCTTTTTGAATGATCTTTATAGATTTATTCAACAGTTCAAAGGCAAAAAAGTTCAACCCATCGAGAGTTCAAATTGAAACTGAAATCCATCCCAAGCTCCAGCAACTCCAATTCAAAGTTCAAAGCCAACTGAAATTCAAAATTCCGATCTACAAGATTCAGCAACAATTCAAAACCCCAAACCAAATCTAACTCTCAGATCTTGAAAGCAAATCAAAATCAAAGCCCAAATCAAAAAGCAAATACCAACCGACTTCAGTTTAAAACAAATCCCCAACAGCCTCCATCTTATCCACAAAACAGCCAAGGGAAGAGATAAGGTAAGATTTTTAAATTCAAATGAAGAAATCCCAAATCAAAAATCAACAAATTCAAATCTCAAATAGCGAGAGAAGATTGGAAAAATCTAAACTCCTTGTGGGTAGATAAGAACATCAAGCATCGATAAAAGGAAGGGAGAGAGCCAGACCAGAGAGAACGAGAAACCAGAGAACCAGCAGATCTAGAAATAAAAACATCGAAGGAAAGCTAGTAGAATCAGAACCAAGAGCAGCGGCAGCAAAATCAAATCGAGAGAAGTCTCTTATTCCTTCCTTTCTTTATCTCTCTTTGGTGTGTTATTCAAAAGTTTGTATTGAATATTAATTACAATGAAAATTATTGATTCATTTATGCAGAAAAATATGTGAGTAAAGATTTTCCTTGGGTGATGAAGGTTGAATTCAATGGTTGTTTCAATTTATTTATTTTTAAATGACTGAATTCATGTTACATCTTGTCAATGTTTTGATTAATTGAATCTGAGATAGATTATGCTTAGAATTTAAATCCGAGATAACTTATGCCTAGAACATATTTTTCATCATTGATTTTATTTCACCAATACTAAGATATACTATAACTATTGATATTTATAATATTTGCAGTAGATAGGGTATGCCTAGGTGAGGAAAACTATTTAGCATGATTTCAAGATTCCAAGCCATAAATTCAAGTGCATTCTAAACCCAAGATTGTTTTAAATAGATTCCCCTCCCAAATACTTGATAATTGTTGTGATTAGGTTAGTTTTAGACATCTTTATTAAGAACTTCAACAAAAATCTCTCTGTGGATTCGACTGGACTCACTATTATACTAACTTGCAGTAGTTGGTTTTAATTTTTAATTTGTATCGCTTTTACGGATTTAACGACATTGTTTTCAATCGAACAGATTCGCCGATGGAAACATACACAACCTCATCCAAAAAAGTGATAACATCACAGTCACTGTTTTCAAACTTTCTTATATTACTAACTAAAAATTCAAAATAAGTGATTACAGTGGTTGTGTTATATGGCCTTCACAGTTCTACAACAATATTTGCCTACAATGTCTGAAAAAGTGCAGCAAATTCATGCAAGGAAGGACCAGCAAGCCTAAAAAAATTTCTAATGACTGCACCTCCAGAACTTTTACCACTTGCTTTCGACTTGTCTCAATGAAACAAGTGGATTACAGGCTGCTCCAAAGTGACCTATTTCGGAGTCAATTGAAATCGTATGTCACATTTATCTTACCTTGTCACTGATCACCAGACTTCCAGCTTAGTTAAGCAGCAATAGTGGAGACTTCTTTGGCTTTTAGTAGCTTCAGCATAAGTATTATGACTTTTTTTTCGTGTGTGTGTGTGTGTGTGTGTGTGTGTGTCTGTGTCTGTGTGAACATGTGTTTCTTCAATTTTAATATGAAACAGAATTAGCTAAGTAGACCAAGGATAATGCAGATAACTTCATTGTTACTGCACATATAAACATAAAATATGCTTAAGATAATACTAAAATACTCTCATTTGTATTAGACAAGGCACAGGTGTTGCCAAGTTTAGTAATAGTGATGAAGAACCAATAATTGTACAGGCATTCATAGCAATTAAAGGAAGCCTTATCACGAGCAATGGCAAAATTTGGGCCAAATTCAAGGAAAGAGAAGGGGCAGCAGTTAAGATAGGCTGTGGTAAAAGAGGAAAATGGACATATCAAATCTTCTAGGATATGCAAATGTTGCATATAACATAAGAGTGATTCTCCAAGAAGGTTAGCACAAACTGACAAAAGTAGTAGGAAATTTTCTTATGAAGG